>CM041779.1:70810282-71410282 GCA_023374045.1 Limonium bicolor | reverse complement strand
AATGCCCTAGCCGATGATGCCAACGGCTTACACTGTCTTTACAATCAAAAGAGTCTATCAATCTCCTAGGGTTACAACTAGCAGAAGAAATTGAAACTTGAGCATGACTTTCTTCACAGGCAAACTTTTCATCTAACCAGTAAGACCTCCTGACATTCTTCCAATCTCATGTTCAAGAAGTGACTTACATTCCTGGAAAATGCAGCAAGCACCATCAAAACAAAACTTTCCTTTCAGTTGTTTGGACAACTTGCTGATAGAAATCAAGTTAAACTTAAAACTGGGAACAAATAAGACATTTTAAGTATTAACCACTAGTTTATTCTAACAGAACCTATAATATTTACTACTTGAGGGTGACCATTAGGTATCCCTACATTTTGTGTTCTGTCAAGAGTTTTATACTCAAAGAATTTTTCAAGTTCACAGCACATGTGCTCAGTTTCACCGCTATCCAATATCCATTGTTTTGTTTGATTGATTTTATTGGATGTCATGCTCATAGCTAACTTTTGCGTGTCTAAATCATGCAAAGTACAGAAGCCTTTTTCTCTGAACCTATCATGCAGATTTGAGTTATCATGAGAAAGAATTTCATTTCTGTTTAAGGCATGTGGTTTCCTTGCCCTTATGGAATTACTAAAAACATAATTATCATGATAAAACTCTTGTTTGGGTTTAACAGGTCTACACTCACATGAACAGAACAGAACATCATCATTAATTGCATTAATCATAAACTTATCATGACAGTGACCACAGCCAGAATCAATAAGTCCACAATGCAAACAGGCATAGGGAACACGTCTAGGTCTTGCACATACATAATTTGGCTTAGGATCACACAAACAGGCAGAGGGTGTAGTTCCATATTGGCATAAATTATGCAATTGGTTATTCACAGTTGTATCATTAGGAGGAGTTAAGAAATTATTCACATATCTAAATTTGACATCTTTTGTATCCATGGAATCAAGTGCAGGAAAAGAAAAATCAAATCCAGGGTTAAGAACGGTACCAACAAATCCACAAGTTGTACTTCCCTATTCCCTTTCTGTTGTTTGGGTTTTTGCAACGTGGGCCAACAGTTGGTTCACCTGATCAAGTGTGAACATGGGACTTCCTCCTGCATTCCCAGGGGGAGAGTGATTTGTCTCAACACTGGCTGTTATTCCCGCACTTGGGCCTTTCTTTCCTTTCCTCCAAGATGGTGGAAATCCGTGAATTTGGTAACACCTATCCACCGTGTGTCCATCCTTGTCACAGTGTGTGCAATGAAGATTCCCACGTTTGCCTTCTCTAGCTTGTGAACCCCTTGCACCTTTCTTGTTTGATTCCACTACAAACGATAATGGCGTTTCATCTTTAGCAGTCGAGCATACATTTTTCTGTCGCTCTTCATGGGTAAGGAGTGAGTAGACTTATGCGATCTTGGGGAGCGGTGACATTAAGAGGATATTTCCTCGAAAATAGAGAATTTCTCTGAGAGCCCCATCAAGAATTGAACAACGCGCTGTCTTCTGAAGATCTCCTTATACCCGGTGTCTGCTTCGCAATTGCAAATGGGAACTTCCTCTGAAGAGTCCAATTCATCCCAGATTTTCTTGATTCGAGTATAGTAAGCCCTAATCGTGTCATCTCCCTGCTTCATATCTATCAATTTCTGGTGCAAGGAGTATATCTGGGCTGCATTCTGTAAATGTATGTGGGCGACACATACTTATAGTTTTTGATGTGTGACAAATGTGCAGTGCCGGTCTTGAACTCAGCATATGATTTATCTTGGTAAAATTCGTCTTGACTACAACAGAAAGCGGAGCTGCTCACGTGACGTTATATGCTGCGATAGGTTGTTAAGATTCCTTCAGATATATCTCCCTTTATTCTCGATACTATTGGAGAAGAGATATATCCTCCTGAGTTCTCGTTATTGTTGGGGAGTTTGTTTACTTACTTGATTATTTCTTTTGTATATATACACTGTATAGATATAGTTTAGGGTTGCGCTTTTGGGTATTAAGAACAGATCGACACCCTTTTACGGCGAGACCCATTGAGTGTTATGAGAGTGATTCTTTATTCGTGAATTGATGTGAGTGATTATCATTCGAAGAGTGATAGATTAGAGAGTGATTGTTCAAGGTGTTGAACAGATCAGGTGAGGAGTTTTTCACGCTATTAATATATATTAGTGGCTGAGTTTTCTTCTATATCGAGATTGCATTCTTTATATTAGCTAACACCAAGAACTCGGTTCAAGACTGAGTAAACTGGACGTCTCGTTACGAACTGTCAAGTGGTATCAGAGCAGGTTTACCTTTGCTCGAAGCTAGCGCTTCAAGGTAGATCGTGAAGATGAGTTCGTACAATGTCAAGGCTCCCAAGTTAACCTGGCTAAACTACTCCAAATGGTGCGTGCAGATGGAAGCTCAACTAAGGTCCGTTGACTACAAAGTTTGGAATGTAGTTACTAAAGGCGATTTCAAACCCACCGTCACCGTAGAAGGGAATATTCAGGATAAGCCTGAAGAACAGTGGACAGAGGATGATGAGAAATTACTCAGCAAGAACAAACAAGCTCTGCGGATTCTCATATCGTCTCTCTCGGATGAAGATCAAGGAAGAGTACTCGGTATTCAAACAGCGAAAGGTGTGTGGGATTTTCTTAAGGTAGCATATCAAGGTACTGAGTCTATTCGAAAAGCAAAAGAGAAACAGTATAAGAGAGAATTCAATAACTTTAAGATGGCTGAAGGAGAAACATTGGTTGCTGCGATTGAGAGATTCAATCAGATTTTAATCGAAATCAAGACAGTGGGTGCATCGCTTACGAATGAACAGACCAATGAGAGATTTTCGGAATCGCTTACTAAAGACTGGTTGAATTACACCTCTATGCTGGAAAAGATGGACAAAGTATCGACGGTGTCTTTCGAAGAATTGTGTTCTGATTTAATCATCCATGAAAGTAAGATGAAAGAACAGTCATTGGATGGTATTTCTCTTGAAAGAAAAGATCTTGCTTTGAAGGCAAAAAGGGTGGTGGAAAATACTAATTGGGAGTTAAGCGATGAGTTCGACACAGAGATAAATTTACTGGCTCAAGGTTTGAAGAGAATTATGAGCAGAAAAAAGGGTGGATTTCAGGGTTCAAGCAGCAACCGGCGTGACTTAGATATGAGTAAGGTGGAGTGTTTCCGGTGTCACAAGTTAGGTCATATGATAAAGGATTGTCCTTTGTCATCCAAACCCCCGCAGTATAGAAATCGAGATACCCGTATGGCTGCTGCAGTATGGGGTGAAGAAGAAGAAGAGTCTGAACCGGCTGAAAAGGTGAAGGCACATTATTGTATGACGACTATCCATCGGTCTCACACTGATGAACTAGCATACGATGAATCGATGTGTCTGGTTGCGTAAGACAAGGAGCATCACTCTCTTGTAGGAGAGCAGGTAAGTTTTCTCAACTTCAATAATGTAGGTAGAGAATCTCCTAATGATCAGATTTTTGATGCTTTGATGGTCGCTTTATTAGAAATTGAGGCTTTAAAAGGAAAGCTTGACGATGGTAGTAGTAGAGAAATTCAAATAAAGCAACTAGAGCAGGAGATATATGAATTGAAAAGGAAAAATAAGGAGTTAGCAGAAAAGCTGGTAGAAAGTTCATCCAAGGTGTTACAATCTACGTTTACGTCGTCAGTTAAAAGTAAGTTGAGTTCAATACCGGAATGGGCAGAAAAGGAAATTCAATTACTTAAAGCAGATAATGAATGGATTCGTCAGGATAATGCTGATCTCCAAAAACAATGTGATACTCTGGATAGAAGACTGAACATCATCACTCTAGAAAATCCATCGTGGCACACAGGGAAAATCAAACTTAATGAAATTGTTAGAAAACCAAATAAAAATCGAGGTGGACTAGGGTTCTGTGGAGTTGAAGCTGATCTAAGACCGAAGAAGCAATATACTCAAATTAAAACTATTCCTGTAAAGAGAAATTTTTCGTCTGGTTCAACAGTGATAGAATGTTGTTATTATCATATTCTTGGACATCATATCAATTCATGTTTTAAGTTGCAGCAGAAAAATGCTAGAGATTCTGCTACTCATTCTATTAAATATGCTAGTATGTATTCTCGTCATCCCAAACAGCAATGGGTCCCTAAACGCTATTGATTTCTTTCCTCTATGTGCCAGGATTATGCTGACGGAGCCAACATTTGGCTTATGGATAGCGGATGTTCTCGGCATATGACTGGAGACCATACACTGTTTCGGGAACTTGAAGGTTTACATGGAGGATTTGTGACTTTTGGAAATAATGGGAAGGGACAGATCATTGCTATAGGCACAGTAGGTCACCAGGGGAGTGTTGAAGATGTGTGCTTAGTGGATGGATTAGAGCACAATCTACTGAGTGTGTCACAAGTGTGTGATAAGGGTCCTTCCTCTATTACCTTTGACTCTTATGGTTTCATTGTCACAGATTTGACGACAGGCGCACCTCTTCTGCAAGGATATCACAGGGGTAATCTGTATCCAGTGGATGTTGATGATCAAAGATTGGATGTTACCTGTCTCACTACTTCCACAGAAAATGCTAACTTATGGCATCAGCGTCTTGGTCATGCCCACATACGCCTGCTTAATAAATTACGAACTCAACACCTCGTTGAAGGATTACCATCGTCAGTTCTTCAAGAAGACTTTCCTTGTAGTGCATGCCAGCTAAATAAGCAGACTCGCTCAGCATATATTCCTAAGTCTGTGGTTTCTACCTCCACCGTGCTGGAATTGGTACATATGGATTTGGTAGGACCTATGCGCACCATGACCAGGGCTGGAAAGAAATACATTTTTGTTTTAGTTGATGATTATTCTCGCTTCACTTGGATTTACTTACTTCATGCTAAAGTCGATACTTTCAATCTGTTTAAAGGGTTTTGTGTTCAGATACAGCGCCGATTGGGGTTTCCTCTGCGTACCATTCGATCAGACAATGGTACAGAATTTGTCAATCAGCAGTTTCGACAGTTTTGTATTGATCAAGGTATCACCCACACTTTTTCGGCAGTGCGCACACCTCAGCAGAATGGTGTTGTGGAACGAAAGAATCATACATTAGTTGAGATGGCACGCACAATGCTTAATGCTAGTGGGTTAGCACCTAGTTTCTGGGGAGAGGCTGTTAACACGGCGTGTTATATCCTCAACAGGGATCTTATCAGACCTATACTCAATCAAACTCCATATCAGCAGGTAAAGGGACGACCTCCGTCAATTGGATATTTTAAGGTATTTGGGTGTAGGTGTTTCATTTTGCACAATGGTAAACTTAACACTGGGAAGCTTGATACCAGAGGCGATGAAGGAGTATTTTTGGGATATTCTACTACTAGTAAGGTTTATCGGGTATTCAACAAACACACTCTTGTCGTGGAAGAATCGTCATATGTACGATTTGATGAAAAGAATTTTGGTTCCCGAAATCCACAAAATATTGGGTCTGAATTAGGTGTCGATGATTCTGATGATTCAGACTCGGATTCTCCATCTCCATCTGTTCAAATTTCTCCTATTACATCACATACAGATTCTCATTCAGTTCCTTCTACTTTGTTACAACCGTCTTCTGATAATCCGAATAGCTCATCTATGCAGGTTGAAACCTCTGGAACAGACAATACTGTATCAGAATCAAATCGAGACTCAAGCTCATCATCTGATGATACCTCAGTGCCCCCTAACATTCCTTCTCGTCGGGCCCCAAGCGTCACGTTGGATAATCTGCTTTCATACTTGAACTCAGGACGTGTGACTCGTAACTCACTTCGGAACTTCTGTGCTCATGAAGGTTTCTTGTCAAGTATTGAACCCCGTAATATTAAAGAAGCCCTTACTGATTCTGATTGGATACAGGCTATGCAGGATGAACTCAATAAGTTCAAACGGAATGATGTATGGACTTTAGTTCCTCGACCAAGTCATAAGGAGGTTATCGGTACGCGCTGGGTTTATCGTAACAAACTTGATGCTGATGGTCATGTTGCTCGTAACAAGGCCCGCTTAGTAGTTCAGGGGTACAATCAACAAGAGGGGATAGACTATGACGAAACTTATGCATCTGTTGCCCATCTAGAAGCTATTCGTATGTTGATCGCCTTTGCAGCACATAGGGCATTTCCTTTATACCAGATGGATGTTAAATGTGCGTTTCTAAATGGTTATATTGATAAAGAGGTTTATGTAGCTCAACCCCCTGGATTTATTGATCAGTCCCGACTTGATGATGTTTTTCTACTCAAGAAATCTGTTTATGGGTTGAAGCAGGCTCCGCGGGTCTGGTATGCTCGCCTTACTTCTTATCTGCTTCAGCAAGGCTTTACTAGAGGTCAAGTGGATAGTACGTTGTTCCTCAAATTCCAGGACTCTGATATATTGTTGATTCAAATCTACGTTAATGACATTGTGTTTGGATCATCTTGTCCTGGATTGTCTAAATCGTTTGAAACTGTGATGACTAATGAATTTTCAATGAGCAACATGGGAGAACTCACGTTTTTCTTAGGTTTACAAATCCGTCAGACTACCACTCACACGTTTGTTTGGCAAGGGAAATACACTACTGAGTTACTGTCCAAGTTTGGGTTTGACTCTGCAAAATCCTTGGCAACCCCAATGTCTAGTATTGTTAAACTTGGTTTAGAAACTCATGCTGAATCCACTGATCCCACCGAATATAGGGCTATGATTGGTTCTTTAATGTACCTCACTGCAAGTAGACCAGATATTCTCTATAGTGTCTGCTATTGTGCCCGGTTTCAGGCCGATCCACGAGTTCCTCATCTTCAAGTAGTGAAACGAATTTTTCGTTACTTGCGTGGCACTCCTAACCTGGGTTTGGCTTATCATGTAGGATCTTCTTTTACACTCCAGGCATACACTGATGCAGATTTTGGAGGATCTCTTACTGATCGCAAGAGTACATCAGGATGTGCCCAACTCCTTGGTACTAGTCTGGTATCTTGGTTCTCTAAGAAACAATCCTCTATGGCTTTGTCCACCACTGAAGCTGAGTATATTGCTGCTGTGCATGTTGTGCACAAGTTTATGGCTACATCAACTTGAAGACTATGGCATGCCCCAATCACCAGTTCCTATCTACTCGCAAAATCTACTATTGCTTTGTCAAAGAATCCCGTTCAACACTCTCGTACAAAACATATTGAGATACGTCACCATTTTCTTTATGATCAAGTCGAGAAAGGGACAGTAGAGTTGCTTCATTGTTCAACTGAACAGCAATTGGCGGATATCTTTACCAAACCGCTTCCTCGGGAGATCTTCAATCGTCTGAGTCTAGCACTGGGCATGGTTAACATTGATTAAGGTTCATTACTTTTATTTTCTGTGTTTTTCTCTTTTTTATGTACAAACATGGTACTAGGTATGAGTGGAGGTTACATTTACATCTATGTGAGGATTCCGTTGACTGCCGTGGAACACGTTATAGATGATCTGGATCAATGTTATAGTAGAAATGTTTTTCATGTTACTGGTTTACCTTTCTTCTGTTTGTTTTTTTATTTATTTATGATTTTCCTTCCTTCATAAAACAAAAAAAACCCGATATGCCACAAATACTTCTTCACGTTCTTCTCAAACGTCGCCTACTCTGCATACCCATTTACCCACGTTTTGTCAGCTTTACTTGCTTGTCAGTCTTAAGCCCAAATCTTCTGTAGCGTCTTCTCTTTTTCAAAATCCCTGCTCTTTCCTGCTTGCTCTCGTCTTCTTGCTCCTTTACTTTCGCCATGGAAATCGTTCTGTATGACCCTGCCTTTGCCTACCGTCAGCTTCTTTCCCTCTCAGTTCCACATTTTCTTGATTCGTCCATTCCGAGCATCTCTATCGACTCTAGTTTGCTCCCCATGCAGCCAGAATTTCATGTCCCACTTGCTGTTGAGTACCCTCCACTACTTTTACCTATGCCGCCTTCTACTCCAGCTTCATCACCCAAGAAGTGTGCTGATGATTTTCCTTCTTGCAGTGTCCCATTTGACGATTCCCTGTCTCTGATCCTATGCCCACATCTCCACCATTATCTCCGCAAAATCCTTCCCCTCCCCGCCGAAACCCTAGATCCCGGACCCGTCCTTCTCGGGCTGCTGTTCTTCGACATCGCCAAACTCTTCGGCAGCGTCGTCCTCAGCCTCCTCTTCCGCCCTCTCTCACTTCACCCCCTCCCTCCCCCCCTCGCATCTACCCCGTCCGCACCCTGATGTTCTTTTGGATGATGACGTGCCGCTGTCAGATTCTTGCCCAACGCAAGCGTCTCTACCACACTCAACATTGCGACTTCTTCCAAGCGTCCTTGCCGTGCGACTCCGGTGCCTAGCTCTTCCGCTACTATGTCGGTTGCTTCTTCAGGTTCTTCATCGACAAATTCCGCTTGGTCTGGTCACTCTTTTCCCTGTTTTCCCTCATTTAAGTCTGAAATTCGTAATGCACATTTGTGGGGAAAACGTGTGGATTATGCTTTGGCTCCTAAGAACAGTTGTCCAACATTGCTTTGCCTTTCAGCTCAAGGCGGGTCGTCCGTGTTTACTTTGGGTACAAAAATCTACTGGGAGTCGGTTAAGGAATTTACAACTTGCAGTTTGTGGATGAGTATTTGATTCGGTCTAAGGTTAAAGGGGTGGTTTATGATTAACTCCTGATTTGATCGGCAATGATTCCTAGATGTTCCTTTTGAGGGTATTAAGATTTTTTCCTCACGAGGTTAATACTTTTGCTCCCTCTCAAAAGGATGAGGATCTTTTGGTTTTCTTTGGGGATTGAACCTGAGACCCGGAAGATTCGGTCTGTTCCTCAAGGCAGCTTGATGTACTTGGACGATTACTGCTCCATATCATTGTTATCAGGTTGCTCCCAGAATGACCAACGGGGACGGTTACATTCCTAGACATATGTTTGATGTGGTGTCTTATATACAGAATGCCCTATAGCTTGCCTCACTTCATGCTATTTCATATCCACATGCTATCAACTGAGTGTACCTCCTCTTTGCCTTATGCTGCCGGGTGGCTGACGACGATTTTTGAGTACTTCTCTGTTATCTTTCTACTGACTCTGCCAAAGTTCTCTGGACCATAATCATGAACTTTCACAGACTACCCTATCCCAAGATGGGTCCTTTTGCCCTGGCTGGGGGAATATATGGATTGTTAAACAGCCCGCCTCAGAGCTGTTTCACAGAGAATCTTGGCAGTGTTTTCCACCCAGTTGGAAGAACTTCTGTTCTATGGTCAAGGATGTGAAATGCACGTTTGGCACATCCTTGAAGCTCCTCTGGGGGTGCGACGATAATTTCTCCTCATGTTCCTTGCCCTGTTTTGTTGGTTTCCCTTAGCGATGTTGTTGTTCTCCAGACTTAAGTTGTTGGTGTAATCCTTTTTTTTGTTGGTGCTTCTATCAGACTATTTTTTCTTTCTGTCCTTCGTTTGTTTCTGTGAGCTGTTTTCTTTTCTTGGTTGCTCCTGTTGTTTTTGTCCACTATCTGAGACTCCTTCCTACAATTAACATTGTATAAAATGCTATTCTGTGTTCCTCAGTGTGTCTTTTTTACATTTCATGAGGTTATAGGCCCGTACCTTTTTTGATTGCGCAAAAGGGGGAAGCATGGTGAAAATAAGTATTTTGGCTGTTGATCTAGTTAGCTTTGTTTCAGGGGGAATCTATCTTTCAGGGGGGATATGATATCCGTTGGTATCTCTTTTCACGAACCAAGTTTGCACACATCAAAAAAGGGGAAACTGTAAATGTATGTGGGCGACACATACTTATAGTTTTTGATGTGTGACAAATGTGCAATGCCGGTCTTGAACTCAGCATATGATTTATCTTGGTAAAATTCGTCTTGACTACAACAGAAAGCGGAGCTGCTCACGTGACGTTATATGCTGCGATAGGTTGTTAAGATTCCTTCAGATATATCTCCCTTTATTCTCGGTACTATTGGAGAAGAGATATATCCTCCTGAGTTCTCGTTATTGTTGGGGAGTTTGTTTACTTACTTGATTATTTCTTTTGTATATATACACTGTATAGATATAGTTTAGGGTTGCGCTTTTGGGTATTAAGAACAGATCGACACCCTTATACGGCGAGACCCATTGAGTGTTATGAGAGTGATTCTTTATTCGTGAATTGAGGTGAGTGATTATCATTCGAAGAGTGATAGATTAGAGAGTGATTGTTCAAGGTGTTGAACAGATCAGGTGAGGAGTTTTTCACGCTATTAATATATATTAGTGGCTGAGTTTTCTTCTATATCGAGATTGCATTCTTTATATTAGCTAACACCAAGAACTCGGTTCAAGACTGAGTAAACCGGACGTCTCGTTACGAACTGTCACATTTGACTCTTCGAATCTTCCCGAGAGCTCTTCCCAAATCAAGGCTGCAATCTTACAGTATAATACCGTGTCTGCGATGTCCTTGTCCAGCGCGGTTAAGAGCCAGGAGATTACCATAGAATTAGAACGATCCCACACCTTCACCTTTTCTTCAGAATCTGTGGGTCTAGGGAGTGTTCCTTCAACATAGCAAAGTTTATTCTTTGCTCTCAATGCTATGGTCATCCTTTGCTTCCACGCCCTAAAACCACCTTTGCCTTCAAACTTCCCAACCAGAAGCATCCCAGGGTTTTCGGAATTTGCCAAGAAGAGTGGATCTGAATTGTTGCCAGGGAGAACTTCTTGCAACAAGCTCTTCATGTCAGATCCCAACATCTCGTTTCCAGTTCCCGACGTCTACTTTCCCTTCAAAATTTCATCGTCTGACATCGTCAAAAATCTTTGCTTCTTGAGTTCACCTTTACCCGAGAAGAAGAGGGATCCAAAAATCGAATCAAGATCTTCCCTTCGTCAAAGCCCCTTGCTCTGATACCATGTAAAAATACTTTGAAGCTTTGATTAAGAATGTAGAGATCTTGAGTTTAGGATAGAAGAACAAGTGTGGAATGCTTGAGAAGTGAAACAAGAAGAAGGGTAGCTGCGCAGAGCTTACAAGGGGAAAAACACGGGAGAAGAAAAAACCTCAAAAGAAAACGACTCAACAGTAACATATATATAACCCTAGGAACTAAACATTCTACTTATTAAAACACACAGTTTTAACTCTCTTAACAGAGAATGGGTGTTTTGCCAGATGGTCAACCGCAACAAGATACCATAGTGGGAGATGTTAAGCTGAGAGATAATTTCTAGCTTGAAAGAGTTTAGATTCCGCCCCCCTAAGATCCCTGGCTAGAACGGATTAAGCCTTTAGATCTAGGACCAGAGGGGCTCAATCGAAGCCTTTTCTCCAAGTTCTTCGTTAAGATCATCTTCATCCTTCATATTATTGGTGTTTTTGGATGCTTCTCATATGAGCGCTAAGTGTAGTGATTGTATTTCCCTTTTACTTGTATGTAAATGTAAAGTAAATGAATAGATTACACCAGATTTATAGTGGTTCAGCCAATGTGACCTATGTCCACTATTGATGATGATATCTTTATTAATGATTCAGAGCAAGTAGCTTTCAACTCTCAAGGACTGACTTTGGGTCTAGTTTTCTCTCTCCAAAAATCTTATCCCCTTTCTAAGTGTCCTACATCCTCTATCTATAGGCCTCTTGGGAACAAGCTCCTTTAACTTCTTTACACGTGTAACTCTCCTATTGGCTCCCCTATTTATACAACCTATCATGCAACTTGACAACTTGTTTTAAAGGAAAACTTTTAGACCATCCTATTCCTATACAATGTCTCTTCTTCTGGTAGCTAGCACCTGGCTTCCAGTAATATCTTCCGGAACTAGCTTCCAAAACAAGCTTCCAGTAGAACATAACCTGTATTTTTGTACCCCCTCTTATGGTATATTTTATACCTTTACATTAGCCCCCACAAGTTCTACTTTTTAGGACAAAAAGTAGAACTGAATCTAGAAAAAGTTAAAAAAATACACTCTCTACTTTGATGTTCCTCTTTCTTATTTCATACCTCCTAGCCCCGCAAGTTCTTTTTTCTTTGTTTCTAAGAAGAACAAATGAACTTCTAAAAAATATGAGAGGGCTTTGCCTTCCATTGAGCCCCACTAGAAAAAAAAATCCTGAAATTTTACATGCTTCCAGAAATGCCTCCTCCAAACTTTTCTCGCTTCTTCTTTTTGTGCTCTTTTTTAAAAAGAAAGTCCACCTGGAAAATATTGAGGGAATGTAAACTGTTAGACCATGATTATCAATAGTTCTTAAGGGTTCTTAGTTAAATAAAATAAAAGAAAAATATGAGGTGGAAATAAGATGGAGGAGAGAGATTAAGAACCCATGAGAGAGGGTTCTTCCACAAGAACTCTTAAGAACCCAAATATGGGTCCCACAATAATGATTATTCCAATCACAATGCTCCACATAGATGAAAGAGAAAAAAATAAAAACTAATATGTGAGTTCTTTGATATTGTTAAAAATTAGAGGTGGTTCTTAAAATGAGGTGGAAGAAAGAGAAATATGTGAGAGAATGTTAAGAACTTAAAAATGAGTTCTTTGATAATCATGCTCTTAATGCCCGTTCCGCACTTAACTTCTTCTTCTTTAAAAAGGCGCGGCTTCCTAATTTTTCTCACTCTTGTTTCTCCTTACTTTCAAACTTCCTTGATCTTTTCCCTAGCTTTCTGGCTCTTCCTTCGCTTTCACAATTTTCTCCTTGATTGTCCTTGTCAAACCTTTAACTTTCTGAGAAATGGCTCCAAAACAAAAAATCCCCCATCATCCCCATTCCTGTTGTGGACGCGATTTCCGTTGAACTCGCCTCCCCTATCGCTCCCTTCTACTCGCTGCGTGCTGCAACGCCTTTGAACCTCAATGTAAAAAAGAGGGAGAAAGTGTTGTCCAGCTAGGTTGTTCCTGAAGGGACCATTCTATCACTTCTTGTCGGCAACTCGCACCTGTACAATGATTTTGGTAACGGTTTCGTTGTGTATGCTGATTTTTTGTCTCAGGGTCTGTCTCTTCCATCTCATAGGTTTTTAGTTGGTATTCTGAATGCCCTTAAAATCACTCTTGCACACCTTCATCCAAACTCTGTTTCTGCTACCCATATTTTCATTATTCTTTGTCATGAAAAAAGGGTCGATCTCTCTACTTCTCTTTTCCTTGACCTCTTCCGTTTCCACAAAAATGATGAGGGTTTGTATGTGACGATAAAGAAAAAACATGCTTTCATGGGTTATGACAGAGCCACCACTAGCTTGCATAGACAGTGATTGATAGTTTTCCCCTGTTCCGGAAAGTGTTTAGGGGCTCCTCATTTCCTTGTCTAAACCAATGGTTCTTTATCCTGTATCCTTTCTGAAAAGGAAGATATTAGGAGAATGGGTAGGACTCTTCCAGAGAGAGCTACTTTAAAAGAGGTCGCCTTGAGATTCTTGCATCTTCGGGCTGAGAGTAAGTTCTCTAATTTCTCTAAACAAATTACTCCTATTTTTTAATGTAACAATTATACTTATATGTCTTGTTTTATTTTATTTTTCATGCAGATTTTCCTCTGTCTACCGATCTCTGCACTGCTCCTTTAGAGTGGCGATGCGTGTAGTACCATCCTCTGAAGAAGCAGGAAATCTTTGGGCTTGGTTTTGGAGTTGTGGCTGCTGCAAAGACTCTTACAATAAGGAAGGTTACCACAACGACCGCCCCAGCCAAACGGAGGAAGCTAGTGAAGAATCTCACTGTGGAGGAAACTGGTATGATAAATTGCAATATTGTAAAATTTTATATCTTTCCTGTTTTTTACCTTTTTTTCCAAAAATTTCTTCCGGAAGCCTTTGTTCTTGGTGGTATCTTCTTCCGGAAGATTGTTTCTGAAAAGAATTATCTAACTGTCTGTATTTCCTTCAATGACAGCTCAAACTTTAGGGGACAACGTTAGTCCTTCACCATTCGCTCTTGACCCTGAAACTAAAGGTAAGGATTACTATTTTATTTCTATAGTAATTATTGGTTGTATTCTTTTTACTTTTCTTTTTTCTTTAGAAACTAATCACCTCTTTTTCGCTGCTCTAGAGTCTTCTAGCGAGAAGATTGTTACAGACTGTGATGATGAAGTACTTTTGGAGCGTCGTCTGTTGGAATATATACTCAGCCTACTATGTACTAGTTGTTACTTATATTCTCTAACGGCTAGTTATTACTTGTAACGGGTTCTTACTTGTAATCTTTGTAATTAGTATCTAGTATATAAGCTGTAATAGAGTAGCTTAGTCAGACAAGATATTATTCATCTATCAAACTGTAAACCGTACCTCTGTAATCTACAGATTGTACTTTCAATAAAGAAATTCATTCTCATATTTCGAAATGGTATCAGAGCCCTTGAATACGATTCTCGTTCTTTCTTCTCTGATTCCCAACCTGCTAGTTCTTTCCTTTCCTCTTTACCCACAATCTCACCACTAACACCAGAAGTCAGCCATGACTGAAAAACAACCGGAAAATTTGACACCAGACGGTAAAGTCAACATCAACGATCCCTATTTCTTGAGCAGCAACGATCACCCAGGTCTGGTATTGGGATATACCTTCTCAAACTTGCCCGGGGAAAGCTTTGCCGGATGGAAGCAGAAGATTATGGTCGCATTGAGGGCCAAGAACAAATTTGGGTTTCTTGATGGAACCCTAAGCGAACCCAGCCGAGAAGATTCCAAACACAGCAGCTGGGTAAGATGCAATAATATGCTAATATCATGGCTTAGTCAATGTCTCAATAAAGAGATTGGGGAAACAATTATCTACCTCGCAAATGCGTCAGATGCTTGGAAGTGCCTATGCTCAAGGTATGAGCAGGCTAACGCCACTCAGATCTACGCCTTGAAGAAAGAATTAAGCAAAATGGAGCAAGACACGGAGAGCGTTGCGAATTATTACACAAAGATGCGGTGGATCTGGGACGTACTCGAAGCCCTAGAAGACAAGTCTACCTGTAGTTACGCAGCGAAGAAGGAACATGAAACACGACGGCAAAGAGAAAAGATGATGCAGTTTCTAATGTCGCTGAATGACAGGTATTCCAACACCACTGAGAACATTCTTTTAAAAGATTTGCTGCCCACCATTGATGAAGCCTATTCAATGGTATGTCAAGAAGAGAAGCGGAAGCAAATGTCTTCAAAGAATACGACACCAGATCAAGACGCCATTGTTCTGAGTGCAAGAAGAGACACGCCAAAGAAATTTGGACAGAATCAAGGGTTCAAGAGTATGGGAAAGGATCAGAATAAGCAAACTCTCCTCTGCACCAAATGCAACAAAAGAGGGCACATCAGAGAAAACTGCTTTGAATTGGTGGGGTATCCAGAGTGGTGGAAGAAAAAGGCCAATACAATCGTTGGTACAGCCGTTCTGGAAGCAAGTCGAGAGGGAAGAATTACAAAGGCAACTAGTTTAACGGCAGAAGAAATTGGACAACTGAAAGCCATGCTGCAACGCGGACATACCAATGAACAGTCTAAAGAAGACTACTGCAGTTTTGCAGGTAATCCACAACTCAATATGTTTTGCTCTGTCTGTTTGACTAGTTCTACTGATTTTGTTAATGAAAATTCCTGGATTGTTGACTCTGGTGCGTCAGAGCATATGTGTGGTAATGAGAACTTATTTGTTGATCTTCAAGAACTGGAAGAAATTAGAAGAATAGTGATGCCAGATGGACATATACATATTGTTAATAAACAGGGAAAGGGGAAATTAGGAAGAAAATTCTTACTGGAAAATGTTCTCCTTGTTAAGAGTTTTAAGTTCAGTCTAATGTCTGTTAAGAAACTTGTTAAACAAATTGGGCAATCTGTGATTTTAGATGATGTTTCTTGTTTTGTGCAGGACCTTAATGGTAAGAACAAAGTGGTTATAGGAAATTATGTTAGTGTTCTGTATATTCTCTGTCATGATAGTCTAGATGAGATCTACAACTCAAAGATTCATGGTCATAATGTGGTAAGCTGTTCTAGTACTATACAAAATCTGAACAATGATGAATTGTGGCATTTTCGATTAGGGCATGTCCCATACTGTAAACTGTCAACTTTGGGATTAATCAAACAGAGAAGTTCTCATAAACAAATTGCTTGTGATACTTGTCATCGTGCTAGAGATATTAGGAAACCCTTTCCAGATTCCAGTATTAAGAGCATAGAATGTTTTGAACTTTTGCATATAGATGTTTGGGGACCATTTAAGGTCCCCACCCATGACAAATACAAATATTTTTTGACACTAGTGGATGACTATAGTAGAAGCACATGGGCACACTTATTAAGGAACAAGTCTGATGCTTTTTATGCTCTTACATGTTTTGTCAAACTAGTGGAAACACAATTTAATCTCAAATTCAGAAAAGTTAGAAGTGATAATGCCTTGGAGTTGGGCAGCAGTAATGAAGGTATTAAATATTTCAGAGAAAATGGGATCATACATCAAACAACATGTGCTCACTCTCCACAAAAAAATGGAGTTGTGGAGAGAAAACACAAGTATCTCCTAGAGACAGTAAGAGCTCTCTATTATCAGGCTAATTTGACTCTTGAATTCTGGGGGGAATGCATTAAATATGCAACACACATAATAAACAGATTGCCATCTAAGGCAATAAATGGACAAACTCCATATGAGATTCTTTACAGAGAGAAACCTGATTACACCAATATGAGAGTCTTTGGGTGTTTATGCTACAGGACACATGTAGAAAAAGGAAAGGGAAAGTTCGATCCAAGAGGTTCTGCATGTGTATATCTAGGAGTAGCAGAAAATAAAAAAGGGTACAAAGTTCTTGACTTAGAAACCCATACTGTCCTAGTTAGTAGAGATCTGACATTTTATGAAAACCAGTTTCCTTTAAAAACAGAAACTTGCATTACAGATATTGCCATCTCTCCTACGAAAATTTCTGATGAAAACTTTCAGGAATGCAGTGACAGTGAGTTAGATTATCCAACAAAAAATAATACAGACCAACAGCAGAATGACCTAGAGCATAGAGAGGAAACCAGCGAAAATCTACATACTGAAACTTAAACACTTAGAATATCCACTAGAGACAGACATCAACCAAGCTACCTTAGTAAATATCTTCTAGGTGAAGCCCACATATCAGATGAGGATCTTTTTACTGAAATTTTACATGAAAGGATAAAGAACCATGATAACAACAGCAATTGCCTCTCAGAACCTTTAGCAAATATAAGACCTGCTACAGCTCTTAATGTCAGCTCTCTCACCCCTCAATCCTATTCTTTTGCCATCAATTCCCAAGGTTTTACTGAACCCAAATCCTACAAATCAGCAATCCTGAAAACAGAATGGATAGAAGCCATGAAATCTGAATTGCAGGCCTTGCATGATAACAAAACATGGAGTATAGTAGACATACCTAAAGGGAAACACATTGTAGGATGTAAATGGGTATAAAAAGTCAAAATAAAAGCTGATGGAACACTTGAGAGGTACAAAGCTCGCTTAGTGGCTAAGGGATACAATCAAAAGTATGGAGAGGACTGTAACACCCTGGATTTTCTAGCCTTTTATTTGGTCAAATTTTTTTTTTACAATTCAAGTTTAATATTCACTAGTAGAAAAAATGTTTTTAATGACGGCGTTTAAATCACAGTTAAATGGAAAATCGTGGTTTAAAGTTTATAAACCACGGTTTTAATAGAAATCGTCGTTTAAGGTGCATACCAGAGCGCATATACCACGGTTTTTCCGGAACCGTCATATATAGGTTAGTTATATACCACGGTTTTCAGGGCAACCGTGGTATATAGTACATGCCGGAGTGAATATACTACGGTTCCTGGAGAACCGTCATATATAGGGTTTCTATATACCACGGTTTTGTCAAAACCGTCGTTTTTAGTCGTGGTCAAAAAACTTTAAATGACGGTTCCTTGTTAGAACCGTGGTATATAGTCTACGCGGGAATTCAAATTTTCGCCGAAAATTAACGCGGCTCTTTCTCTTTCTCTTATTATATATAGTTTCTCCTCACTCTTTTACAACCTACACTGTCGAACAAGGATGCTCTGCAACTCTTCTCCTTCTTCTTCTTCTTCTGCGCCTCTGTAATTTTTCAACCCACCGGCGAACATGCATGCTCTTCGCCATACTGGAAAATAAGGAACACATGTTGCGCCTCTGTAATTTTTGCAAACCTAACCGGCGAACAAGGACATGCTCTACGCCTCTGTAATTTTTGTAAATCGCCGGCGAACAATGACATGCTCTGCGCCTCTTGTTTTTCACGGTAATTTTTGCAACCCACACTAGCGAACAATGACATGCTCTACGCCTCTTGTTTTTCACGGTAATTTTGTGCAACCCTAACCGGCGCTTCACCCTCTCTCATTCTCTTTCACGGTAATTTTGCAACCTACCGACGAACAAGGAACATAATGTAACTTCACTCATTATTTAGTAACCCTAATACACAAACAAGTAACATACATGTTCTGGCCTGTTCATTCTCTTCTGTTTGCGCTCTCTGTTGAGAAATTACATCGAAGGCGGCGGCGCTAAAGCACCGGCGAACTGGGAAAAAAATCGCAGACTATAAACCACAGTTCTACATATAACCGTGGTTTATTGTTGATTTCTATAGACTTTATACCACGGTTTTAAGTAAAACCGTCATTTATAATGCACTATATACCACGGTTCAGACTCACAACCGTGGTATAAAGTCAGTGAATGTTCGCGGGAGAAGGGGTCTTAAACGACAGTTTCGACAAACCGTGGTTTTTTCGCTTACTTTAAACCACGGTTATGAACCGTCGTTTATCTCAATTTGTGAATATACGACGCGAGCATAAACCATGGTTCCTAACCGTGGTATATAGGCAAAATAACCGTGGTTAAAAACATTTTTTCCACTAGTGATTGATAAGCAGTGGAATCAAATCCTAATCCGGGGCATTATTGCCACACTCGCATTTAAACGAGTGCTAAGGCCTAGAAACTTAACTAAATAACTAAATCATTCTTTTTTATTAGAAAGTCCAATGTCCATAATAACAAATACTTACAACTATAGAAGTCTCAAAGCCTAAGTTAAAATTCAATTACAAATAACCAGTCTAGATGGAGTCATTTTCTCAAACCCCGAGCACATCAACACTTGTGGCAGAAATCCAAACAAACACAGAAAGAGCCACGATAAAGTCAGAGAAACTGAGTAAGCTACCACTTCACTTTGTAAAAACATTTTCTCTTTAGAAATCATTTTTTTTACAATATATTCACACAACAACATACAAATCATTTCACAATATTATCACACAACAGTAAAGTAATCATTGCATGATACTTCATGCTTGGTTCTTAATAACCCAAAAATATATTAGTCAGATTATTTTAATTATCTTCCTTGCCCCAACACGTAGCCAAGACAAAACAACCTTTCTCAAATTTTGGGTACAACACGCAGCTGTAACCCGGACCCCAACACGCAGCTGGGAATCCAACTTTCTCACTTATGGGTACAACACGCAGCTGTAACCCGGACCCCAACACGCAGCCGAGAATCCAACTCGCCACTAAATCCTTAAGTGTGCACACCCCCCAATAGTACAAAAGACTAAGGAGTAGAAATAGGGCTAACTGTGTCCTAATGCGGCCCACAGTATCTCAAACTTATGCGTCCTAGTGCGGCCCGCATTTAACATCTCATTCATGTGTCCTAGTACGGCCCACATGCACCATGATTTTCTTATTTTTAAATTATTTGACAAATATTATTATTCATCACTTAATATCATCATAATCCACACTTTCAACCACAAATAAATTGTGAAATAAATCATGGTGATTAAATAATTTTATTTTCACATAAAATCTCACAAAAATTTCCACAATAATTCGGAGTAATCACTTTATAATCAAATAACCATATAACCACCAATCTAACAATAATATGCTCAATACGTTAACTTAACAATCATTCAGTTTCAAACCATGATCATTTACACAAATTTCACGTCCACTGTAAAATGTTATTTTTACGAAGGTATTAAAACATAGTGAACGCAGTAACTTACCTGAAATTCGAGTGAAAGTCGCACCACCAATCAACTGGTGAATAAAGCAGTACTCCTCACTAACAAACTCAGAGCTATATTTTTCCTTTTCAATCTGGTTGGGGAAAGGAATGCACGAAAAGAGAATTTTTGTCTAGTTTAAGGGCAAAAAGAGTGATTGGCGAGAGAGAGCAGAGTGAGATATGTGCAGAATTTTAGAGAAACATTCAGGAAAGAGAGCAAAGTGAGAGAGGTAGTGCACTGATAAAAAGGATTGGGTGACTTCAATTTATAGGAAAGCTAGAGGAAACCCAATGGAGCGAGGAATACCAATCAAATTAATAAAAAGATTCACATTAAACTAGTTAAATAATTTACAGAAAAATCAAAGGTTAGGAAATATGAAGGGTTAAAAGTATTGTTATTAAATAAAGTTGGAAATGTGAAGAGTTATAAATTATTAACTAAATGAAACTAGGAAATACCAAAAGATAAAATCTATTTAAAATGACTTACTTAATGTACAAAAATCATGGTAGTATTTAAATCATAACATAATGACTATAACTTAATCTGTAATAAATAAATATATCAAACTAACCAGATAAATATGATGATAATTACAACTACCTTAAAAATCATAACTGACTCACTATTGTTTTTTTTTATAAAAAACAGGTTATTTATTTAAACGAGTCATCTTTATTAAATACTATATAATATGCTTGTAGTAATGTAACGTACTTATAAAATATATAATGTGCATGATATTTATATAATATATTTGAAATATTTATAATATTTGTATTCTAAATTTTAGGGGTATTTCAAGGACTATTGGGAAACCTTTTCCCCTGTGGTGAAAATGACCACATTTAGAATGCTTGTTGCTACTGCTGTTAAGAAAACTTGGAAAATTCACCAACTTGACATAAACAATGCATTTCTCCATGGAAATCTCTATGAAGAAGTGTATATGGAGATACCTGATGGGATGAAAGAAATATACAAAAACAAAGTTTGTAGATTGCATAAGTCTATTTATGGACTAAAGCAAGCATCTAGAAAGTGGTATGAAAGGGTGAGTGATTTCCTTTCTTGTCATGGTTATGTGCAGTCAAAAAATGATTACTCATTATTCATTAAATACAATGAAGAAATGAGAACTTTCATAGAAATCTATGTAGATGACATTATAGCTACTGGAAATGACATGACAAAAATACCAAAAATAAAACAGTCTCTTCATAGTGAATTTAAAATCAAATACCTTGGAAGTTTACATTACTTCCTCGGTATGGAGTTTCTGTATAATCAGCAAGGAGTCATCCTTCACCAAGGTAAGTATGCACAGGATTTATTGGATAAATTTTACCTACTAACAGTTCTGCAGTTTCAGTTCCACTCCCAACAGGAGTAAAATTAGACAGGATACAGGGACATCCTCTGGCTAATCCAACAATCTACCGAAGGATAATTGGAAAGATCAATTTTCTGGTTAATACCAGAGCTGACTTGGCATATCCAGTACAGTTCCTGAAAGAACCAATGGAGGAACACTACTGAGCAGCAATCCACCTACTGCAGTATATCAAAGGTAGCAGCAGACAAGGGATCTTCTTCAACTCCATACCAGATTACCAGATGACAGCCTTTTGTGACGCTGACTGGGCTAGTTGCTCAATAACAAGACGCTCAGTCATTGGCTACATTATTCTTCTAGGAGGCACACCAATTGGGTGGAAATCAAAGAAACAACAGACAATCTCTTTGTCTACAGCAGAATCAGAATACAGAGCCATTAGAAGAGTGACAACAGAGCTGACTTGGTTGTCCAGACTTGCACACGAATTCGGCATAGCAGACATTACACCTATACAGGTTCATTGTGACAATAAGGCCGTGATCTTTATTGCAAGAAACCCGATTTTTCATGAAAGAACCAAACATATAGATTTGGACTGCCACATAGTCAGAGAAAAGATTCAGCAAGGCCTCATCAATCTGCAGTATGTTCCTAGATCACACCAACTTGCAGATATTTTGACCAAACAACTTACAACAAAAGATTACAAGACTTTCCTACAGAAAACCAACACACCACCTGAGTAATAACACCATTCAAGACTTGTGTCTGTTCTTTGCCTTCCATACCCTTCGTCTTGAGGGGGCTGTTGGAATATATACTCAGCCTACTATGTACTAGTTGTTACTTATATTCTCTAACGGCTAGTTATTACTTGTAACGGGTCCTTACTTGTAATCTTTGTAATTAGTATCTAGTATATAAGCTGTAATAGAGTAGCTTAGTCAGACAAGATAGTATTCATCTATCAAACTGTAAATCGTACCTCTGTAATCTACAGATTGTACTTTCAATAAAGAAATTCATTCTCATATTTCAAAATCGTCAAAGGCTCCCCCAAGGGGTGGTGATCAAGGATTCCCTTCCCCCTGCTACCGCTAAAGTCTCTGCTGCCCTGCGATCCTGCTTCAAAAGGAAAGGGCAAGATGATTGATGAATCTTAGTAGTGAGCTCTGACGATGAAGAAAAGAAGCTTCTAGAGGAGGATGAAGAAGACTCCCTCTTTATCATTGGGGAGAACGCTCAGCCTAAGGCCTCTCAGAAGGTGTTTCCTTCCTCCTCCAGTGTCACAGGAGCGAATGCTGCCACCTCCCCTGTTTTACTCACTCGGGAGGTTTGCTCGAAATGTCGTATCTTTCTTACCCGTAAAAGAAGCTTCCGGAAGCATTCATCCAGACTCCACTTCAGCTGAGGCTACACCTTCTACTCAGGTTAGTGGAAAAATACAATGCATCTTTTTTCTAAAAATTGTAAGTTTATGTACCTTTCACTTAGGGAATATATTTTTGAAAAAAATTCAAGACATATGTTGCCGATGAAGCGCTAGTTCATGGGGATGTCCAGAATGCTTCCGATACTGAGGTTGCTCCTTTAGGAAGTTATGGGATGGCTTAAAGAGACCTGGGTAAAAAGTCTATCTTTGAAGGGAGGCGTCTTCAAACCTTAAAGGTGGACGACTCGATGCTTCTGTCGGTAATGTGGGAGCACGCTGCCACCCAGACTAGAGCTCGAGATGGTTTGTGCACTCCATCTGTCCTCAAGACTGATCCGAAGAAGAAGCTACGGCTGGCTTCGATGCTTCGGATGCCATTGTCCAGCACTTCATGTCCTATCATCGAGCTCAAGATCTCTTATGGGAGTCTCTCAACAAAGTAAGTAATAGCAATGATATACTATGTTTTTCTTTAGAAAATACGTATCTTTTGTTGTTAATGCCTTTGCAGGTTATAGCTATGTCTCATTGTCTAGACATCCATTCAAATGCCTTGGTGTACCATTTGAAGAATCTTGAAAAAGATCTTGATGAGACAAAGAAGAAGTTGTCTCTAAAGTTGACTCTCACCACAGGCTCCTTGATATCCTGAGAGTGAGGTTCAAAAACGAGAAGTAGAGAGGACTAATAAAATACCCGTCAATTTCAGGTTAGGATATGTGTATTATACGGTGGAAAAGAATGAGTTAATCGTTATGATTGGTTAGTCGAGAGTAGTATAAATTTAAGGCCCAGGGAAGTTAAATAATTATTTTATCTTTTCTCCGTTTTTCGTAAATTACTATAATTTTAATATACTTTCCTTACCTTTCCCCAAATTATATTGAATACTAAATATACCTATCTTCTACCGACGTTACCACGATCTCCTCCCTTCTCCTAAATAATTTCTTAATATTTATTTATTTACCTTTAAACAAATATCTCTTCCTAGAAGATATTTCTATCCATCCTTATCTCTTCGCAACGGCTAAACCATCTCTTTCTCATTTTATTTCAAATTAATAAATTACTCTTTATTTCCTAATCCATTGAATCTAGTCCTCTTTCAAGTTACAATGTTAATTAATTTTTTATCTTTCAAATTATTTACAACACTAATTGTTGAATTCATTTTCCTAATTATTTACAATGTTAATTATTCCTTTTTCTCCTCTAAAACTGATTACGTTTTTATCTAATTATATCATTCTTCTCCTTTCATAATTTATTTCTATTTAAATCACGATCCTCCCCCCATCTCTTCATCCTCAACGCAACTCCACTACGCTCTTCTCTCCAAAACTCCCAAACTCACGCTCTTCTTCATGCCATTGTCAAACCTCTTCCCTGGTGCCAATCTAGAATTACGACGGGTAAAGTCTACTACTTAGACGGTGTTTAAGATTTACTTTAGTTGGAATTAGTAGTTTCTGATTGCTGGTTGTCATGTATTTAGACCCCGAATACGACGACGGGCGCTACCAGTGATTCTGTTGGATTGTTCTCCTGAAGTTGTTTAACTAATCAGGTAAATCTCTATGCTCATGGTTGCCTTATTTTGTGGTTTGTAAATTGCTGGAAAATATTTTGGAACTCCGGTTTTATGATGGTTGAAGGTGATTTAAGTCCTGATTGAGGTTTTGGAAATTGGGACTCTTTCCCACGTATTGAGAATTGTTGATTGGGATTTATTAATAGCGATTTGATTAAGGATTTTTGGGAGTCTTTCACAGGAATAATTGCTATGTTGTTGGAGCTCATAAGTGCTACATATCATTTATTTATACTTGGTATCTTATCTATATATTTTGTGCTACATACAATGACTGCAATTAAGCTCTATGATCTACTCTATGGACTGACGTTTCATAGGGGGTGTGCACACTTCAGGACTTAGGGTGAGGTGGTGTTTGACGGTTCCATAGGTGACTGTCCGTGGTATTATTGTTGGGGGTCCCATAGGTGACCTCCATGTTTAGATTGTGATTATCTCCTGGTGAAAGCTCCCTATGGTTTTGTTGATTACTATCATTACTAGAAAAATGGTTAAATTACTTTTGTCTTTCTCGTCTGATTGATAAACTGATAAGACTTATTTCAAAATGTATTTTACACAATGAGATAGGATTTACTCAATTTTTCTGATTTGCGCGATCCCTTCGTGTTTTTGTCTATTGTTTTCAGATCGCGGGTAATGGTTGTTGATTTGGGGACTGGGGACGTGCTAGCACATAAACTAGGGAAATTTGAATCGTTTCTGAGACAGTAACTTGAATTACAGTGGCTTGGAATACAATGTTTGGGTTATTATGTTTAAGTTACAATAGTTGGTTTACAATATTGGAGTTTCAGTATTTTTGGGATTGCAATGTTTAATCAATTGTTTTGCTTAAGATTTAGCCTGAGCACTCAAAGGTTTGGGTGTGGCGGTAGCACCTTGGATTTGAAGTAATTTCTGCTGTGTTTATGGTAACATTATTACATTGTTATAAAGTATTTACAACTTGGTGGTTTTCTTTTCAATTCTAGTCATTACCTATTGTTCTCTACCTCTGGTTACATTCTAAAATTCGCAGTTTGGGACTTGTCCGAATGTCCATCCAGGCATCTATGCTCGGACAGGCCTCTAGAGTGTTTTGTTGTTTTCAATGTTTGAGTGTGTCTGAACATCTGTCCGAACTTACATGTTCGGACAGCATGCGAGGACGAATCTAACTTGTGAGTTTCGTCTCATGTCCTAACTTACAAGTTCGGTCCAACGTTCGGACCACGTAAAGGATTTTTATCGGAACTTGTGTCCGAACTTACATGTTCGAACATCTATATGTTTCAACTCTGGACTTGTGTCAAAACATCAATGTCCGGACACAAGTTCGGACGCTTTTACTTTATGATTTGCAAACTCTCAACTTGTGTCCGAATGTCAATGTCCGGACACAAGTTCAGAAACTCGGGTTTTCTCAGTCTGTTTCTTCTCGGCTTGTGTCCGAACGTTGATGTTTGGACACAAGTTCAGACAAAGCTTGTTTTGCTGTTTTAAGACTCGTTTGGAGTCCATTTTCGAAACCGTTTGCGGTGTTAGATCCGTAGCGACACACTCTTTCATTTAAGGCAAAATCCAGGATGTTACAAGATGGTATCAGAGCTGTGTTTTTACATTAAGATAAGAATTAGATGAAAGTGACTAAAATCTGGAACAAGCCATCTTTGGGGATTGTATTGTGGGATATGAAATGTGTTTGATTATTTTATGATGAAGTATGTTGAGTTGTATACTTCCCCGTGCAATGTGGTGATTGCGTTATGTTTGGGATATGCTGGATTATACACTCTGTGTATAAATTGTTATATTGGAATGATTTGTGATGATAGTTGATACTGCGTATATATAGACATTGGTATTATCCACGCTATGTGGATTATGGCTTTAGTTTAAAAGTGGAATAAGAAGTTGGGTATGGGAGTAGAGAGGTTGAAGTTTTGCTTACATTATCAGTGGCTTGTGATCAGGGACTTAATTCTGGTGGGTATACATATCCGATAACAAAACATAACGTTGTTGTAATATGTTTCACGATAACATATTTACCTACGGTCTAAATCCCATGGGTCTATATCATCTCTTTTACCTACGGACTACTTTCCGTAGGTAATTATTTAATCCAAACTTTCCTACTTAATATTATAATTATTTACCAACAGCCTGGTTACCGTGGTATTATTTCATCTGGTTTATCTACAAACTATTTTCCGTGGGTAATTGTTTGGCCAGACTTTAATTCATCTCATTTACCTACGATCTGTTTTCCTTGGGTAACTATTGGAATTCTTCTCATTTACCTATGGACTAATCTCCGTGGGTGACTATTAGCATTCATCACATAATTGGCTATTCATCTTGTAATCGGCTCGAGGCTTTCCAACTTAACATTATAATAATTTACCTATGGCCCAGCTTCTGTGGGTATAACTCATATCATTTACCTACGGACTATTTTCCGTGTGTAATTACTGACTCAGACTTTCCCATTTAACATTTTTTAATTTACCTACGGCTCATCTCCCGTGGGTATAGTTCATCCCATTTACCTGCGGACTATTTTTGTGGGTAATTATTGGTTCCAAACTCCCTCCCATACATTATAATAATTTACCTACGACCTAGTTTCCGTGGGTATAAATCATCGAGACTATCTAATTTACCTATGGGCCTGTCGCGTGGGTAATAATGACTCAAGTTTACCTACAGCCTATCCGGTTGGTAAATTCCTCCTCCAAATTCCCCATGGACACGATCGTGTGTAATATTTGCCTCCAGTTTTACCTACGGGTCTGTACCGTAGGTAATGTTTACCTCCAATTTTACCTACGGGATGAAACCGTGGGTAAATTTAGCGTCAGGTGGCGCCATCACTCCCGCGCCACTACCCACAACATTTACCCACGGTAATGTCCGTGGGCAAATTTTTCGTGGGTATTCCATGGGTGTTGTGTGGGGTGTTCTGAAGCAATCTCTCTCCACTATTGTCAATGACTGGAAGGAAAAGACAAAAATACCCCTACTAGTTAACAAAATATTTTTAAAATTCACAATATGTCCCTTAGTGTTAAAAAAATCACAAAAAATCACAAAATAAAAAATCATAAAATATTGAAAAATTAAATATATTTATATTTCTTTCCAAATAATTCAGTAACATAAAAATGAATATAAAGTTTTAAACACATAATTTATACCAAAATATCTATCGGTTCATACCAATTAAGTACCATAATATATACCATACAATTCAAATTATACTTTTGTCTACAATTTAAATTATTTGCTCAAAATAAAGTATATTATATTTTTAACTCATTCAAACAAGATATTTTAAAAAATTATATTCTATTTTGTAGATAACTTTATGACATAATATTCATAGATAACAAAAGATGTTATGTCATTATATGTAAAATAGAACATAAATTTTTAAAACATTTTTTTCTTTATATTAGTTCAAAATACAATATGCAGCACTAGTGGAAAAAATATCAAAAAATACGGCTTATAAAAGGCGGTTTTACCAAAAACCGTCTTAAATTGAATCTGGTCGCGCGCGAAGAGACCTTAAAAGACGGTTTTAACTGAACCATCATTTAAAGTGTTGTCTTAAAAGACGGTTTACCTGAAACCGTCATTTTAAGTGCTCTTTATTCGCGCGTGAAGCACTCTTAAAAGACTGTTTACAAGAAACCGTCATTTAAAGTGTTGCTCATTCGCGCGCGAAGCACTCTTAAAAGACTGTTTACCCAAAACCGTCATTTAAAGTGCTGCTATTCGCGTGCGAAGCACTCTTAAAAGACGGTTTACCAGAAACCGTCATTTAAAGTGCTGCTCTTTCGCACACAAAGCACTCTTAAAAGACAGTTTTAAAGTAAGGTATAAAAGCTTAGTAAATTAGTCTTTTATAATTAGCATTGTAATTATTATTGAAACAAAATATTTATTATTTATATAATTTCATAATTAGCATTGTAACTTAGTCTTATTATATAATTTCATAATTAGAATTTGTCATCTTATAATATCTTTAGTATGTATATAATACCATGCTTATTTACTTATTACGATGTTTTACTACTTATTATATTTTGTATGGGAGTGAACATAAGTTAGAACAACTCTTAGAATGTCAATTACTAAAAGATTATGTTATAAATGTTACATATATGTGTTTTGTTCATAAATTAAACATATTTACCACACTAGCGTAGTGGTTAGGAGTGCACATGTGGGATTTTACCAAGGGTCGCGGGTTCGAATCCAGCAACCAACACATATTATAAATTAATCTAGGCATGAGACAAAATTCAAATATATATTTTTACGTTCCGGAGCTTTTAAAAGACGGTTCAACAAAACCGTCGCTTAATGTCATCTTAAAAGACGGTTTTGGAACCGTCGTTTAAGACAAGTGACAAAAAACGATGTGGGTATAAAAGGCGGTTTAAAACTGTCGTTTTTGAGCGGTTTCGACCGCATTTTATGCCTCCGTCCGCACCAGTGATGATTTATTTTGAATAAATAATTGAAATTTGTATATAAAAATAATTTAGAAAATTTATGATAAAAATAATGGTACTTAGTTGGTATAAATTGGTAGAAAAATTGATATAAATTATGTGATTAAAACACCTACATTGATTAATTTTAAAAAAATTAGAAATATTTTCTTTTTCAATATTTTATGATTTTTTTCTTCAATTTTCTAAATATTTTTATAATTTATATGTTTTTTTATAGTATTTTGAATCTTTTGTGAATTTTTGTGAATTTGGTATGAACTTTTTTTTTTTGAAATGGTAATGATATATATATATAGACAAAGTTTTTACAAGAAGTGATATATAGAGACCTATATATCAGACTCCAAAAAGATTAGCAATGAGACTCGGGGTAGGGGGTATACAAAAACCCTCAATAACAATTACAAGCGTGTAGCTAGCTGTGGGGCAAATCAAAAATCACTTCAAAAAGGCTAGGAGCAGAGCACTTTATCCAGCCAGTGCGAATCTTTGTTAGAGTGGCCCATCTTCGTCCAGATAATGGTCTTGGTGGCCGCTTTAACATCAGCAACAATGAGGGCGGGGGTCTTTGCTTGGTTGGCCATTGCGCGGTTGCATCTCTCAATCCATAGGTAATAGACCACATTAGCGATGACAGCTCTCTTCACTCGGTCGATTGGGCGATTCCTCTTGCAGTAGCGGGAAATCCAGTGGGAACAGCTATGGAGGCTATTCCTATTTGTTGGGATCTTCAACCAGTCACAGATGCTCCACCAAACTCTGCTAGAGTACCTGCATTGGAAAAAAAGATGGTGGCTAGTCTCTGGACTCAGAAAATATGATAAAAATATGATACCCAACCTAGTGAGTGATATTCCTGTGCTTCAGAAGACCCTAGTTGTGGTATGAACTTTAATAATTTGTTAACTAGTAGGGGTATTTTTGTCTTATTTCTATCCGGTTATATTTCATAGACTTTTGTAAAAATATGGTGACATTTTATGACTTTCTTTTTATTTTTGGAATATGTCAAAATTAAATATAATGACATTTCATCAAATATCCCCAAAAATAAAACAAATTAGTCCAAACATTATCTTTTTAATTTTAGTGTGTTGCACAGCATATATTTTAATGAGTTATATCTATATTTAAAATATATAAATATGAGTATTAACATTTATTATTTAGTTAATTTTTTTTAAGTTGATATATGTTTTTGTTAAAAGAATATTAACCCCCTAAAATTGAAATTTGGCTCCACCCCTCGAGCCAGATCATGTCCAGAGATAGTATTAATCGTTTCAAGAGGAACACGAGCTACTTCCACAAGAGGTGTCAGCTATGTCCAGAACAACGACATTCTAGATCGCAAGTCAGTCCTGATCTGTTTTAGCCTTAGTCTCAATTGATAGAAAACTCTGAAGTGAAATAAAACAAAAGCCTTCGGGTTCCTTCTTCCGCGATTCTCCTTGCGCCAATATTCTCGCTACAGCAATGTCTCGATCTTACATCTTTATCAGTTTTAACACCGGGCGCCCCCCATTATACTATTATACTCTTGCTGAATGCTGAGTGCATGAACTTCGATCGACAAAAAACGAAACTGATTATTAAAATTTTGATGGGTACCTTTAAGGTGACCCTTTTTGAGAAAAAAAAAATAGATGGATCAACTTCATCTTTGATAAACGAAGGGTAATCATCGAACATGAATCGGTAATCTTTATTTATAGGAAATGAAAGGCAAAGAGTACAGCGTGCATAAGCAAATCTAGCTTGCATGGAAACAGGCTAATGGACGAGCTTATGAACCTCAGTATTGCGCGCAGCTAATTATCAAGAGAAAAAAAAAGCTAATGGACGAGCTGAAGTCCACATAAATATACTACATGCAGTCAACGTAGCTACGATACATTTCGGCTTAGAGCCGAAGGTTTATTCCTAAAACAAGTGGATGCCCTAACTCATATGCGGGCTAATCAACAGCGAGAATGAGCTCCAATTTTTCTTCGGTCTTTCTGGTATAAATTTGAGACAGTGCATGCAAAACTTTAACCGGAGGTTGGCGACGGAGCTGACGTGGTCGGTCCTTCAGCTGGGGTGTAAGCGAACATCGGTGCAGGTGCGGCTGATGGCTCATAATAAGGGACGGTTGAAGGTGGGCTGTAAGTGGAGAGCATAGGAGGGTAAGGGTTCTCTGGTGCTTCCGGTGTGTAAGGAGATTGAGGGGTCGGACCTAGAGGATACTCAAATGTTCCTGGTGGGTAAGAAGATGGTGGCATCATCTCCGACGGGGATGGGGCTGAAATAGGAGTCGGAAATACATAGGGCAGACCATTGAGCTTGGGTATGGTTCTGCCGACCACGAGGGTAGGAATGAAAATTGTTAAGAAGAGTGTTGTGAGGAATGAAGCCATTGAAAGGGTAGGAGAAGCCATGGCTGCTACTGCTGTGATTGCTAGAGGGTTTAGTTTGTGTGAGTAATGTGTTGCCTTTGCAGAGACTGTGATGACAATTGGAAAGATCCCAGCAGGGGTTAATATAGTGGATAAATTGGTGCCCTTCGAGTAGTAAGTCGTGTTTTCCTTCGTGACCATACATAATTGTTTATTTTCTCATTTCCTGACTTCCATTTACGTTATTCAATTTACAGTAAGTCGACAAGTGCCTAATTGTTGAACGATTTCAAGAAATGGTAGTCATCATTTCAGTTGACGTCGATGTCAAAGCGTTCGACGGACGGCGACGACTCTTTCATTTGGAGCATGGAAAGCTCAGAGTTCTTTCCGCGCGATTCTTGGAAGCGTCCGCTAATTATGTTAGTGCCACGCTGCCAAAAAATTATAGACTAGAACAAAAGGTGTATTGAAAATTTGAATGCATAGATTACAAGACATCTAGCTTAGTGGCCTGTTTCTTGAAATCTAGCCCCTCTTTTGATGTTAGTATAGCTAATGACTGAAAATTTGAACTGCTTGATGAATTATTAAACGCGATTAACCCTCACACTCTTCATCATCTTAGTTTTATTGTAGTACTTTTTCTCATTTGACAGGTTTCGTATGGATTGTGTGGTGTTTTAGATTTCTCGAAAGTGGACATTGTCTTGCCTTTGCAAATGTTGAGGATTCTTCCTTGTCGATCCCTTTCGTTTCTTTTACTATGCACTACGATGTAGGTTGTTGTAACTTTGACTTTACAATCCAACAAGAACGAAGGCACTCATAGCTGCATAGTCCTATCAACAAGACTCGCTTATGAAAATATGTATAATTTTATACCGGAAAATAGTTCACTTTTGTAATACTACTGGTTCATTTTTCGCAAACATAAGATTCACTTTGCACTAGCATCATATGTATAGTAAACTTTTATAATCTGAAACTGAATTTTATGGAAGAAAATAATTCACTTTTATACACTACTAATTCATTTTATGTAAACATAAGATTCACTGTTGTAACATTACTGGAACTATAATTGTCATACTAGTGGACTATTATCAAACAATATTTATAGAAGTAACTATAATTTTCTACCAGAAAATAGTTCACTTTTATAATATGTTGGTTCACTTTGCACTAACACATCACAATGTATAGGAAACTTTTATAATCAAAATCTGAATTTTGTAACAGAAAATAATTCACTTTTATAACACTACTAATTCAATTTACGTAAACATAAAATTTTCCTTTGTAACACTACTGATTCATTTTATGTAAACATAAGATTCAGTTTGCACTAACACAACACAATGTATAGGAAAATTTTATAATCTGATAATTAATTTTATAACAGAAAATAAATCATTTTTATAACACTACTTATTCATTTACGTAAGCATAAGATTCACTTCTGTAACACTAGTGATTTATTTTATGTAAACATAAGATTCACTTTGCACTAACACATCACAATGTATAGGAAAATTTTATAATCTGATAATTAATTTTATAACAGAAAATAAATCATTTTTATAACACTACTTATTCATTTACGTAAGCATAAGATTCACTTCTGTAACACTAGTGATTTATTTTATGTAAACATAAGATTCACTTTGCACTAACACATCACAGTGTATATATGAAAGTTTTATAATATGCAATTGAATTTTATAGCAGAAAATAATTCATCTTTATAACACTATTTACTCATTTTACATAAACATAAGATTCACTTTGATAGCATTACAGTAACTATAATTGTCATACTAGTGGACTGCTATCAAACAATACTTATAGCAGTAACTATAATTTTATACCAGAAAATAGTTCACTTCTATAACATTACTGATTCATTTTATGTAAACATAAGATTCACTGCACTAACATCAAAAAGCGGGGTGAGAATTTTCTCTTCCTCATGGATGTACGAGAAATCTGATGGATTTTTTTCCAAAATTTCCTTATAATACTACTGCAACAATAACATTGTTACATGTGGCAGTGATACCACCATCGACGGTCTATTATTTAAAATAGTAAAAGAAAATTATTGTTCAATGAATCGTTAATAACCAGTGAAAAGTTGGCTATAATTTATAACTAATCTCCTTACGCTAAACAAATAATTTTATAATTAATAATCTAATTAATAGTTAGCTAGTGAAATCCTCTAGTAGCAATATTATTGAGCACTATTTTCACTAATAATTTAATTAGATTCAACAATTACCACTCAATCTAGTGTGTTAAATTTATTTAGGGGCATTTGTTTAGAGCGGGGAAGAATGGAATTAGGAAAGAAAATGAAAAAGAATTGTTTTTGACTTTTTGGGTTGTTTGTTTGAGCTAAAGAAAATGAAATAAATAATCGGTTGCCGGTCAATGATCAACGCCTGCCAGTCAATGGTCATTAATTGTCGGTCAACATTCACCAGTCACCAGTCAATGGTCATTAGTCATCGCTCAATGATCATATGTCGTTGGTCAAAGTGTACTGGGGAAAGGGAATTTCATTCCCTTGTAAGGGCGGGGAATCAAGATAGAGGGTGTTGGAGTAATCACATTTTCTTTCCCTTTCCTAAAAACAAGAAAAATTGGCTAAACAAACAAGAAAAAAAATCATTCCGATTCTCTTTCCTGATTATCCCAAAACAAACGCCCCCTTATTATAACTCATGCGATCAAAGTGTTGATATATATGACTGATTGTTCTTGTGAGAAACAATACCTAAATTATGGATGAAAGATCGGTTTTATACTTATAGATTATAAATCATTTAAATGTCTCCATAAAATTCACCAAGTATATATTGAGAAGAGGGTGAGCAAAACATGGGTATGTACTTTGAAGTGGTAAAGTATACGTAAGAATTAATTGTACTGTATACCCATAAGTTTCATCCATTTTTTACAAAATACCCCTAAACTTCACAAATAACATCAATATGTCTCTCATGTTTTTTCTCCACTATATACCTCATAGGTTTATTTTACTCTACAATATACCCGTGTAAGTGGAACAAATATTTTTTTCACGATATACCTCTACACAGTGTACCAGATACGTTTTCACGATATACCCCTTGTTCAAGATATACCTCCAAGTGCAAAAGGAATACCATTCTGCCTCTTAATCGAACAAATCTGGTGCAGTGGCGGACCCAGGATTTCATAACATAGGTGTCAAAATATGAGATCATTACTTATAATGTTATAAAACATTAATCATTGTACTAATAAACAAAATGGAAAATGACATCAAATATTAAGTAGCTATAATTTATACATCAGATTAGATTTTTATGACTCTTCATGTTATGAAACCTATTAATAATAACATCGTCAGAAATAGTAGAAAACACATTTTTTTCGGTAAAGGTCACTAGAGCATCATTCATGAATTCATCACCAATTCGGTTTCATGGACGAGTATTCACAATTTTCACTGTAGAAAAAGCTATTTCCATAGTTGAGGATACTTATCCTTTCCCCTGGATCCATTGGAAAATTATCCAAATCAAGACCATGACTTTGTTTACATCTTTATCAACCACATTCGTTCGGTATATCAATTATTTCTTGGGAGGGCGTTAGCTCCGATGATGAAGCTATTTTTCTTTTAAAAAACCTTTCCATATTAAACCTATAGAAATAAATATACTAATTTTATTAATTATACCATATCTATTAACTGTATTTCAGTTCAACAAATGTAAGATGATTAAATTCTTACTAACAATTACTTAACAAGTTTTTAATTAATAGTTTTTTTTATAAGTTGAGCTCTAGGCCTTTTATTATAAAACGAAAATTTGGATGTGGGTTTGGGGATGGGCCTCATTAAAACCTCCATAAGCAAAACCCTATGGGAAAAAACTTAGGAAGGAAAAAGAGTACCCCCCATCCATTTACAGCCCTAATTCTATAGCACAACACTTACATCCTCCAATCCTTATCATAACATTACACATAGTCCTTTAGAGAAATCATGCCAACAAAACATTCACTGGATAGTGGTAGGTCTTTCCACCAAGTCTTTGTCCACCGCCAAACCCCAAGCTTTATCCTTGTCGCCTTTCTATCGACCGCAAGCGCTTCTTCTTGAAAGATGGTATTGTTTCGAGCCAGCCAAATATAATAGACCCCATAGCAAAAAGTGGATCCCCAAATTCTTTTTGCTCTCTTACTTAGCTGGATGAAGAACCATTCCTTATACACTTCCACAGCTGTTGGTTTAAAAGAAAAGGGAATATTCCACCATCTCTAGATTGCATCCCAAACCGGCTTGATACGCGGGCAAAAGAAGAGAATATGTTCCAGAGTCTCCATATTACGTGCGCACCAGGGGCATAAACTTTGCCCAATGGGGATTATGCTTCTTTCGAAGAGCACCTCCTTCGTTGCGAGTCCTCGCATAAGGGCTATCCACAAAGTTGTTGCTACCCTTGGTTCACAGAGACCCATCCATATTTATTTTAGTGCACCGACATCGCCGTCATCTGTTCTAGGCTCAATACTGTGGTTCGCCGCCATGCTTATGTCCTTCGTAATCGATCTCCTGTGTATATCCCCATCCCAAAACATTCATCCGGTTCATGTTCCCTTGTTGGTTTTGTGTTCAATCTAGAGTATAACTCTGCTACCAATCTGACCTCATAATCAAACAAAGAGTGTCGCCATCTGAGGTCCCAGGTCCACTCGCCATCCTCCCAGAAACCCATATCAGAGATGAAGCCATCTGGTTGCAAGATCAAGTTAAACAACCTGGGGAAGGCTTCTTTTAGTGTCCCGTCTTTCAGCCACCGGTCAAACCAGAACTTGGTCTGTTTCTAGTCCTGCACCCTGATGCATATCTTTTCCTGCTATATATTCTTAATTATCTCATCTTTTTCAGTGGCTTTGACTATCGCTGCCCAGATGCCATTGATATTCTCCACGTTCTGATCGAGTTCCCCTGTATGCATCCCTTCCCTGGAACGATAAATCGATCGTACAACTGGATTCCATATTGTGCTCTGCCTTCGAGAGAAAGTCCAGCGCCACTTCGCTAGAAATGCGAGGTTCTTTGCCTGCAGGTTAGTAAATCCCAGCCCACCAACATCCTTTGGTTTTGTCATTTTCTCCCAAGCTATCGGGGACATAAATTTGGTATTTCCTTTCCCCCAGAAAAACTTACGTTGAAGCGAGGTTAGCTTCTTCCTTACCTTGACCAGTATTACGAACATGCTTGCATAATAGAGAGGGATCGACTCAAGGACTGAACGTACCAGAGTGGCGCGCCCGGCTTTTGAGAGACTGGACGCTTTCCAGGTTGCTAACTTCGTTTCGACTCGTTGGATGACCGGCTCCCAAGTCTTAAGCTTTCTCGGGTTTGTGCCAAGTGGGCAGCCAAGGTACGTGCTTGGGAGGCTCCCTATTTTGCATTGGAAGAACTTCTCCACTAGTTTGATTTCTTCCGGATGACAATTGATACAAAACGCAACCGATTTTTCCTTGTTGAGGAGCAGGCATGTCATCTCTCCAAAAGTAACTATCAGCCTATGGAATTGGGGAAGCTCTTCCTTCTCCATGTCATTGAACAACATAATATCGTCGGCAAACTGCAAATGGGTAATTCTCACTTGGTCGGCCCCTATCAGTAAGCCCATGATCTCATTTTGTTCCACCGCTCCTTGTATTAGCCAGTTTAATGCTTCTACAATGATTACGAATAGGGCCGGGGATAGTGGGTCGCCTTGGCGGAGGCCTCTGCTAGGTGTGAATGGCTTAATAGGCGACCCGTTGACGAGGATAGATATTCTTGAGGTAGTGACACACTCCCTCATCCACCCTCTCCATCGATCACCAAAACCCATATCTTCAAGCATCATATCTAGACATTCCCAAGAGGCGCAATCATATGCCTTTCTTAGGTCAATTTTTAGCAATACACCTTTTCTCTTCCTTTTCTTCAACCACCTAATTACCTCATTAGCCACAAACGGACCTTCCAAGATGTTCCGCCCTTTGACAAAGGCTGATTGTGATTCACCAATGATCGTTGGCATCACCACGCTGATCCTTCTTGCTAAGAGTTTAGCAATAACTTTATATAGGCAGCCTACCATACTGATGGGTCGGTAGTCCTCCAGGTGGGTTGCATCGTTCCTTTTTGGGATGAGAGTTATCCACGTGGTGTTGATACCCCGTTGTAATCTTCCTTTGATAAATAAGTCACGTACATCCCTCACGAATTCTGACCCTACCACATGCCACAGCTTCTTTATAAAACATATGTTGTATCCGTCGAACCCCGGGGCTTTCGAGCTGTCACATTCTGCTACTGTTTGCTTAATTTCCGCTATCGTGGGGGTAGTCTCCAACTGCATGGCTTCAGCATGTGATAATACTGGGTGGTTGACTGCAGGCGGGCCCAAGTCCGACATTCTGGGAGCTTTGTACAGGCGCGAGTAATACTCAGTGATATGGGCTTTTATTTCTGCTTGGTTTTCAATCATGCCTGTGTCGCTTGCCAAGACTGTAATTTGCTTCTTCCTTTTGTTAATCACCGCTCTCCAGTGAAAATATCGTGTGTTGTTATCTGCCTCCTTCACCCATTTATCCCGTGAGATTTGTCGCCAATATAGCTCACTTTCTTTTTCAGCCTTCTCCAGCCTAACACATGCCAAGGATCTTTCGGCCTCCAAGGCTGGGCTGGACCCTGCTTCCTCTATTTTTGTTTCTATGTTTCCCAACTCTTGTTGTACTGTCTCAATCTTCTGATTCATGTCTCCAAAGATATCCCTATTCCAGCGTCTCAGGGCTCCTTTCAGGCTCCGCAGTTTGTTATGTGTGGACTCATCTCTGAGTGTCTCCTATTCCTTTTTTACAAAAGCCTCTAATCCCGGGTGTTCGAGCCATGAGTCTAGGGATCTAAAAGGTTTCGGAACCCAGTTCGTTTTTACGGTTTCAAGGACTAAAAGCTGGTGGTCTGTGATCGTCCACTCATCTGATCTCAGGGAACTATCTGGATGTGCTTTCAGCCATTGACTTGTGGCAAACATGCGGTCTAGTGTGCTTAGCGAGTCTCCCCTTCTCCACGTAAACTTGGAGTCATGGAGCTGTATCTCGAATAGTTCCATGGCATCGACCCAATTCCTAAAGTCCCTCATACCTCTAGTAGTCCTCGAACTGATATTGGGCTTTCTTTCTTCCAGGGCTAGGACTTCATTGAAGTCCCCGCATATTAGCATGGCCTGGCTCCAGTTCATGCTTGCTTGATGGATTTCTTCAAGTGTTTCCCTGTGTTCCCGTTCATCACAGGGGGCATATACCAATACCATCGTACTTGTTCTGTCAACTTCGGGGCTTCTCACCTTCAACATTAGCCATCTTACCCCTTTTTCTACTCTAATCATTTCCACCTCCTCCTCATTCCAGAGTGCAATAACACCTCCTGATCTACCTTGAGCAGTTATCTCCTCCCAAGCTAGGCTTGCTCTCTTCTTTCCCCAAAAATTTGGGATCCTTGTGGCCGCACTGCTACTGTGTTTCATTTCAACTAAGCCTAGTATTGACATTCTTTTGGCACGAGTTTCCTTCCTCATTTTTACCTCCTTGGTCTTTGGCCCCAGGCCTCTATTGTTCTGGAGGCCTATGATGATCATCGCATGTCCTCCTAGTTCTCCGTAGGAAGGTGTGATTGGAGTTGGGCTTGTATGCTTTTTTAGTAAGGGCAGGGTTTGGCATCCGACGGCCTAGCTTCTGGATCAGGTTCATGCATGCCTCTGCTTCAGCCTCTACATTTACAATTGCCCCTGTTTCATCTCTGGCTATAGGCGCTTCTGGGTTTTGGTTCCTGGGTGGGGTGTTATGGAACAATTCTACTAGTAGGTTAATCCCTCCTCCCGATGTGATTAGCGGCCTACTCGGCCCCGACCTTTGGATGCTTGATGACTCATTGTGGTTTGCTTCCTTCACAATTATGCTATTTATTACAGGCGTCTTCTCGATTGGTGTGCCTTCTCCCACATTTATCTCATTATTTCCCTTGTCGTTGGTGGTCTTGGGGCTCGTATTCCTCTCTGAAGCCATCTCCTCCCTACTTAACAGTTGTGACTGCATGAATTGCATGGCCCCGTCATTATTTCCGGCATTTCTTTTCTCCTCCGCCGCATTCCCACTTTCCTTTTGCGTCTCGGGAATGATGGAAGCTATATTCTCTTTCTCCGTATTAATTACGCTTTTTGTTTTATCCTCTTCCTTTTCGGGATTTTCCCGACTCTTTCCCTGCCCGGTGCCATCATTATTCTCCTTTTCTCAATCATGTCCATCTGTCCAGTTGCATCCCTCTTCCATTTGTCCCTAAGTATTAGCCGCCGCCTCTTCATTGTTTATTCCAGTGTCAGGGAATGTTCCTTCTGGGTTGATGTGCTATCGCGTAGTTGACATTAATGTTTCACACTCTTGGGATTCCTCCTGACGATTCAACTGCCCATCATCATCCATCACATGGTTATGTCGGTTTCTTTCTGTCTTTTGGGGCCCCCCGTTTTCTTGACTTTGCCCAACTTTCCTGTTGACTGTGGCAACTTGGACTATGCTATCCGCTGGGTCGGTGGTTTTGGCCTTGGACGGAGGCGCGTGTAGCTCAACAATGCTAACTGGGTAGTTTATGTCGTCAACTCTAACATTGATTTTCCAGTTTATCGTTTTGAGGGTTGAGGTTTCCACTAGCAGACGGATTTCTGCATTCTCCACCAGATCATCGTCCTCCTCCTCGATTCGTATGACATCTTCGACTGCCTGGGCTATCTTCCTGATATTTACCTTATTCCAAGCATGTAGTGGGATCCCTCTTAACACAATCCATGTTCGTCTTGTCTCGACTTGATCCTCAGTCGTCCACCTGCGGATTTCCATCCCCATGGGCTCTTTTCCTTTCACAATGGAATTCTCCACTATTTGTTCTACCTCTTGGGTGGAATTGAACACCATCAAAAATTTCTTCCCCGAGAACGCGAGGAGTCCCGTCAGGTTAGACCACCGGGCTTGAAGGAAGTCAAGGGCCTCCTTAGCATTCTTTTCTTCATGGAGGGTCACGACAAGGCATTTTTCCAGACATGCTAGCATTCCTTTGTCTGGGTCCACCATGATCGTCAACCTTGAGATTGCGTTTTCCTTCTCCTTTCATGTCCAGGTGGAGATTTGCCTCTTCTGAGATTTCTGTGGTGCCTTCTTGCTTCGTCGAGTTTGAGCTGGCTTGTTCCATTTTCCTGTAGTCCCTATCTCCCTTGCAAGGTTTCCTTGAAACTCCATCCGCACCCATAGTTTATGCCCATTAATATTCCACCCATTCAAACCGTCAATCATCCTCCTAGCATCTTCCACATGGGCAACATCCACAAAGGCACATCCGTTATGGTTACGTTTCCTTTCCTTCCTACTGATGTATAGTCTTGACCATCTCGCAAATCGATTTACCAACTTCCCCAGTTGATAGTGACTTACCTCTCGACTGATGTTATCGATAAACACCGTCGTTGGTGTTGTTCTCCCCGTAGCGCTTCTACTCCCTGGGGATTCCTTCTTATTGTATGGAGAAAGATTGTGCTCCTGGTAATACCCACCGTGCGCTTGTTATTCCTTCTCCGGCGCTCTCCTTCGTACTTCCCTCTCCCTCCTTGTTTGGGTTTCCATCTCTCACGGGTGGAAGAGTATCCTCTTCCTTTACTTCGTGATTTCAGGAAAGCCCTCTCACCTCTCATGGTTGTTCCTGGGTCGTGGGGGGTGTCTACGGTGTTGATTGTGGAATAGGGTTGTGGATTTCGGGGAAAACGGTCGTGCGGTGTTTGTGGAGCTGGGGAGTTGGGTTGTGGCTTTCAGGGGCGTGGCGTTCTTTTGTGGAGCTAGTGTTTTTAGGGGCGGTTTTTGGGTGTCGGTGGGCTAGGGCTGGGAGGGAGGGTGGTGAGGGGGTTAGGCATGTTAGGCGTGGTGGTGGTTGGTCGTGTGGCTCACCCTTTTTAATTAATAGTTAAACTATTGAATACCTAAATATAAAAATTAATGACTAGATAAAAATTGAACCCACAAAAAATTTAAATTTTGGCCAACACTATAGCAAACTAGGAAGCAGAAAAAAAAGATATCAATTTCTGATCTATGAATCTAAACACGATATAAATCTGTTGTCATTAGCAAATTGATTAGAAAGCTGAAATTTGATGCGACGGTTGAATATAATAGTATGAGTCATACAAGTAAATAAGTAATTCAATTTAAAAAATAAAATTTAATGTTGATTGATTGACGAATATAATATAGGAGAGAAGCTCGTACTCCTTTACACTTTACAGACTCACGGAGTTGCAGTGCTTTGTTAAGGCTTTTTAGGGTTTATATATATATATATATATAGTACAGATCTCTGTTGCTCTGTAACAATGTGTCAAATTAATAAATAAATTATATTTAATTATAACAATAAGTAAAACTTTAGACAATTTTCTTTTCCATATGGGTCAATAGACACATTACGCACCCAAGTCGGTCCGCCCCTGATCTGGTGGAACCCAATTTAACTCGATGTATCCATTAAAATTAGTGCAAATACTAGTAAGATTGCACCCAACACACCATCACCTGCATTATTCATTTCACACTGCTGAACTTTGTAGCTTGGATAAACTTGGTTGTTTGACATAAAAAAAACGAGATATAGAATGAAGATCCTTGTAGGATGAAGGTAGAACAACAAGAATGACTGTTATTCTCAAAAAATGCTCTAGACTGAGATAAAGGCTTCCCAGGGCCACACAGAGGTTTAGATGACTGGCTTACAAATAAGAAGAGACGACCATACTTGTCAAACACAGCTTGTCCAATACCCAGATATGTAATGATCTGTTGGTCCGTATCTAAATATTTTCTTTTTGAGATTGTTAGAAATGTAACAAATGACTGCAAATAGAACTAGCAATATAACACTGATCCAACCCCCTTCTTGCACGGTTGAAGGCATCGAGAGAAGTCATATGCCCATATATGCATTCTATTTTGTAGATAACTTTATGACTATATAATAAAAAATGTTATGTCATTATCTGTAAAATAGAACATAAATTTTTATTACATTTTTTTCTTTATATTAGTTCAAAATACAATATGGTTTATTTTGAATAAATAATTTAAATTGATAATGAAAAATAATTTAGAAAATTTATGATAAAAATAATGGTACTTAGTCGGTATAAGTTGGTATAAAAATTGGTATAAATTATGTGATTAAAACACCGACATTGATTAATTTTAAAAAACTAAGAAATATTTCCTTTTTCAATATATTATGATTTTTTTCTTCAATTTTCTAAATATTTTTATAATTTATATGTATTTTGACAGTATTTTGAATCTTTGGTAAATTTTTGTGAATTTTTTAGCACTTAGGAGCATATCATAAACTTTAAAATTATTTTGTTAACTATTAGGAGTATTTTTGTCTTGTTTCCATTTGGTCAACGACTATAACAACATTTCATAGATTTTTACAAAAATATAGTGACATTTTATGACATTTTTTTTATTTTTGAGACATTTCATGAATAAGTAAAAAATATGATGACATTTAATGAAATTTCCAAAAAAAAAATCCAAAAATTATCTTTTTAATTTCAGTGTTTTGCACAACATATATTTTAATGAGTTATATATATTTTTAAAATATATAAATATGAGTATTATTATTTAAAACATTTATTATTTAGTTAATTGTTTTTAAGTTGATACTATATTTATATATGTTTTTGTTAGACCATGATTATCAATGGTTCTTATGGGTTCTTAACTAAAAAAATAAAGTAAAAAAATGAGGTGTAAATAAAATAGAAGAGAGAGAGTAAGAACCCAAAAGAGAGGGTTCTTCCACAAGAACCTTTAAGAACCCAATTATGGGACCCACAACTATTATTATTCCAATCACAATCCTCCACATCATGAAAGAGAAAAAAATTAAGAACTAATAAGTGAGTTCTCTGATATTGTTAAAAATTAGGTATGGTTCTTAAAATGGGATAAAAGAAAGAGAAATATGAGAGAGACTCTATAATCATGCTCTTAAAAGATTATGACCCCCTAAATTTGAAATTTTGCTCCGCCCCTCGAGCCTGCCATATCATGTCCAGAGATAGTATTGATCGTGTCTAGAGGAACACGAGCTACTTCCACAAGAGGTGTCAGCTATGTCCAGAACAACGACAATCTAGATCGCAAGTCAGTCTTGATCTGTTTTAGCCTTAGTCTCATTTGATAGAAAACTCTGAAGTGAAATAAAACATAAGCCTTTCTGGTTCCTTCTTCCGCGATTCTCCTCGCGCCAATATTCTCGCTACAGCAATGTCTGATCTTACATCTTTATCAGTTTTAACACCGGGCGCCACACCCCCCCCCCCCCCCCCCCCCCCCCCCCCATTATACTATTATACTCTTGCTGAATGCTGAGTGCATGAACTTCGATCGACAAAAAACGAAACTGATTAATAAAAATTATCCTGGGTACCTTTAAGGTGACCCTTTTTGAGAAAAAAAAAAAAAGACTGACACTGTTCAACTTCATCTTTGATAAACGAAGGGTAATAATCGAACATGAATCGGTAATCTTTATTTATAGAAAATGAAAGGCAAAGAGACGATAGTACAGCATGCATAAGTAAATCTAGCTTGCATGGAAACAGGCTAATGGACGAGCTTATGAACCTCAGTATTGCAGCTAATTATCAAAACAAAAACAAAAAAGCTAATGGACGAGCACATAAATATACTACATGCAGTCAACGTAGCTACGATACATTTTGGCTTAGAGCCGAAGGTTTATTCCTAAAACAAATGGATGCCCTAACTCATATGCGGGCTAATCAACAGTGAGAATGAGCTCCAATTTTTCTTCGGTCTTTCTGGTATAAATTTGAGACAGTGCATGCAAGAACTTTAACCGGAGGTTGGCGACGGAGCTGACGTGGTCGGTCCTTCAGCTGGGGTGTAAGCGAACATCGGTGCAGGTGCGGCTGATGGCTCATAATAAGGGACGGTTGAAGGTGGGCTGTAAGGGGAGAGCATAGGAGGGTCAAGGTACGTTGGTGCTTCTGGTGGGTAAGAAGATGATGGTGGCTTCATCTCCGACGGGGATTGAGGGGTCGGACCTTGAGGATACGTTAGTTGTCCTCCTGGTGGTGGTGGGTAAGAAGATGATGGTGGCTTCATCTCCGACGGGGATTGAGGGGTCGGACCTTGAGGATACGTTAGTTGTCCTCCTGGTGGTGGTGGGTAAGAAGATGATGGTGGCTTCATCTCCGACGGGGATTGAGGGGTTGGACCTAGAGGATAGGTTAGTTGTCCTCCTGGTGGGTAAGAAGATGATGGTGGCATCATCTCCGACGGGGATGGGGCTGAAGGAGTCGGCAATACGTAGATGGGCCGACCATTGAGCTCGGGTATGGTTCTGCCTACCACGTGGGTAGGAATGAAAATTGTTAAGAAGAGTGTTGTGAGGAATGAAGCCATTGAAAGGGAAGGAGAAGCCATGGCTGCTGCTGCTATGATTGCTAGAGGGTTTAGTTTGTGTAAGGAATGTGTTGCCTTTGCAGAGACTGTGATGACAATTTGGAAAGATCCCAACAGGGGTTAATATAGTGGATAAATTGGTGCCCTTCGAATAGTAAGTCGTGTTTTCCTTCGTGACCTTACATAATTGTTTATTTTCTCATTTCCTGACTTCCATTTACGTTATTCAATTTACAGTAAGTCGACAGGTGTCTAATTGTTGAACGATTCCAAGAAATGCTAGTCATCATTTCCGTTGACGTCGATGTCAAAGCGTTCGACAGACGGCGACGACTCTTTCATTTGGAGCATGGAAAGCTCAGAGTTCTTTCCGCGCGATTCGTGGAAGCGTCCGCTAATTATGTTAGTGCCCCGCTGCGAAAAAATTATAGACTAGAACAAAGCGCGTATTGAAAATTTGAATGCATAGATTCTACAAGACATCTAGCTGAGTGGCCCGTTTCTTGAATTCTAGCCCCTCTTTTGATGTTAGTATAGTTAATGACTGAGAATTTGAACTGTTTGATGAATTATTAAACGCGATTTAGAACTTGGCAGGTTCTAATATCGGAATACGGTTATAATGGTGTTTTAAATTAAGGTCATATTTGTAAATGTCTTCTGTCTCTCTTCTCATTCCCTTTTTTCTGAATTGAAAATGATATTCACAACACCTTGCAAGCTGCTCACTCCTATGGGCATCCATAATAAGGAAAATAGATCCCACCCATTAATAACTATTGTTTTATTACATTCTCTCACAATCTCTCCCTTATTTATCTAGGTTATCTAAAAAGAGGATTCCTTAAGAATCCCTCCTACTTCTTCTCTCCTCCACCTCATCATTTTTTTACCACTATGATGGAATTCACACCATGTGGATGTGCTAACTGTCCCAAACATTGTGCTCTATTCTCTTTCTTGCACCTAGCGACCCCCCCCCCCCCCCTCACGACGCTCACCTTAATCATAACCATTCTCAGCTTTCTCCCACCCTCGCTATTCTCTTCCCGATACTTGAATCCCCTCGGCGGCCTCTTCACTTCTCTTCACCGAACCCTAACTTCTCTTTGTGACTGATAATTCTCTTCGGCAACCTGATAACCCTCACACTCTTCATCATCTTAAGTACTTAGCGTATGTTTTTTTTATTGTAGTATAGTTTTTCTCATTTTACAGGTTTCGTATGGATTATGTGTTGTTTTGGATTTCTCGAAAGTGGATATTGTCTTGGCTTTGCAAATGTTGATGGTTCTTCTTTGTCGATCCCTTTTGTTTCTTTTACTATGCACTACGAGGTAGGTTGTTGAAACTTTGACTTTACAATCCAACAAGAACGAAGGCACTCACAGCTGCTTAGTCCTATCAACAAGACTCGCTTATGAAAATATGTATCAAACAATACTTCTAGCAGGAACTATAATTTTATACCGAAAAATAGTTCACTTTTGTAACACTACTAATTCATTTTTTGTAAACATAAGATTCACTTGCACTAAAGCATCATATGTATAGTAAACTTTTATAATCTGAAACTGAATTTTATGGAAGAAAATAATTCACTTTTATAACACTACTTATTCATTTTACGTAAACATAAGATTCACTGTTGTAACATTACTGTAACTATAATTGTCATACTAGTGGACTATTATCAAACAATATTTATAGTAGTAACTATAATTTTATACCAGAAAATAGTTCACTTTTATAACACTTTGGTTCACTTTGCACTAACACATCACAACGTATAGGAAACTTTTATAATCAGAATCTGAATTTTGTAGCAGAAAATAATTCACTTTTATAACACTACTAATTCAATTGACGACAACCCATAGTTTGGGTTATTATCTAGGAGGATTAAGAGAAGAGATTCGACTGCGGATTCATTCGCAGGATGTCACTGACCTGTATCGGGTATCCAATCTGGCGAGATTGAAAGGGATCTAGAAATCACTAGAATACTTAAGCCGGTGGTAGATGTGACAAGCATGGCGGAGCAAACCTACTGTTTTGGGTTGGAAATTCAGCCAAGGCTGGAATTTCGCAACCCCTCGCCTAGAGTATTAGGAATAGCCCAATCTAAACTACGACCTGATCCAGGAGGAAGCAGGAATTTGCCCCAATATATCCGGCCCATATATACCCTAACTTACTGCTCTATTCCCACCAGTGAAAATGAATCACTTTAAAACTCACGTGACACCTCACAGTCTGCTACAACATCCTCACGCCCGCTCACTCGACCTAACTCTCAAAAACCTCAAATTCTCATCCACGTTACTCCATCCTTAACCCCAATCCAACAGTGACCGTCCCTAGCTCCACAACTTCATCCAATCTTTCTAGCACCAACCGCTATCGCCCAGCCAAAACTTACGCAACCCAAAATTTTTCAGGCATGCAAGCTCGTGGCTTATGTTTTCGCTGCAAGCAACCGTACTCGCCATGTCACTAGTGTGGCAACAAGGGGCTACGAGCGCTGATCGTGGGGGAGGATGAGGACCTAGAGGTTATCGAACCAGAGTTAGTTAAACAGAATGAGACCCATCAGCTCTTGATGATGAATCTTCCACACACCTCGGTAGAAGGGCTGAACCAGCCGTAAACATTGAAAATGAGGGGCAGAGTCAACGGGACTGAAGTAGTGTTGATGGTTGATAGTGGTGCCAACCACAACTTCATCGGCACAGGTAGTGGCTGATCTGGGTTTGGCTTGACACGAGACAAAGAAGTATGCAGTATGTTTAGGGGATGGGTTTCGCACAACAACAAGTGGTGTTTGTGAGGGCTTGCTGGTCACAATCGGGGACACTAAACTGAAGATCAATTGTTACCAATTTCCCCTAGGCGGCGTGGACATTATTCTAGGAGTGGCATGGTTAATGATGTTGGGGGATATCATGTCAAAATGGGAAAAGATGTACCTCTGGTTTAATCTGGCTGCGAAGGAAGTGTGTCTTGAAGGGGACCCTTCGCTTACAAAGATGTCAGTAGGCCCACAGGTCATTAACAGAATCCAAGGGGTTGAACTCAAGGCGTTGTTGTGGGTAGTAGAGGAAACATGTGCAAGAAGGTACACAAGGGGAGGGGAAATTGAACACTGATAAAGTGGCAGAATTGACTGCCCTTTTAGACCTCCACGAAGCAACCTTCACAGTCCCCTGCTGAGCTACCACTAGAGCTAGCCACCGACCACCGCATTCCCTTGCAACCAGCCGCTACTACAGTGAATGTGCGCCCGTATAGGTATAGCCACCACCAGAAAGATGAAATAGAGAAGTTAGTGACGGAGATGCTCGCAGCAGACCTTATCCAACCTAGCACTAGTCCCTTTTCAAGCCCATTTCTGTTGGTCAAGAAAAAGAACGGTAGCTAGAGGTTTTGTATGGATTACCATGCACCGAACAAAGCCACCATCCCAAACAAATACCAGATTCTCGTGCTCTAAGAGTTGCTGGATGAGTTACATGGGGCGCGTTATTTATCCAAAATTGATTTGCGCTCCGGTTACCATCAGATCCGAGGACAAAATCTGATGTCCACAAGATGGTGTTCCGAACCCACGCATGCTACTATAAATTTCTGGTGATGCCCTTTGGGCTCACTAATGCCCCGACAACTTTTCAGTCCACGATGAATGACTTGTTTCGGCCGTATCTTAGGAGGTTTGTTCTTGTATTCTTTGATGACATTCTAATTTATAGTGCTGACAGGTGTGATCATCTGCAGCACTTGTCTATTGTGTTGGATACTCTACACCAAAATCAATTCTATGCTAATCGAAAGAAGTGTTGTTTTGGCCGACAGAAGGTTGAGTACCTTGGCCACATCGTCTCAGAAAACGGGGAGGCGATGGACCCGAGTAAAATAAAACGTATCATAGAGTAGCCAGTTCCGCGATCAGTCGAGAGTGTTCGAGGATTTCTTGGTTTGACTGGGTACTACTGATGGTTGATCCAGAGCTATGGAATAATTGCACGACCTTTGTAGATCTTTTGAAGAAAGAACCTGACTCCAAATTTGTTTGGACCCCCACGGCACAACTAGCATTTGAGAAGCTGCTGCAAGCAGTGACAACAGCCCCGGTGTTAGCATTGCCAGACTTCTACCAAGAATTTGTGCTCGAGTGTGACGCTTCAGGGGTGGGAGTGGGTGTTGTCCTGATGTAGAAGGGACAGCCACTCGCCTATTTCAGGAAGGGGCTAAAAGGGTGTAACCTCTCCAAGTCAACATATAAGAAGGAGTTGATGGCGGTAGCCATGACCATCCTTCATTGGCGACCATACTTGCTGGGGCGCCGGTTTCGAGTCCGTTATGACCACAGCAGTCTTCGTCACCTGCTCCAGCAGAGGGTCACAACTCCTTCCTAGTGTCACTGGTTAGCTAAGATTAAGGGCTACGATTTCATGGTAGAAAACAAGATGCGCTGTCACGCCGGGGGTTGGACTCAGAATAATGGGGACCATGCCATTCTGGAGAGATGTAGATCAGATCAAGCATGAGGTAGAGCAAGACCCACACTGCCAGCGAATTCTGAACAACCTTCAGCAGAACCCAAACTCACACACCCCCAGTTTCAGTAGGTAGAAGGCAAAACTAAACAATAGATTTTGACATTAATTGCATCTTACATCCATTTGTAGCTTGAAAATTGTTTTCCTGCGTAACATTATCATCTAGACCACAACAAAGATGAATCTGCGGATCTTGAAATCTATTTTCTACACCAAAGATTAGAATATACGAGTGTGATGCTTCTTTCCCCTCCCCTCCTCCTTTGAATATGTTTTGTAAGTTGTCTTTCTCCACTTCTGTTTTTTTTTTCAGATTTTTTAAAGTTAACGCGAACTATGTTTCTTCACTGAAGTTAAATTACTACCTAATGCATATCATGGGTAACTGAATATTTCTACAAGCTTTTGTTTTGTAGGAGTAGATTATATTTAAGAGAAGACAGAAACTGAATACAATCTAAAAGATGGAGAGGCTGAACACAGAGCTGTACTTGCACAACTGTTACATGTGCAAGAGAATGAAAGACTATGAAAGAAAGCCCATAAACTCAATCAAGAGAATCGGGTTTTACTCAGTGAAATGAAACAAAAACTATCGAAGCAGCAAAGAAAATTCTTTAATTTCAGCGTCAAGAAATACGTAGAAACTCTATCAAATATTATTGCCAAGAAAATTGAAGCCTCCCTTTGATTCATTGAGTTCAAGACAACCAAAATAAACAAGATACAAAAAATATTCGAGGAAAAGACATAGTTTGCAGATAAATTAGGCTTTTGAGCAGCTTACTTGAGAATGAAACTACACGCAAAAGACAGGGGAAAAGAATCCCCCCCCCCCCCCCCACCCCAAGAACTCTAGCAAAAAATTTATTTTCCCTCCACACTAGACAATCAGAAGATGCATCATAGTTTGACAAAAAAAAGATAGAATGTGAATGAAATGACAGGTTTTTCCCAAAAAAATGGCAAGTTTTTGTTCAAAAGAAATGAAAGGTAAACTAGGGGCAGTAAGTGGCTTAAGAAGCAGACTAACAAATTACTTCATAACTCATGAAAAGTGACCTTAACTCAATCTATAGTGTTCAATCATTCAAATCATAACACCAAATCAAAAGAACTGTCATGAGATATGAGATATGAGATATTCATGCATCATTAAAATTCACATATCTGTAACCCACTCTTCATGGATGTAATCTAGCAACCATCACATAGTAGTTCACAAGCTCTCACATTAAACAATGAAAACACAATTGACAACAACAAAGTTCAAAAGAGCCATTGCCAAAATCATACACAAAATTCCACACTCTAAACCACCTATTTGCAAGAAACCAGTACAAAATTATTGCACTTGTAGTAGTGGAAAAACATCTCCAAGTTGATGGGAATGGATGACCAGCTACAACTAGACATCAAGGGACTATTAATGCTTCCAACTTTTACAATTAGCAACTGTCAGTCTCATGTAGATCGTACATGCTACAAGCTTTTCCATAATCAGATTGCTTCAATATTAGAGTACATAACTTTCACTTTTTTCATTAGAAAATTCAACTATGTGTGCCTTTGATGCACCAAAAATAAGTAGTTCTAGCAAAGTGACCGAGAGATAAGAATACAACGACCATCACAATGGATAAAACACAAACAACATCAATGACACTAGGTTAGCAAGAACTAAAACTAGTAATCAGAGAATATAAAGCTCAAACATTATTGTTATTAAATAGAATATTTAGCCCAAACAAAGTGTAGGATCGGGTGGCTGACTCAAACCAACTCAAGGTGTGAGTCTAAGAGTTGGTTTGACTCAATCGGTCTTTGAAAGTAAGAAACACTCTGTGATGTAGAGGCACTCAATCGAACTTCGTATGTGACAACACTTGAGATGTAGAAATACTTAGCCGAACTAAGTGCGCGGAAGCAGTTGCTCAAGGTAGTGAAGTAAGATAGACTTAGCGGAGCTAAATGGATTAACACTCGAAAGGTGGAGGACTCTGTCGAACTCAGCAGGATACACAATATAAGTTATTTTATTTCCTGGTCAAAACAAAACAACTTATAATGCCCACTCAGTAGATGAGATCTACTTCGTGGTTTTCACTCACTCACCCAATACAATCTCTGATCAGCTCAATGATAAGTGTAGTGAAAACTAGGTCCTACCTAGAAAGACTCTATCGATATGCACAAACGAATCTAGTACTTCTCTCTCTCTTTTTCTCTCTCTAAAATAGGCAAAGCTTTCTCTAAACAAATGCTCTGAATGATTCTCTTTGGAAAGCTGCAATGAGAAACGAAATGACAACTCTCTTATATAGTGGAGCCGGTGAGGGAGTCTGCTTCCGAAATTTCTGCCATCTGAACGTTGTAGTTGCTTAAAATTCGGTCCTAACTTCTTTATGAACGTTGCTAAGCCTTGGCCCTTAATTTTCGGACAATTACCAATCCATTGGACGACTTGGCAACGTTCAATTATGACTTTCACGTCTGATGTAGTAGACTGACTCTGTCAGTTCCGAAATTTCAGGAACCAATGACTCTTTCCTTGAATTTCGGAAGCTGGAGCCATATTTCGGAAGCTGAAGCCAAGTCTTCTGATTAGTGCCATGTTGAGAGAATTTTGGTCCAAGTCTGAACGTTGATGACCGTTGTAAGTCAATGTAGTTGCTGTACTTGCTCCTTAATTTTCGCAACTGACCGACAGACTCCTCGAATTACCAGAAAGTCAAGGCTTTGGATTTTGCTCACATTTTGCATGAATTTCGGCCCAAGGATGATAGTTGATGACTGTTATGGTTTAGTGGACGTTGCTCCTTGAATTTCGTTACTGATTGATGAATTCACATGGATGGACTCTCTCGCTCTTTCGGTAAGGACAGAGACTCATTCGATCTTTCAAGGTTGACGACTCTGTCTTGTTTTGAGAAGTGTGATTGACTCGTTTGATCTGGTTGACTATCTCAGCAACACCTTCATACTCCAACAGTTTCCCCCTTGTTGCTGATGATAGCAAAACTCTTTTTGTGAATCCCGAATGAGTCAATCTGCAAAACAAGACAAGAAAAAAAGAATTTTGGGGAACCGACCCTGTCCAAGTTCCCCCTTAATCACAGCATAGATTGAGTAACTCTGTTAGAGTTCCCCCTGAATCGATGAGCACAATTTGGCTACTAAGAGAGATTGGAAAAGGGAATATATGACTAAGTTAAGAAAACTGCAACCAACATGATCTAGTACCAACAGAGTAAAAACGAAACAGAATATCCAAACTTCACCTAAGACCTAGTCACATAGAGACAGAGTCAATCCAGAACATAGCCAGAGTGACTCGTTCGTGAGAGACGGGATTCACTACTTCCCCCTTTTTGCTGTCATCAGTAAGAGAAGTTTGCAACAGAGTCTAAGTCAATCCGTACATTAAAAAACAAATAGACTGTATCCATAACGCAAACATACTCATGGACGACAAGGGGCAAGAAGTATTGTCATATTCCACAAAACCTTTCATTGCCACATACTCATAACTTGTAATGATCCCTGTTGCATTGCATTGTATTTTTGAAGACTTTATAGCTCTATATTTGCAATGCATAGATATTTAACAAGTTTGAGCACACAGGACTGTCTCCATCCCCCAGACTTTTCTCTCCACCCATGTAACAGCTTTGGGCCAACTTTCCCAGGTTTCGCATCCTTAGGAAGTTAGGTGATAAAGCACCCTTAAAGGCTTAATAACCGAGTGGACGAGGTCCGTTTTGGTTCAGGAGAAACAAGTTAGCGGAGTACCTTGCCTTTGTCCTCTCCCTCTTTTTTTTTAAGAAAATCGCAAAGGGTCACAAAGACAGACACAGTCTATCAATATGAGAACACGGATTGACTCAAACAGTACGCAAACAACACCTACTAATTATACAGCCAAGAAGGAGAGAGACTACCGTCTTACGTTGATTGAGTCATTCCAATTGCTGAACGGAGTGCCTCGAATCTGGTGGTAGGAAGAGGCTTGGCAAAGATATCTGCTAGCTGATCCTCTATTGGAACAAAGTCAAGTTGAATTAGCCTTTTCTCGACACAGTCCTTCAGAAATGGAAACATATTTCAATGTGTCTGGTTCTCGAATTTGGATTGGGTTTCCAGAGATTTTACATGTGCAATTTTCACAAAAATACCAATTTGATCTCAGCAAAATTTTGCTTTGTAGAGGGCCAAGAGACTAAGCATGACCAAGGAATTGTGCATTGCTAGATGCACTCTTTCGATCATAGAGGGAATCTGTCCAATCAGAATCACTAAAACCAGATAAAATAATATAGGGGAACGAATGTACCATAGATGAAGTTGACTGGTTCCTTTTAAGTATCGAAAGATTCGCTTGACCGCCTTGAGATGGGACTGTTTGGGTGCTGCTTGAAAGCGAGCACATAGACAGACTTGGTCGTCAAATGTATGGCATTTAGACACTTCTTGTACTATTTCCTTCTTTACGTCCTGTGGTTCTAGAGATCCTGTACGTTCATCAAAAACTTTGCAAACGACATATGAGAGAAGTACTAAATTGAATCTTTCACAAATTTGAAAAATGCTTAACAGACTAGGTTGAAGTCCAGTGACCAGATGGACTCCATCTACCTTAAACTTGGAGGGGTTACCTATGGCCAACTCCCACGATTTCACCTTGGTTGTTGTTTCCAAAGGTACCTTACCTCCTTTGTAGGTGAAAGCGAGCTGAATTTGTCGGGATTTCCAGTTGGAGCACCCTCTGTCCAAGTACACATAGTCCATCTCCACGCTCGCTTCCACCTGCAAAAAAAATCACTTGGTACTTTTGGGAACCCAAATATACTTGGGTCCCCTTTTTGAACCAGATTTTTTCAGCTTTTCTCGTGCCTCAAGGATAAGATTGAGTCGCTTGATATTAAATGACACATCCTTGTGAAGCTTTTCACAGGCACTATCTCTATGTCCAAGACTCCCGCAATAACCACAAATCTTAGTGGGAGGAAGATTGACGTATTTTTGCTGTCCTTTCCACCAAGAATCAAAATTTTCTTTTTGTTGTTGGCGCTTGGGTTTGTTGTTGGATTTGGACATATTTTTAGGGATATCGAATTTACCTTTATGCCACTTGGGCTTCGATTGAGTGGATCCAACTCCAGATCGTATATTGACTATCTCTTGGGAGAGTTTTTCAACTTCCTTTCGAAGATTATCACGATCTTGACTAACTTCCTTGATCTTGGAGTTGGCCCACTCGGGCAATTCTGATGGAGTGACCTGTTTGATGAAATTGACTGGTTTGAGAGAGAGTGCATGTTCCTTTTCTTTCAATTTTCGAGAGAGTTGCTCAACAGAAGAGGTTAGAGAGATAACTTGAGATTCTGAACTATTTAGCTCATTCTGCAAAGAACAACACTTGTCAGCGAAAAGTGATCATTTTGAGAGAGTCAATCTGAGTGAGTGACTCTCTGTTCCCTTTGGTTGGATTCAGTAAGACTCTTGGTTTGTTGAGTCCTTTTTAAGGGAGTCAACATGACGCCGAGAGTCTCGCAAATCCAATCTAAGTGAGCAAGAAATAGTCTTATGTCCTCAGCTTCATCTCTTAAGCATACATAAGACTTTTTGAGATCTCAAGTTCCTCACTTAAGTCGGAGATTTTTCTGTTAAGATCAGCTTTAAGAGAGTTAGTTTCAGAAGCCATTTTAGCAATTAAAGTCATAAAACCCATAGGAGATATACGATAAAGATCTGTCTCAAGATGAGAGCGAGTTACCTCATTGTCGGGGATCATGGACTCAGTCGTATCATGTGCCATGAGACATACCAGCCGCTGGACTCTGTGTCTGATCGTCGGAGTCTGAGTCACCCCAACCGACGACTGCCATTTCTCGTTGATTGACTGTCAGCCTAAGCAAGGCTCTGATACCACATGTAGGATCGGGTGGCTGACTCAAACCAACTCAAGGTGTGAGTCTAAGAGTTGGTTTGACTCAATCGGTCTTTGAAAGTAAGAAACACTCTGTGATGTAGAGGCACTCAATCGAACTTCGTATGTGACAACACTTGAGACGTAGAAACACTTAGCCGAACTAAGTGCGCGGAAGCAGTTGCTCAAGGTAGTGAAGTAAGATAGACTTAGCGGAGCTAAATGGATTAACACTCGAAAGGTGGAGGACTCTGTCGAACTCAGCAGGATACACAATATAAGTTATTTTATTTCCTGGTCAAAACAAAACAACTTATAATGCCCACTCAGTAGATGAGATCTACTTCGTGGTTTTCACTCACTCACCCAATACAATCTCTGATCAGCTCAATGATAAGTGTAGTGAAAACTAGGTCCTACCTAGAAAGACTCTATCGATATGCACAAACGAATCTAGTACTTCTCTCTCTCTTTTTCTCTCTCTAAAATAGGCAAAGCTTTCTCTAAACAAATGCTCTGAATGATTCTCTTTGGAAAGCTGCAATGAGAAACGAAATGACAACTCTCTTATATAGTGGAGCCGGTGAGGGAGTCTGCTTCCGAAATTTCTGCCATCTGAACGTTGTAGTTGCTTAAAATTCGGTCCTAACTTCTTTATGAACGTTGCTAAGCCTTGGCCCTTAATTTTCGGACAATTACCAATCCATTGGACGACTTGGCAACGTTCAATTATGACTTTCACGTCTGATGTAGTAGACTGACTCTGTCAGTTCCGAAATTTCAGGAACCAATGACTCTTTCCTTGAATTTCGGAAGCTGGAGCCATATTTCGGAAGCTGAAGCCAAGTCTTCTGATTAGTGCCATGTTGAGAGAATTTTGGTCCAAGTCTGAACGTTGATGACCGTTGTAAGTCAATGTAGTTGCTATACTTGCTCCTTAATTTTCGCAACTGACCGACAGACTCCTCGAATTACCAGAAAGTCAAGGCTTTGGATTTTGCTCACATTTTGCATGAATTTCGGCCCAAGGATGATAGTTGATGACTGTTATGGTTTAGTGGACGTTGCTCCTTGAATTTCGTTACTGATTGATGAATTCACATGGATGGACTCTCTCGCTCTTTCGGTAAGGACAGAGACTCATTCAATCTTTCAAGGTTGACGGACTCTGTCTTGTTTTGAGAAGTGTGATTGACTCGTTTGATCTGGTTGACTATCTCAGTAACACCTTCATACTCCAACACAAAGTACAATTCACAATCATATTTTACAGTTACTAAGATACGATCGAACTACAAAACACAAAAATATACGGTTCATACTACAATTCTTGACCATAATGTTCCTCTATATTCGATTGGAGGATGAACAACTACACTAAGACATCAAATGACTAATTAGGCTTCTATCTTTTACAATTAGCAAGCGTCAGTCATTCGGGAGTTACTACAGATTTCCTGTCTAGGGTTCATACGACTGAGCAAATCGATTGAATTGGAAGAATGGAGAGACATATTTACCTGATTTGGAGTTTACTTCTTCAATCAACAGCTAAGTACAATCAGACATCAAATAACTATTTGGCTTCTATCTTTAACAATTAGCAAGCGCCAGTCGATTCAGGAGTTACTAAATATTTCCTGGTCTAGGGTTTGTGCGACTGAAGAAATTGATTTAATTGGAAGAATGAAGAGACAGATTTACCTGATTTGGGGTTTCCTTCTTCAATCGACAGCTAAGTTTGGAGAACATGGAATTAGCGCTAGTATCATACACTCAGAGTTTTGGGGAGGTTAAGCGTTCCCCATTCTCGCCCTCTACTGTAGAAAAGTTTGAATTTGCTGTAGAAGTTTTTTCCGCTCCGGACTTACTTCAAGGAAGAGACAGGATTGAGCAATTTTGCCCGTTCTGGTATCAATAGCGGACCTATAACTTTTGTTTAGGGGGGGGGGGGTAAAAAAATTTTTGGCACTATTGTTCTTTAAAATATTATATTATTTTGTATTTTTCAAAAATTTATAAGAGCATTTTACAAATTTTCAAAAGTTTCGGGGGGGCCCGGGCCCCCCCCGCCCCCCCTTTGCGTCCTCCCCTGTCTGGTATTGTATCGAAGAGAAAGCTCAAAACAGTCGTGTTGAGTATGGAAGCGCGGTGCTGCAAGGATGAGTTGAAACAACGCAGAGTATGATAAACTTTCCCCACCGGAAGTCCCGCCGATAAAACTAATATTGGCAGATATTAATGGCTACGGCCTGATTCCCATGGGTATAAATATCCGATAACAAAACATAACGTCGTCGTAATATGTTTCACGATAACATATTTATCGGCCTAAATCCCATGGGTATATATCATCTCTTTTACCTACAGACTTTCCGTGAGTAATTCTTTAATCCAGACTTTCCTACTTAATATTATAATTATTTACCTATAGCCTGGTTACCGTGGTATTATTTCATCTTGTTTACCTACGGATTATTTTCCGTGGGTAATTATTTGACCAGACTTTAATTCATCTCTTTAACCTACGAACTGTTTTCCATGGGTAACTATTGGCATTCTTCTCATTTACCTATGGACTAATTTCTGTGGGTAACTATTAGCATTCATCACATAATTGACTATTCATCTTGTAATTGGCTCTAGGCTTTCCAACTTAACATTATAATAATTTATCTACGGCCCAGCTCCCGTAGGTATAACTCATATATCATTTACTTACGGACTATTTTCCTTAGGTAATTATTAACTTAGACTTTCCCATTTAACATTATTTTAATTTACCTACGGCTCATCTCCCGTGGGTATAGTTCATCCCATTTACCTGCGGACTATTTCCGTGGTAATTATTGGTTCCAAACTCCCTCCCATACATTATAATAATTTACCTACGGTCCAGTTTCTGTGGGTACAAATCATCGAGACTATCTTTTACCTATGGGCCTGTCCCATGGGTAATAATGACTCAAGTTTACCTACACCCTATCCGGTTGGTAAATTCCTCCTCCAGATTCCCCACGAACACAACCGTGGGTAATATTTGCCTCCAGTTTTACCTACGGGTTTGTACCGTAGGTAATGTTTATCTCCAATTTTACCTACAGGACGAAACCGTGGGTAAATTTAGCGCCAGTTGGCATTATCACTCCCGCCCCACTACCCACAACATTTACCTACGGTAATGTCCGTGGGTAAAATTTTCGTGGGTATTCCATGGGTGTTGTGTGGGTATTCTGAAGCAATATCTTTCCACACCTTACCCGTGGGGGATCCGTGAGTATTCTGTTGTAAAATACCTACGACATGAACCTGTGGGTAAATGGTTATTTTCCAATATATACAAGGGAAATATCATGAAATGTCACAATATTTTTTGTTAATTCATAAAATGCCCCAAAAATAACAGAAAGTCACAAAATACCGTCACATTTTTGTGAAAGTTCATGAAATGCCACTATTGTCAATGACCAGAAGGAAAAAAGACAAAAATACCCCTACTAGTTAACAAAATACTTTAAAAGTTCACAATATGTCCCTTAATGTTAAAAAATGACAAAAATTCACAAAATAAAATATCATAAAATCTTGAAAAAGTAAATAGTTTTGAGATTTCTTTTCAAATAATTCAGTACCATAAAAATGAATATAAAGTTTTAAACACATAATTTATACCAAAATATCTACCGGTTCATACCATTTAAGTACCATAATATATACCATACAATTTAAATTATACTTTTGTCTACAATTTAAAATTATTTTCTCAAAATAAAGTATATTATATTTTGAACTCATCCAAAAAAAGATATTTTAAAAAAGTATATTCTATTTTGTAGATAACTTTATGACATAATATTTCTTAGATAACAAAAGATGTTATGCTGTAAAATAGAACATAAATTTAAAAAACATTTTTTTCTTAATATTAGTTCAAAATACAATATGATTTATTTTGAATAAATATTTGAAATTGGTAGAAAAAATATATTTTAGAAATTTTATGATAAAAATCATGGTACTTAGTCGGTATAAATTGGTAGAAAAATTGGCATAAATTATGTGATTAAAACACCGACATTGATTAATTTTAAAAAACTAAGAAATATTTCCTTTTTCAATATTTTATGATTTTTTCTTCAATTTTCTAAATATTTTTATAATTTATATGTATTTTTATAGTATTTTGAATCTTTGGTGAATTTTTGTCCATTTTTTAGCACTTAGGAGCGTATTATGAACTTTAAAAGTAATTTGTTAACTAGTAGGGGTATTTTTGTTTTGTTTCCATCCGGTCAACGACTATAACAATATTCCATAAACTTTTGCAAAAATATAGTGACATTTTATGACTTTCTTTTTATTTTTGGGATATGTCAAAATTAAATATTATGACATTTCATCAAATTTCCCAAAAAAATAAAACAAATTAGTCCAAAAATTATCTTTTTAATTTAAGTGTTTTGCACCGCATATATTTTAATGAGTTATATCTATATTTAAAATATATAAATATGAGTATTAATAATTATTATTTAGTTAATTTTTTTTAAGTTGATACTAAATATATATGTTTTTGTTAAAAGAATATTAACCCCCTAAATTTGAAATTTGGCTCCACCCCTCTAGCCATATCATGTCCAGAGATTGTATTAATCGTTTCAAGTGGAACACGAGCTACTTCCACAATGTCTCGATTCTCCTTGCGCCAATATTCTCGCTACAGCAATGTCTCGATCTTACATCTTTATCAGTTTTAACACCGGGCGCCCCATAATATACTATTATACGCTTGCTGCTGAGTGCATGAACTTCGATCGACAAAAAACGAAACTGATTAATAAAAAATTTCCTGGGTACCTTTAAGGTGACCCTTTTTGAGAAAAAAAAAAAGACTGACACTGTTCAACTTCATTTTGATAAACGAAGGGTAATAATCGAACATGAATCGGTAATCTTTATTTATAGGAAAGGAAAGGCAAAGAGACGATAGTACAGCATGCATAAGTAAATCTAGCTTGCATGGAAACAGGCTAATGGACGAGCTTATGAACCTCAGTATTGCAGCTAATTATCAAAACAAAAACAAAAAAGCTAATGGACGAGCACATAAATATACTACATGCAGTCAACGTAGCTACGATACATTTCGGCTTAGAGCCGAAGGTTTATTCCTAAAACAAGTGGATGCCCTAACTCATATGCGGGCTAATCAACAGCGAGAATGAGCTCCAATTTTTCTTCGGTCTTTCTGGTATAAATTTGAGACAGTGCATGCAAGAACTTTAACCGGAGGTTGGCGACGGAGCTGACGTGGTCGGTCCCTCAGCTGGTGTGTAAGCGAACATCGGTGCAGGTGCGGCTGATGGCTCATAATAATAAGGGAAGGTTGAAGGTGGGCTGTAAGGGGAGAGCATAGGAGGGTCAGGGTACGTTGGTGCTTCTGGTGGGTAAGAAGATGATGGTGGCTTCATCTCCGACGGGGATTGAGGGGTCGGACCTAGAGGATACGTTAGTTGTCCTCCTGGTGGGTAAGAAGATGATGGTGGCATCATCTCCGACGGGGATGGGGCTGAAATAGGAGTCGGCAATACGTAGGTGGGCAGACCATTGAGCTCGGGTATGGTTCTGCCGACCACGTGGGTAGGAATGAAAATTGTTAAGAAGAGTGTTGTGAGGAATGAAGCCATTGAAAGGGAAGGAGAAGCCATGGCTGCTGCTGCTATGATTGCTAGAGCCTAGAGGGTTTAGTTTGTGTAAGGAATGTGTTGCCTTTGCAGAGACTGTGATGACAATTTGGAAAGATCCCAGCAAGGGTTAATATATAGTGGATAAATTGGTGCCCTTCGAGTAGTAAGTCGTGTTTTCCTTCGTGACCATACATAATTGTTTATTTTCTCATTTCCTGACTTCCATTTACGTTATTCAATTTACAGTAAGTCGACAGGTGCCTACTTGTTGAACGATTCCAAGAAATGCTAGTCATAATTTCCGTTGACGTCGATGTCAAAGCGTTCGACGGAGGGCGACGACTCTTTCATTCGGAGAATGGAAAGCTCAGAGATCTTTCCGCGCGGTTCTTGGAAGCGTCCGCTAATTATGTTAGTGCCACGCTGCCAAAAAATTATAGACTAGAACAAAAGGTGTATTGAAAATTTGAATGCATAGATTCTACAAAGACATCTAGCTTATGGGCCCGTTTCTCTTGAAATCTATATATCCCCTCTTTTGATGTTAGTATAGTTAATGACTGCAAATTTGAACTGTTTGATGAATTATTAAACGCGATTTAGAACATGGCAGGTTCTAATATTGTAATAGGGGTTGTAATGGCCATTTAAATTAAGGTCATATTTGTAAATGTCTTCTATCTCTCTCTTCATTGAAAATTGATATTCACAACACCTTGCAAGCTTCTCCCTCTTAAGAGCATGATTATCGAGCTTAGCACTCTCTTACTTATTTCTCTCACTGCTACATCAGTTTAAGAACTATATCTATTTTTTACCAACATCAGATAACTCTATACTTTGGTTTATAACTCTCTTTAATTGTCATGTCATTTTATTTTTTACTTATAAGTTATTATGAATATACAAAATTAATTTTTAATTGTTATTACTACTATTTTCAATCTTACACAAATATTCCTAACTTAATATTTTATTAATGATTAAAGTTTATTATATTTTAGAAACAAAAATAAAATAAAATTATTCATATATATTGAGTAATAAAAGTGTTTTAGGGTTCAATTTCATCCATGCTTATGCATGTTTTATCATTTTTATTATGTTATTTTTGTTTTAAAACTTCAACATTGCTTATAAAAAATTTAAGAACTATGTCTTCTTTTTAGCAACATTAGATAATGCATTGTCTTGATTATTAACTCTTTCTATTTAGTATATCACATTAGAATATGCTTATTAATTATTATTAGAATAAAAATATTCATCCATAATTATTAAGAAATGAATACATTGGTACATATTATAAATTTCAAGTATATTTTAGTATTACATTTTGATATCATAATAAGTACTAATTTAACAGATATATATATATATATATATATATTTAAAATATGAAAAACATAGTCAATATGGATCTCATTTTGTAGAGAATGAGATTTTAAGAATTTTTATATGTTTAGTTTATTTATATCATTATTAGTTTTTAGAATATTAAGAAATGTATAAGGTTTAACTATTTATTTTGACATATTATAATTAGAAAAATAAATGGTGGGTCCCATTTTTTGGGATCTTAAGAAGTTCTTCCCCAAGAACTTAAATCTATAGTTCTTCTCTCTGTCTCCTCCACCTCATATTTTTTTAGCAAAGAATCATTGATAATCATGGTGTAGGGCATCCATAATAAGGAAAGTAGATTCCACCCACTAATAAATATTATTTTATTACATCCTCTCACAATCTCTCTCTTGTTTACCTAGGTTATCTAAAAAGATGATTCCTTAAGTAAGAATCCCTCTCACATCTTCTCTCCTCTACCTTATCATTTTTTTTCCTTTTTACCACTATGGTGGAATCCACACCATTGTGGATGTCCTAACTGTCTAGAACATTGTGCTCTATTCTCTTTCCTGCACCTTGCAACCTTCCCCCCTCACGATGCTCACCTTAATCAGAACCGTTCTTAGCTTTCTCCCACTCTCGCTATTCTCTTCTCGATACTTGAATCCCCTCGGCCTCTTCACTTCTCTTCACTGAACCCTAACTTCTCTTTGTGAATGATAATTCTTTTCGGCAACCCGATAACCCTCACACTCTTCATCATCTTAAGTACCTATCGTATGTTTTCTCTATGTTTTACTATAGTAGTTTTTCTCATTTGACAGGTTTCGTATGGATTGTGTGGTGTTTTAGATTTCTCAAAAGTGGGCATTGTCTTGCCTTTGCAAATGTTGATGATTCTTCTTTGTCGATCCCTTTCGTTTCTTTTACTATGCACTACGATGTAGGTTGTTGAAACTTGACTTTACAATCCAACAAGAACGAAGGCACTCACAGCTACTTAGTCCTATCAACAAGACTCGCTTATGAAAATATGTATCAACTAATACTTCTAGCAGGAACTATAATTTTATACCGGAAAATAGTTCACTTTTGTAACACTACTGGTTCATTTTTCGCAAACATAAGATTCACTTTGCACTAGCATCATATGTATAGTAAACTTTTATAATCTGAAACTGAATTTTATGGAAGAAAATAATTCACTTTTATAACATTACTGATTCATTTTATGTAAACATAAGATTCACTGTTGTAACATTACTGTAACTATAATTGTCATACTAGTGGACTGCAATCAAACAATACTTATAGAAGTAACTATAATTTTATACCAGAAAATAGTTCACTTCTATAACATTACTGATTCATTTTTATGTAAACATAAGATTCACTGCACTAACATAAAAAAGCAGGGTGACTGATGTGAATTTTCTCTTCCTCATGAATGTACGAGAAATCTGATGGATTTTTTTCCAAAATTTCCTTATAATACTACTGCAACAATAACATTGTTACACGTGGCAGTGGTACCACCATCGACGGTCTATAATTAATAATCTAATTAATAGTTAGCTAGTGAAATCCTCTAGTAGCAATATTATTGAGCACTCACTAGTAGAAAAAATGTTTTTAATGACGGCGTTTAAACCACGGTTAAATGAAAAACCGTGGTTTAAAGTTTATAAACCACGGTTTTCGTAGCAACCGTCATTTAAGGTGCATACCAGAGCGCATATACCACGGTTCTTTATGGAACCGTCGTTTATAGTTCACGACCTTAGATAATAAACGACGGTTCTACCTCTAACCGTCATTTATAGTGGGACGACTTAGCATATAAACCACGGTTTCACTAGAACCGTCGTTTATGTGTTGGCGCCAAATATTATATACCACGGTTTTGGAAAACCGTGGTTTATTGGTTGTGTCACGTATGTTTTCAACGACGGTTTTATCTTACAACCGTGGTTTAAAACTCATTAAAAATACCCCCGACGCCTCTTTTTTCCTTTCTTCTTCCTCGCGCCCGTCTTTCTTCTCTGGCGATTTCGTCAACTCCAAATCGCCGTCCAGTCTTCCGCCCCGTCTTCCTCCGGCTTGTTGCCACCGTTGTCGCCCTGTCTTCCTCCGTCGCCCCGGTGTCCGTCGCCTGCTTCCTCCCGCGCCGCCCGCCCTGCTTCCCTCCAGCACCGCATCTTCAAAGTTGAGCCCGCCACGTCCAGCTCGAAGCTCCATCGCCGCGCAACCGCAACGTCGCCGCCCTACCAACACCACCTCCGGTAATTAAAACCCTAACTGATTTTGTGACTGATTTGTGCGTAGCTCGATCCAAAGCAAAGCATGAATGTCACTGTTCGTATCTTCTTTGGTCTTGTTTTAGTTTTCTAGTTTTAATATCAGTCTACATCTATTCTTTGAATTGGATATGGAGTTGTACTGTGTTAGTACTTCAATAAATGAACTCCTTCAAATACATTCATTGGTATTGTGACGAGAAAGGCATGAACCTGTCAAAGTTTTTGAAATCGTACTTTGATACTTCCATATTATTATAAAACTCACTTAATTGTCTCAGATTAAATTAGGTAGAGTAACTATACAGTGGATTTTAATTATATCCAGTAGACTTTAGTTTTGTTATTACTTATTATGTCAATGAGATTATCCTATATATGTTGTTATTGAATGTATTAATTATATACTCAATTCGTTCTTAAGCTGCATGCTCAACCTCAATGTTGAAAGGAGTAATTTACGTAATGGCCTTAGATAATAACGTCAAATGTTTGCTGAAACAATAACTGTTGGGTTGAGTTTTTCTGTTTACGAGTTCGCCATAGTATTTATTTTGTTTGATATAGTTCACGGCCTTAGATAATAACGTCAAATGTTTGCTGAAACAATAACTGTTGGGTTGAGTTTTTCTGTTTACGCGTTCGCCGTAGTATTTATTTTGTTTGATATGTTCGAAACGTGTCAATGGTAATGGTTTATACCGGTATAAATGTCAGGATGTGCTCTTCTTTTCATATTATTGTCATTTGTTACTGCAGTCTTTTCTAAAAAATGTTACTAGTAGCGTGTGATGTAGGATGCACCTCTTAGCATGCTATTATGCTGCTATTGTGTTTGCTTCTGCTTAAAAAAAGTGTGGAGTCTCTAGCAATACGCAAAGGTCATGCCCAATTTTTTTCCAGAATTTAAACCTTATTCTTATTTTATTGGATAGGTGTTACTACGGTTGAAAAATTCCTCTTCCATCACATTTGAGTTGATCATCCCTACTCATTAGGTTAGTTTTTTTAAAATGTTTCAATAACATGGTTTATTCAAAATATATTCGTTTGTTTATTTGTTCAATTATTCATATTTTTTCAAATTAAAACCTTATATTCTAATTTCATTGAATAGGTGTCACTACGCACGGTCGGATTGTCTCTACTTGTCGCACTATCTGCTGTTGTCAACCTCTGCCACCGGTTTGCCTGATCAGAACCACGGTAAAACACTTGCGTTTCTGATTATGATTTTAGAAATAAATACTTATATATTGTCACGAATAAACGTTATACTAAATTCTACTTGTATTCTGTAATCATTAGAATATATATTTGCATAGTGTGGTGAAATGTGAGATTAAGTTGAAATGTGGTGGTTGTTTTTGTTCATTGATCATATATATTATTATATACTTGTCTATCTGATAATAATTCGTATGGTTTGCGGAGAATAAATGTTATTACTGCTACTGTGTTTGTTTCTGCCTTAAAAAAATGTGGAGTGTCTAAAAATACGCAAAGGTCATGCCAAATTTTTTCCAGAATTTAAGCTGATTCTGATTCCATCGAATTTAACTTTCTTCATAATTACTTACAGTTTCAATTTTTTCATCTCTTGCAGTTTAATATGTTCAATTATTCAATAAAATTAAAACCTTATTTTAATTTCATTGAATAGGTGTCATATACTACGTGCAAGAACATCTCTCTACTTGTCTCTTCTCTATCTTGTGCTGTTCGCGCTGACCATCCAGTACTCATCAGGTTGGTATTTAAAACGTTTCAATTTATTTTTGTTTTTCTATTAAAACAATGGAAAATCAATTCAAACATAGAATTACCTGTCTGAGATTTACCTGATAGAGGTATGTCTTAGATAGTCCCTGTTGGGACTGTCCAATGACCTTTGATCTCACCATCTAGGTTGTGAATGAGTTAATAATATACAGGTAGTTCAGTGATAATTTCAGCAGCATTACCGTAGTGTTCTTCTAGTGTACATTATATATGTGAATTGAAACAATTCATATATATATATATATATATCTATATATATATATATATCTACACTAGGAGAACTGTAGGGTAATGCTGCCGAAATTATCACTGAACTACTGTATATTATTAACTTGTTCCTAGGTGAGATCGAGGTGATTGGATAGGTTTAGGTTGTTAAATCTGTAAATAAAAAAAGGAGATCAATGGAACGAGTTCACGACATCTGGTGTGTTGAAAAGGAGATGGAGCGCTCAGTGATGTACAGTGACAGATTGGACATCAAGTACCTAGAAGGGGTCAATAAATTTTGCAAAGTCCTTGTTGACAATCTTAAACCAAGGGATAAGGGATATATTCGATGTCCTTGTGTCGATTACAAGAACGACTTCAAATACCGAGGTGTGGACAAGATTAAGGATCATCTGATTCGCAGAGGGTTTACAGATGATTATGAAGCCATAACAATACTGCATGGTCAACATTCAGTACAAGTGTTTGAATGTGCTGATAACGTCGTTGCAGAACAATCAGAAATGGATGCTTCACACGATTTTGGGGATACTCAAGATGATTCACTAGGTAGTGATTCAGATGATCAGGAGGACCTTAATGCAATGATGGAAGATGGTGAACAACATTTTTCCAACAAACCCAAATCATTCGAAAATCTGATGCAAGCATCAAAGGAACCGTTGTACAGTGGATGTGAAACGCAAACACAAAACAAATTGAGCGTTGTCCTAAAACTATTCAATCTGAAGGCGAGACATGGATGGAGTGATGTCAGTTTTACAGATCTTTTACAACTGCTGAAGGATGTACTACCAAAGGACAATGTGATACCCACAACAACTTATGAGGCAAAGAAGTTATGTGTCCGATGGGTATGGAATATAAAAAAATACATGCTTGTCCAAATGGGTGTATGTTGTATTGGAAGGAGAATGAGTTGGATGACCATTGCTCTGAATGTGGGGAATCACGCTATGTAAAAAAGGGGACGGTGACAAACCACATAAGCACTAAAGTGGGCTCTCCTGCGAAGGTGTTGTGGTATCTACCGATAATTCCCCGATTCAAACGTTTGTTTGCAGTTCAGAAAGATGCTGAGAACCTCCGATGGCATGCTACCCATAGAAAGGATGATGGTAAATTGAGACATCCAGCCGATTCACCACAATGGAGAAACATTGACAGAATATACCCTCAATTCGGTACAGACCCAAGGAACTTAAGACTTGGTTTATGCACTGATGGGATGAACCCTTATGGCACTTTGAGCAGTATACACAGTACTTGGCCTGTTTTATTGACAATATACAATCTGCCGCCATGGTTGTGTATGAAACCCAGACATATTCTCCTCTCTCTGTTGATATCGGGTCCAAAACAACCGGGAAACAAAATTGATGTGTTTTTGCAACCACTTATTGACGATTTACAATTGTTGTGGAATGAAGGTGCGACGGTGTATGATTCATATGGTATGGAAAACTTCACGCTCCGGGCTATGTTGTTTTGTACGATCAATGATTTCCCTGCATACGGAACCTCTCGGGATACACAATTAAAGGAGCTCTAGCGTGCCCTATATGTGGAGATAGAACTTGCAGTATACGGTTAAAACACAGTGGAAAAAATGTGTACATGGGCCATCGGAAATTCCTCCCTAAAGGCACAAATACCGTAAGATGACAAAAGAGTTTGATGGAAAACGGATCATGCAGTCGCACGACCACCACTATCTGCTGCTGAGACTTACAATCAGTTGAAGAATGTTGTGAACAACTTCGGTCCACCAATTAAAGCCACTGAAAAGAGCATCTGGAAGAAAAAATCAATATTTTGGGAACTTGAATATTGGCAACATTTAGAGGTGAGACATTGCATTGATGCTATGCACGTGGAGAAAAACATTGGTGAAAGTGTATCTGCGACACTACTAAACGTGAAAGGAAAGACAAAAGACCATTTAAAGGGTAGAAAAGATCTGGTTGAATTGGGTATACGGAAGAACTCGCGCCACAACAAAGAGGGAAAAGAACATTCTTGCCTCCCGCTTGTCATACTTATCCAAAGAAGAGAAAATAAGTTTTTGTAGTTCTCTTCGTCATATTAAAGTGCCATCCGGTTACTCATCGAACATATCAAGTTTGGTATCAATGTCTGATCTTAAATTGGTAGGGATGAAGTCTCACGACTATCATGTGCTGATGCAGCACTTACTTCCGGTTGCTCCGTGGGATCCTTCCAGCTGATGTCAGGAAAACTATTACAAATTTATGTGTTTTCTTCAAAGGAATTTCGTGTAAAGTGCTTGATGTGGAGACGCTGGATAAACTACAGAATGACCTTGTGATCACCATGTGTCAGTTGGAAATGTATTTCCTCCTTCGTTTTTTGATATTATGGTGCATCTACTTGTTCATCTTGTTAGAGAGATCAAACATTGTGGTCCGTTATACCTTCGATACATGTATCCGTTTGAGAGATATATGGGTATACTGAAAAAGAAAATGAAAAACCGTCGGCGTCCAGAGGGAAGCATAATTGAAGGGACAGTAACAGAGGAGTAGTTGACTTCTGCACTCACTACTTAGACGGTGTTGATGTTATTGGATTACCGAAAGCAAGACATGATGGCAGGCTTAAAGGGGTTGGTACCTGTGGGAAAAAATTATGCAGAGTTGATATTGATACATTGAACAAGGCACATCTGGTTGTGTTGAATCATTCTGAAGTTGTTGAACCGTATTTCGATGCACACCTAGCCTACCTCAAAACAAAACACCCAACGATGAGTAATGCCAAATTAAAAAAAGAGCAGAATGCAACATTTGTTAAGTGGTTCAGACAGAAGGTGTTGTATGAAGATTCAAGGAACGTGGATGAAATGATCCAGTTGTTGGCACTTGGTCCAAATCTCGATGTGTTGTCTTATGAAGGATATGATGTAAATGGATTTTCTTTTACACTGAACGTCAAGATTGTAAATCGACAAACCAGAACAGTGGTGTGCATCTTATCGCTTCACAAGACATTTTCACAGGAACAAGTCGTAATACACTGAAGAACGAATATTATGGTGTTATTGAGGATATTTGGGTCTTGAATTACACTAGTTATGAAACTTGTGTATTTCGTTGCAAATGGGTGGACAACAAACAGGGATATCGTGAGGAGGATCATGGTATGAAGCTAGTTGATTTAACGACAGCGGCTCCTACTGATGAACCCTTTATGTTGCATCAAAGGCAAAACAAGTATTCTACTGTCGTGATCAGTCTAATCCCAGATGGTCTATTGTAATGCAGAGTAAAAGATCGATAGTTGGGATTGATAATATTGTTGATGAGGATGAATACGACTGTGAAGATGAAACAGATGTACCTATTCGGTTGCCGATGGAGGTAGATAATGTAACTAATTTTGAATATCGAAGGTCCGACCACAATGAAGGATTGTGGATTGAACGATGAAATGTTATTTTGTAAGTTTGGTTGACAATATTATATTATTTCATTTTTGTCATGTTTCAATATTTGATTCAGTAGATGTTCGTATTAACCTTGTTAATTGTTGATTATTTTTCAGATTATGGATCCTGACGATAGAGTCGAAGAGGACTTACTGTTGGGGTTGGATGATATTGACGATGACGTCCCTACTGAAGAACCACCAGCTGCATCTACTTCGCAGAACCCTCGGAAGGGACGTGGACCGACCCGTGGGTTGAAGGAGAAGAAAATCTCCCATCGATTTGTCTGGGACAAGTACCTCCGACATCTGGTGGGTCGAAGCAGCAGTTTGCTTTACTTGGGATTGATGGTAAAATCCCATTGCTCGATTAATAAGGATTGGAAGATCAAGAAAAGGCAGACAAAGACATCATGTGGCAGATGGTGCAGAAGAAAGTACAAAGTCGCGGATGAACTTCGGAAGATTGAATCACTTCTAGCGACATCGCTGCGAATTCAAGCATCGGTTGGTAGATGGTTGGATTAACAAACCGGGCTCCAAGAGGTCACCGCCGTGGGTAGTGTATGATGGTATGATCACGGAGGAGGACTGGAAGATATTCTACGACCATCGCCAGACTGAAGAGTTTAAGGTACTTTTACAATTATTCTTTCTTAATTATTTAAGGAATAAAATTTAACAAATATTTTTTTATTATGTATAACTTACAAATATACAAATTTTGTAACAGTTACGTCAAGAACAAGCGAGACGTAACCGGCGAAGAATGTATATAAGCACTACATGGGGCGAGCTGGATATACGGGGCGGTTGGAGAAGTGGAAGAGCGAGGGCTTACTGACGAAAACTAATGAAGACGGCACTCAGTCAGTTGATATGTTGACGATGCAAGTAGGGTGCAGACATTTATGCTGGGTCGCATGAAAAAAATGACGAGGGAGTATATGTGTTCCCGCAGAGCGAGACTGCTGAGTTGGCTTCAAAGATTGTAAGTATATATTTTAAAAGTTGTTGTTTACTAATTAGTAACTTCATTTCTAATATTTTTGTAATTTAAAATAGTCTGGACTACTGAGCGATGGGAGATGGTCCGGCCCCTCCGTCTCAGGATGATCCACTGAATAAGGCCCTTGGGCAAAAGGATCATCCAGGGCGAGTGCGGGGGCTTGGAGGGGAAGTTCGCCAAAAAGACGTGTTTCTACGTCTCGATCGAGAGTACCAGCAGGCTGAAATGATAGAGAGAATGGTGGATGAACGGGTGCACGACCGGTTGGAGGAGTCGGAAAGACGTCACGCTGAGGAGTCAGACGTACGCTGAGGAGCGTCAAGCCTACGAGGAGCGCCTGCGAAGACTTGAGGCTTTAGTATTGGGCCAGGTGCATGCTCCTACACCGACACCTACTCCTACACGGTGTCTGCTCCTACGCGACGGCGGATACATCGATAGTGGCCGCGTCTCCTACACCGGCACCTACTGCGCGACGGTTCCTACCACGACGACGTACTCTGATGGGCGATGATCTACACCGACGCTCCTACCACGACGGATACTGTCGATGATCCTACACCGACGTCTGCTCCTACCACGACGGCGGATACTCCGATGGTCGATCATCCTGCACCTTCTTCTCCTACCAGAGACACATTTCCTTATCAAAACCTTTGGTTTGTTCTTTTTTCCTCCTTAGTTATTTTAACATTACTTTTAAAACAATATAATTTTATTAGCTTGCTTACTGTTGTGAGTTGATGTAGGTGGCTAAATCATGTCATTGTTTCAAGTGTTGGATGGTGGGACTGTGCATGTTGCATTCGGTCGGGTTTTACAGACCGGACCGAACACTAGTACATTTCAAGTCCATCCCACCTCTCCACGCTCGTGTGATGGTAGACGATATTGTGCAAGGTCATGAGGACTCTCCCCTTCCGTTGGAGTGGAATCAGTGGAGTAAAATAGGTCAAGCAAAATCTTCAGTTGTTCCATGGCCATATTCTCATTGATGTCAGTAGTGACAAGGTAAACTATTTAATTACATGCTTACTGTTTAGTTTTTAACTTGACTGTTGACTGATATGTTTATTATTTAAATTTTGTATACTATTAGATTGTAAGGAATTAAGACCGGTTAAGAAGAGGAAAGTGGATAAGGGGAAGGAAGTTGTGAAATCAAATGAGGAGAGTCAGAGTGTGAGAAAGGAAGTGGTGAAACCTTTCGATATGACTCCTAGGAGATCCCCATTCTGACACCCAAGTATCTGAAGAGTTGACAGACAAACAAAAAATGTTGTATGACTTTTTCATGACGAAGCCGCAGTCTGTCACCAATTTCAACATGAAAGTGTCTAAGCAGTTTTCCACCCCCGAGCCCAGAGATCTGATGTACCGTGAGCGATCTAAGAGAATTTTTGATGGGAGACCTGCTTAACATCTCTGTGATTCAGGCCTATTGTGTGTAAGTATCTTTTAAATTATTAAATTATCTTTCATTTTTTAAGCTATTTAACATATCTTATGAAAAAATGTTGTTTAGGTGTTTGACTACTAGACTGATATCGAACAAGAGATTATCTTCCATCTCTTTCTTGTGCCCACAATTGATGTCAGCAAGTCAGGCCGCATTGGATGCGCAAGGATGTGCACAGCACGTAAGGCAGGGATTTTGTGCTGCGGTGCGAAGAAGAAGCAAATATTTGTTGATCCATATCATCAGATGTAAGTACACAATAACTGGAATTTTTGCTTCCTAATTGTGATAATTAAAAATATTGTTCTACAAAACATTCTTTGTTTTATCTGTGACAGCAATCATTGGATGTTGATGGTGTTGTGTATCGACACCTCGTGCTTGTTGATACTAGACCCATTGGGCGGCCCTGATGACCTTCGAGAGATCGCTGTAGAGAATATTTGAAGGAGTGAGTATTCAAAATTTTAATGCATTTGTATTTATTTTAAGCTTGTCCTAGATTATTGACAATAAATGGCTTCATTTTAAAATGCTGTATTTATGCAGGGGTCATAAGCTTGGTTTGAGTGATGCGAAAGAAACCATTCTCCATCTTGGACTTCCATACATACGTGTAAGTAATCATTTAATTTATGCATTTTTGTATTAAAGTTAAACGTTTAATTTTTTGATCTATCTAAAGTTGGTAATCCATGGATGGTGTGATGACAGTGTCCTCACAGCCTGATTCACGAAGCTGTGGCTATTATGTGATGCGGTACATGTTCGAGATTGTACAAAATATTGACACGCTTGCTGATGATGACAAGGTAAACCATACCAATCAAAGTTTTAGTTAAAGTTATTGCATTTGTAATAAAATTGTGTACTAATGATGATCAGTTTCTTTTTATGGACAGATCGTTTCTTTTTTCACAAAAGCAGGGAGCACGTATTCCAAATGGATCTCGACTTTGTAAGAGATCATCTATCGCAGTTTTGGTGTAAAAATTACTTAGTGTTACTTAGATCTTATCCTAGTGTAGTTAGACTTACACTTTTGTTTTGTGCTGAAGCAACGTAGACTCTCAAAAGTTTGTAAAGTTCAACTCTCTCTTATTTTTGAATGGGTTTGTTTGCAATTCGTTTTCAATGTTGCAATTCAAACTGGCAACTTGGTTTATGGTCATAGTGTGGTTGGTTATCAAAGGGCAATACCAGTTGGATGCCCTGTACAGGTTGTATATGCGATTGTAAATTGGGTTGTGTTGGAAAACATATGTGGTAGATTCTAAAAAAACAAAAAAACTAAAAAAAAACCACGGTTCACTTAAAACCGTGGTTTAAAACTCAATGGAACGACGAGTATAAACCACGGTTTACTGTAAAACCGTCGTATAAAGTGCATATACCACGGTTATACACCCGAACCGTCGTATAACATGACATTATATACCACGGTTTCTGTTCCAACCGTCGTATAAGTCGTCTGATTCCCGCGACACAACGGGCTATAAACGACGGTTTTAACGAACCGTGGTTTATAATCTGTGTTTTAAACGACGGTTTAAAACCGTGGTTTATAGCAATTTCCCAATATACCACGCGGGTATAAACCACGGTTTCTAACCGTGGTATATAGGCAAATTAACCGTGGTAAAAAACATTTTCTGCACTAGTGACTATTTTCACTAAGAATTTAATTAAATTCAACATTTACCACTCAATTTAGTGTGTTAAATTTATTTATGAGGCATTTGTTTCGAGCGAGGAAGAATGAAATTAGGAAAGAGAATGAAGAGAATGGAAAAGAATTCTCTTTTTTATCAACCGGGAGACTATTATTTACTACTTAATAGTTGATATGTCACTTACAAACCTATCACTACAGCTCGCAGGAAGCAAGCTAATCAGTCTGAACCCCCTATTACAGCTCAGGCTATACTTAGTAATCCCATCAGCAACATGGTTTGCTCCTCTATCTATTTTACATATTTGACATAACTCAAACTCAGCTACCAAACACTGGCATCCCTTCACAATACCCTCATATAACGAGGACCGGGTATGGAACCCAAGCGCTAATGAAACAGCCAAGTCAGAATCAGACTCACACCACTCTCCTAAATCCTTTACACTTTGCTAGACTCAAACCATCGAACAAAGCCCATAGCTCTGCTTCTAACACAGAAGAACGCCCCATAAAATGAGTGAAGCCTCCATTCCAATTTCCTCTGGAGTCTTTGCAACAACCACCAGTTGCCGCCATACCCTGCTTAGTAATTGCCGCATCATCATTGATCTTTATTACACCGGTTACCGGAGGAGTCCAAGTGGAATCGCTTCTTACTGTCTCCCTGGTTGTCCTCGTTGAGTTCTCATCATCACACTTCAGATATATCTGCAGAAAAGAATCTAGATATGAAAGTGGAAGGTCTATATCTGATATATTTTCATGGAATTTAGCATTCCTCCATCTCCATAATAGGTAGCATACACCAGCAAAAATTTTATTCCACTCAGCACCATAAACAGAAACTTTATCTTTACATTTAATATTCAAGGATAACCATTAAGGGAAATCAATAGAGAAAGCCGACCAAGAATCAAAACCTGACCCTAGCAGATATTTCCAAACCTTCAGACTTACCGGACAATATCTAAGGATATGTTCAATATCCTCAACTTCTTTACATGTATCACACTCATTAGATAGAAACAGATTCCAGCAAAACAAGAATTGTTTAGTTTTAACACCCTGATGAACTACCAACCAGAGAAAGGTTTTAAATTTCTCAGGCACATCAAGCCTCCAGACTGATTTCCAAACGGTATTACTATTCCCATTTCTCCTCAATATTTCATAAGCAGATGCCACTGTTAGCTGTCCAGATTTATGACGCGGCCAGCTAATCGAATCCTCAATCTCCAAGTTAAAAATGGCCTTACCAGCAAGAGTATCCAGAACATCCTCAGGCAAATTAATAGACAGCTTATTCCAATCCCAGCCAGACCCAACAGTCCAGAATTTATCAACTGAGTCATTTAGATCAATACTCTCTTTATTAAAAGCAAACTCAATAAGTGGGGACTCAGTAACCCATACATCAGTCTAGAATTTAATTGTGCGCCCATTACCCAATCTTTACTTGGATTCCCTAGCAATTAAGTCTCTAGATTCAACAATACTCTTCCACACTCTCGATGCAGTGCTAGTATCAGCCCTGGTATACTTATCCCTTAAAATTCTGCACCACATGCTATCCTGGCTATTCAAAAACCTCCAAGTTCATGACCTTAAGATCCCTACGGCCCAAACCCCCTTCCAGCCTAGGTTTATAGATTTTATTCCAAGAAACTGTGTGAATTTTCCTTTCATTTTCACTATGCCCCCACAAAAAATTCCTGCTCATTCTTTCAATTTTATCACAAATGACATAAGGAAGTTTTTGAGTCATCATATGGAAAACTGGGATAGCATTAATCACCGAATTATCAAGGACTCTTATACCGGCCAAGAATAGGGATTTAGCTTTCCAACCATTAATTTTGTTTCTAATTTTATCAAGGAGATCATTGAAATTACCACTCTTAGACTTCCCATGAGAAACAATAATTCCCAAATATTTCCCAAGATTATCCGCTAGAGGAATAACAACCTGTCTAGTGATCTCAACCCTCATTGCGGGGCTAACATTTTTTTAGAACAAAATTTTTTATTTATCCAAACTAACCTTTTCTCCAGAAGCAGCACAAAAATCGTTGAGAACACTAATCATATTTAACACATTGGATATTGATGCACTACCCATGAGAATCAAGTCATCCGCAAAAAATAAATGGCTAAGAGGAAGACCTTTCTTACCCAACTTAATAGGCACCCAACTTTTGCCCACAACCGCACTATGGATCAGATGTGACAACCTTTCTATACAGTTAACAAACAAATAAGGAGATAATGGGTCCCCTAGCCTGAGCCCCCTGGAAGGAACAAACTCATCAGATTGACAGCCCTCCCATAAAACTCTCATGCTTACCGATTCGACACAAGACATGACTAACTGCTTGAATCCCTTAGGCAGATTAAGGCAGAGTAAAGAATCCCTAATGAAACTCCAAGAGAGCCTATCATATGCTTTATCAAGATCTATCTTGAGAATAGCCCATCCATCTTTGCACCTGGTCTTACCCATTGAGAACATGATTTCTTGAATCAGCAGTTGGTTATCTTGAATCTGCCTACCCGGAATGAAACTACTTTGTAAAGGAGATATAACATATGGAAGGAAGGATTTCAAGCGGTTAGCAAGGAGTTTGGAGATAATCTTATAGGTAACATTACAGGGAGCAATAGGCCTGAATTGTTTATACTAATAGGGCAGTGGACCTTAGGAATAAGGCATACGAGGGTAGTATTACACTCTCTATTAATCTGGCCAGAATCAAACGCTTTGTACACTAGATCATAGATATTATTTTTGACTAATTCCCAATGGTTCTTAAAAAACCATGCTTGAAACCCATCAGCTCCAGGAGCTTTAAAACTACCCATATCCTTAATCACATTAAAAATCTCTTCAATTGTGGGGATAGTATTACAAAAGTTTCTCTCAATTAACCCAACAATAGGAAAATCATTGCCTAATGGCGGAACGACTCTACTATCATCCTGCTTATACAAATCCCTATAATAATTAAAGGCCAGTTTAATCAAATTATCAGCTGCTTCAACACTACCACCATCATTATCAAGAAGCTTAAACACCTTATTCTTAGCCCTCCTGATCAGAACCCTTCTATGGAAGTAGCTAGTATTCTTATCCCCAAACTTCAACCACTTATCCCTAGCCTTTTGAAACCATAAAATTTCCTCCCTAGCCTGAATACTCTCAAGGTCTTGTATCAGGTTTCTTTCAAGGGCTCTCAACCCATCACTCTGTTTTTTTCTAGATATCTTTGAATACCAGCTACCCTGGCCATGAGTCTCTTCTTTTGGTAAAAGATGTTTCCAAATGTGTGTCTATTCCAACAAGCCAAAACTTCTCTCAGCTGCCCTAGGTTATCTAAGATATCCCCCCAAGAATCCAGCAGTTTTCAACAGTGGACAGATAATCAGGATGGCTAGCTGTTGTGCAAAATAGTAGTGAACTAGATTGCTAACTAATGGGCAGTGTACCCAGTCGAAGTAGTACAACAAGTGTCGTATCCACAGAGACTTCGCAGCTATCTAATTAGTTATAGGCTTAGTAAATGTGCAACAATATAAATAAAAGTGCATAAATGTAAATTGGGGGTTTTGGGTTTTTCGTTTGATTAATGGGAAATAATTAAAGCAATAAAACTAAGCTAACTAATCTAAGATAGGTGTACTCCGGGAGTGAGGGAATCTTCCAAATGCACCCAAACATGGCCTTAATCCCAATTCAATGTAGTTGTCTAATAGAACTAAGATAATGACTCTCTGGGATCCTAGAATAAGTCAAATCTTACTTAGTTAATTTTAACCTTCAAAACCGGTTTGGGTTAAAGTCCCTAAGTAGCATTAAGCACAAGTTCTGAACATAGCACTAGAACTCACCAACTAATTAAAGAAGGCAAATACTAGGGTTTCTCTCTCTCATGGTCTAAATCCCTTAATCGAGTATGCACGAAATTAGAGATTACCACAAATGCATAGAGATGATCAGTCTCGAAACATTCAATAAATTCAAGAGAAAACAACTAATTTAAGTGAACTAGAAATTACAAGTCAAGTTTAGGGATTTGGGGTCAAACCCTCATCCTAGAGTACAAGAGAGACTACTCAGACATTAAAGAAATAAAGAGGAGAAAAGTATAAGAGATAGCCATAGGTTGTTGAGGAAGTTTTAATGGAGATAGGTTCCTTCTCCGTTGTCTTCTTCTTTCCCCTTTTCGCTATCGCTTTGCTCTCGCCTCTGTTCTCTCTTTTCTTCTCTGTCTGTTCTCTTTTTCTTCGTCAAGTCCGTCCCGTGCTCTATTCTCTGTCCTCCCGTAGTCGTCCTTCACTTTTTGTCTTGTCTCCGTCTTTTTCGAGTCTCGCGAGTCTGTCTCTCCTTTCGATCCATGTCAAATATATATATATATGTACATTTGTCCGTATTGAGTCCTTGCCACCGACGGAGGTCCATGCGAGCAAATTCATGCGCAGCCCGTGTGAGAATGGATCCAGCCCACTGCAGTCTGCAGCCCAGAGAAATATTGTGTGCATGCTTCACGTATTATATGCATGTTGATATATAAATGTTGCTGCTTTTCACGTGCACACTGCTGTTGAAGAATAAAAGCATGCTGATGTGCATGCCCATACAGTTTACATGCGTGGGAGAATTATTTCAAGTCGTGCATGGTTGTAGGCAGCAGGTAGCCTGCTTGCTTGCAGCGGGTAGCTTGCTTGCTTGCAGCGGGTAGCCTGTTTGCTTGCAGCAGGTAGCTTGTGTCAAATTGAGTATTCACCTAAAAGATAATAAAAATATGTAAGTTCACTAATAAAAATAAAATACTCCATAAAGTGGTGAAATAATGTTATAAATCATGTAGAATACTTACGGAAATAACCCATAGAAATATATATTTTCACCACTTATCAACTCCCCCACACTTATCTTTTTGCTTGTCCTCAAGCAAAACTAGGAACCCACAAGAAGGAGGAATAATTAAAGCAAGCAAGTGTTTAGATGAATTCTTGGATTTGAGTGAACAAAATGGTGGAAAACTCATAAGGAGTGCGAACCGACCTCATCATGGTGACATGGGTGTGCTTCGGGTAAAAATTAAAAGATAGAGTTTCGGGGTATGATCTAGAGTGCTTCAAAGTTATAAAGATTAGGTAACTTGGAGAACTTTTACCATGGCCAACTTCTTTCAAGAATGGGCATTGAGGAGAAAACAAAAGGAAAAATAGATGTATGCATTTGTTTCACTTTTGCATAAGAGATGAGAAGATGTATTTGGGCATTTTAGCCTTTGCATTAAAGAACGCTCAACTCTCATTTTGTTGGTTATCAATGGCATCTCACAAGTCCCTTTTTAGATTTTCACAAAGAAGCACCCCTTAGCAATCCCTAAGAGAGAAGATAGAAAGAACCCCTAAGCAATAAAAATTCACCAAGATAAGGTTTTATGGCTGCACCGCATATACATGCTCCTCAAGAGAGAATTTTTGAAAATTTTTGATGAAAAATCCCAAGAATTCAAAGGAAAACTTGCTTACATTTAAATGTAACTCCTAAGTGGAAGCAATAGATAAGCATACGGAGATTGAGCAGTGCACAAAAAGAAAAGGTCGTCTCCCCCACACTTAAATGGGACAATGTCCTCATTGTTCAAGGAATAACGAAGGGAGAAACAAAAGACCTTTTCGAAGCACTTGCATAGAGTTTAACAAAAAGTGTGTATGATATGTATTGTGCAAAATTAAAAAGAAGGGTGAAACTAGTACTCCCCTGATAAGGTGCGGACTGAAGACGGGATTCCCCCACACTCGAGAGTGTCCGGGGTCGATGAGGCGCAGCCTTCGATCATTGGAGATGAAGGTCTTTGGAAAAATTTCGCCAGAGTTTCCTTTGAAATTGTTCCTAAATCCATCCCTTTTTCAGAGGGGCACACCTGTTTCCAAAATATTCACAACACAAACAACACCAATTTGGGCACAAAAATGCACTTCCGAGGAGTGCTCAAAAAGCCCATTAACTCACAAGAGTGCAAAATGTTTTAGAAGTGCTAAACTAAAGAAATTTTAAATATATGACATGAAATGAAATGAAATGAAATGAAATCCGGGTTGCCTCCCGGAAAGCTGCCCTTCTTTAAGGTCTTTGGCTAGACCACACCACCTTGAAGTCGTCCGGGATCGAATATAAACGTTGAAGTTGGCTTCAACAGGTGGTTGGTGCGGGCATCGTAATTCTTTGAAGAACGACCCGGATCAAAAGGGAATGTTACCTCAACACTGAAGATTTGATAATTTAAACTCCACCGATCTTTCTTGAGGTGGGAGTGCTGAGGTTGTTGATCCTTGGTGCAAGGATCAAATTTTGGTGGAGCCTCCTCTTCGAGTTTAAGGATAAATACATCCTTATCTTCATTGAGCGGTTGAGGGAGAACTCTGGGGCGGACTTTGTCTTCTATTTCTGGTCCAGGATCAAATGGGAAGGTGGCCTCCACACTTAATGGGTGGACTTGGAGCTTCCACCCTACTTCATTGGTGCAGGTGGGAAAGCCTTGATCCTCCAGGTGAAGATCAAAGTTTGATGGCTCCTCCTCCTCAAATTTGAGGATGTAAATATCCTCATCTTCTTGGTAAGGCTCATAGGAAGAGCCTTGATGGGCATCAACTTCCAAGGGAGGTGGCTCCTTGAAGTTGATGGTGACCCTCTCCTCTGATGACTCGGAGGGAGGCGGTGTCTCCTCCTTCTCAAGGTTGAGGATGTAAGCATCCTCCTCTTCTTGGTGAACAAAGAAGGGGGAGACATAATGGTAGTTGATCTCGGGGGAAGGAAACTCCAAGATGTCAAATTGGAAACTCTCCTCTGAAGACTCGTCTTCATAGTCAAGCTGGTGGTTTGGTGGTGAAGTACTCTCTGGCTCAAACAAAGGGGGAGAGAGAGGGTAGCTCAAGTCCTCAGTAGGTTGCTCTTCCTCATGAACTGCTTCACTCTGAAGTTGTTGCATATCTTGATTTGGGTGAGCGTGCTGGTTCATGTCGTGGATGATTCTGGCGGTACTTGCATTGGTCACTGAGATATACTCTGCCATCATATTCATCAAACTTGAAATTGCAGCCGGACAAGGAGAACCCTCATGATATCCTTCACACCTTTGACACACAATCATTTGATTTTCTTTCTCTTGGCCAGAGATTAGGTCCTCACAAGGAGGCCACAAATGGTAATGCCCACACCCTTGACAGTCAACATCTCGATCGTAGGTAGTACCGTTGTAAACTGTACCCCAGGAGTGGCCATACCAACCTTCTGCTTGATCATAATGATAGTCCATCAGAATTAAGATCCTAAAAAGAACATAAACCAAAATTTATACACAAAAGGGGAAAATAAAGGAAATGAAAAAAAAATGCACAAAAACTTAACAGATAATAAACCAGATAGTTGGACCGAAGTCCCCGGCAGCGGCGCCAAAAACTTGTTGTGCAAAATAGTAGTGAACTAGATTGCTAACTAATGGGCAGTGTACCCAGTCGAAGTAGTACAACAAGTGTCGTATCCACAGAGACTTCACAGCTATCTAATTAGTTATAGGCTTAGTAAATGTGCAACAATATAAATAAAAGTGCATAAATGTAAATTGGGGGTTTTGGGTTTTTCGTTTGATTAATGGGAAATAATTAAAGCAATAAAACTAAGCTAACTAATCTAAGATAGGTGTACTCCGGGAGTGAGGGAATCTTCCAAATGCACCCAAACATGGCCTTAATCCCAATTCAATGTAGTTGTCTAATAGAACTAAGATAATGACTCTCTGGGATCCTAGAATAAGTCAAATCTTACTTAGTTAATTTTAACCTTCAAAACCGGTTTGGGTTAAAGTCCCTAAGTAGCATTAAGCACAAGTTCTGAACATAGCACTAGAACTCACCAACTAATTAAAGAAGGCAAATACTAGGGTTTCTCTCTCTCATGGTCTAAATCCCTTAATCGAGTATGCACGAAATTAGAGATTACCACAAATGCATAGAGATGATCAGTCTCGAAACATTCAATAAATTCAAGAGAAAACAACTAATTTAAGTGAACTAGAAATTACAAGTCAAGTTTAGGGATTTGGGGTCAAACCCTCATCCTAGAGTACAAGAGAGACTACTCAGACATTAAAGAAATAAAGAGGAGAAAAGTATAAGAGATAACCATAGGTTGTTGAGGAAGCTTTAATGGAGATAGGTTCCTTCTCCGTTGTCTTCTTCTTTCCCCTTTTTGCTATCGCTTTGCTCTTGCTTCTGTTCTCTCTTTTCTTCTCTGTCTGTTCTCTTTTTCTTCGTCAAGTCCGTCCTGTGCTCTATTCTCTGTCCTCCCGTAGTCGTCCTTCACTTTTTGTCTTGTCTCCGTCTTTTTCGAGTCTCGCGAGTCTGTCTCTCCTTTCGATCCATGTCAAATATATATATATATATATATATGTACATTTGTCCGTATTGAGTCCTTGCCACCGACGGAGGTCCACGCGAGCAAATTCATGCGCAGCCCGTGTGAGAATGGATCCAGCCCACTGCAGTCTGCAGCCCAGAGAAATATTGTGTGCATGCTTCACGTATTATATGCATGTTGATATATAAATGTTGCTGCTTTTCACGTGCACACTGCTGTTGAAGAATAAAAGCATGCTGATGTGCATGCCCATATAGTTTACATGCGTGGGAGAATTATTTCAAGTCGTGCATGGTTGTAGGCAGCAGGTAGCCTGCTTGCTTGCAGCGGGTAGCCTGCTTGCTTGCAGCGGGTAGCCTGTTTGCTTGCAGCAGGTAGCTTGTGTCAAATTGAGTATTCACCTAAAAGATAATAAAAATATGTAAGTTCACTAATAAAAATAAAATACTCCATAAAGTGGTGAAATAATGTTATAAATCATGTAGAATACTTACGGAAATAACCCATAGAAATATATATTTTCACCACTTATCACTAGCCCATGCTACTTGGTATCTGAAAGGTTTAGAAACTCTAGCAGAAAGAACTTTAGGAGAGAAGGAGGTAACTATAGGCGAATGATCCGATCCTATTCTTGGTAAGATATCCACCCAGCTATTAGGGAAGTGGTCAAACGAGTCAGTATAAACTAAAGATCTATCCAATCTAACAAAAATGGACCCGTTGGTCCAGAAGAATCTGTGCCCCTGAAAAGGGATATCAATCAACCCTCTAGAATGTACCCAGTCTTGGAAGGCCACACTACCCCTATTGAGTCTCCTAACTCCACCCTTTTTTTCTTCCAATGACAATATAGAATTAAAATCTCCTGTAAGAAGCCAGGGTCTATTACCAATACTAAGAGCATCAAGCTCACTCCACAACCCAATTCTATCAGCATCATACGGTTTGGCATACACAAAAGTAATCAGAATGCTATGGTCACTATCATCAATTCTGGTATGGATAAATTGATCACCATAAGTGTTTATAGAAATATAAACACCAGATTTCCGTAGCAGCCATAATCTTCCACAAAAACCAGAGGCATCCACAATATGCAGATTAGAAAACCCAATCCTACTAACTATGTCCTCAGCCCTACGACCACTAACCCTAGGCTCACAAATAAACACAATATCTGGTCATGACAGGCAATCAAATTCCCAATGCATGGCAGAAAGCTATCTTTCGCAGCCCCTCTAACATTCCAAGATAAAATTTTAGCATTTAAAACCATGATCAAGCAAATATGAGGCAGACCACATTAATCAATATTAATCGATATTACCATCCAATATCTCATCTTCCAGATCAGCGACAATAGTGTCACTAGCCAAATTAACAGTATCACAGTTTAAGTCCAAGTTATTAGCAGTAGTATTAGATAAATTTGGAGAAGACAACTTAGCTGGATTAAACTCCTTCTGATCCGAAGTAACAGAATCTGCCACCCGCTCCGTGTCCACAATCGCCTCCAAAGAAGCCTTTTGGGAGAATCCGGTGTCATGTGCTTCCTGCCCACCTCTAGAATCACTGGTAGATCCTACATTCTGTCGAACCATGGTCCCAAGTTTCTCCTTAGAGCCCTCCATATTCAGAATCTCGAATTTATTCCTTAAAGTCTTGACTCCTTGCTGAGTGAACCCACCAGGCACCTGCTAAACGAAAAATTGTAGGGATAAACTATATATAAAAAGAATAAAATAATAAACTAAACCTACAACTCTACTACGGGTAGCAAATAAAAACCCGGTCGGAGTATAGTGTAAATATATTACGACCAGGAGAATCGTACCCAAGGGACTTATAGAAAATTAGTCCTAATCGGGCAAAAGCCTATTCTATAACAAGGGGGAAAGTAAATGTGAGTACGAATTAAGAAACTATCTAAAACCTAAACTAAAAATAGTATTTATAATGATTCTACCCCAGATTCGAAATGGCAACGTCATAAAAAGACAATTGAACACCAAGGGAAAAGAATAAATTCTGAACCAACCAACTTTTGGTAATGCCGGATACTATGCCGGACCAAATGAACCCGGCAAAGACAAGAATCTTGAATGTGCCGGACATCTTTCACCCGGCATGCCATCCGGCCTTACCAAAATGTCAATTTACTCTTCCAGTTTGAAGCCGAAATAAGCACTCCCAAATCAGTATCGAAAACTAACAATATCTAGGTAATCAACGAACCGAAAAGGGGAGAATTCTAAGCCTTAAATTTCATCCTTTAAGTCATAAAAGACAAATAGAAAGACCACTTGGAATTCCTCAACCTTTCTGCCTTACCAAGGTCAGAATTGAAGTACTTGGAAGAAGACAACTTCATTCCTAATTTGCAATAAACTCAAAATTCCAAGTTGAACTTATATCTTTTATTGAGTGAACATAGTATGTTTACAAAGAGAACCATTTCTAACCAGAGAAGACAAAGAATTCTACATCGCCATCCACACAACTACAAGAAGAGAATACAAAGAGGGAGAAGGAGATGTCAATAGCCTTAACCCGACAAGGTCTTCTTCTTCTCTTGCGTGGATGGATCCGTAGACTTCTTTGGACACCAACAATGGAGTGAGGCGGAAAATATAGAAGTGAATGGAGTGGATTTGGTATGTTGAAGTGTGTTCAATGATGTAGACTCTCGTCCTATTTATAGGGCTCAATTGTGTCTGTTGCCGGGCGTCGTGCCGGATGAGGAGTAGCCGGCACATGTGGAAAACGTGTCAACTGCTCAACGGTCGAAACCACAAAAATCCGCGCGAAACAGTGCATATGCCGGGTAGGATATACCCGGCATCATACCCGGCAACAGCCTAATCACCAACGGTCAATAACTGCTATCGCTTGGTCAACCGTGGCGACTCTTTACTTATGCCGGATGGAATCTACCCGGAATTATGTCCGGCAGAGCCTCTTTCCTGATCTAATCTCGTGCCGTGCAGAAGTTATCCGGCAGGGAGTCCGACATCAATGAACTTTTGGCTAGAAAATCATCCCTTGCACAGAAAAACGTATAAAAACATAAGACTGAACTAATAAAACACTTTAATACCTAATATAGCACAAATAACTTATATATAACCTAATTTAGATAAATATAATACTAAATCTAACACCTAAAATATGATAAGTTTGCGGCTTATCAAGGCCCTACACTTACCTTTTGCTAGTCCTTGAGCAAAACAAGATTAGAAAGGACTCATTACTTATGCACAAAACAGATAAACTCTAGAATGAAATGTAGATAAATATTCTCAACTCTCTGACTCTATTTCACAAGTATCACTTAATCATCCTTATTCCACCAGAAACATACTAATGGGTATAAAATAAACAATTTCAAAACCGATCAAAAACTTTCGGGTTATTTTGCATAAGGGATTTGTAATCTCTCCTTTTTCCGATTTCCATCATTCAGCTCTATTTTTCAAGAGTTTCTGAATGTGGCCAAGACACTCATCGATGGTTTTTATATGTTCAGCCCTATTTTTCAAGGGTTTCTGAATCAACCATGATTTCTTTTGCTTTGAAGAACGGGGAATTTAGGAGAAAAACAAAAGGAAAAACTCTCTTTTCTTGCTTTTATTTTGAGGCATCTTTTTGCAACCTCAAGGAATATAATGCTTTTCCTTTGGAAGAAGATTTTTTTCTGCTTTTGCTTTTTTTTTCTTCTTCTTCTTTCTTTTTTTCACAAAAACCCTTTTTAAGATTTTCACCCAAAAGATTTTTCACAATTTGGAAAGAAAAGAATAACACCCATAAGTACATAAAGGAAAGAATTAGGAGAAAGATCATGTACTCATGTTAATAAAGAGAATCAAAAAGTTAAAAACAGGAATCTACGAGTCATTAAAAAGCTTACCTCTTGAGAGAACAAGCATTTATTCATTTCTAATCTCATCCCAATCAAAAACATGCAAAAAGTTTAGTAAAACATTGATAAACTTTAAACTTATTATATCAAATATACTAGTGATTTATTTTCTATATAAAATATATATATATTTAAAATAAAAATATTTTTTTAAGGGGGGACCCTGCCCTACACTTGGCAGGAACACTGTCCCCAGTGTTCAAAAGACAAATAAAGAAATAAGGAAAGGAAGTGACTCCCCTGCGGTGAAAGAAGACCAGATGCGTGGGGCTGCCCTACACTTAGCCTTCGGCTACTTGGTCGAGTGATCAGAGATCTCGATAGAAACGAAGATCGATCTCACATACTCCTGTTGATCAATTTAGTGCTGGAGACGGGAGTTGACCAAGTGGTCATAGTTGAGCAAAAAGTTGCTGCATTTGCAACTGCATCGACTTATGCTCCATGCGAATGGTCGATGTCTCCGCAAGTTCCGCTTCCTCGGGTGGTATAAAATCTTGGAATTCGGTGCGCTAGGTGTGTGGTCGTGCACTAACCACATTTGCCTGCTGAGGAAGAGAGTCCTTGCCATTCGCCGGTGGTTTTTGATTCCATTTGTGCAGGGAGTGCGTTTGTTGGTTTCGTCGTTGCCTTAAGGAACAAAGAAATGGCTTCTTTGTCTCCTGATCGCTGTCAGATAAATCTTCATGAAGATTATGTGATCGGAGATGCATTCACCTTATTTACTTAGGAGGAGCAACACAAAATATTAATTTAACAAAATAGTATAAAAACAATAATATAGAAATGTTACGAAACTAAAAGGAAAATAAATCAATTGAACATGCCGGACCGTGTGTCGGGCATTGCGTACCCGGCAGTGGACTTCCTCCACTAATGCCGGGTTGATTTTACCCGGCATATTGCCCGGCTTGTTCAAACCGAAAGAAATAAATCAAAAAAATGCAACAAGGAGAAATAAAAAAAGTGAATGACATAAAACGTAAGAGATCATTTATATGTGTCTCTACTATTTACGACAAAAATTGGAGAGTAAAATTGAACAAACCGGGTGTAATGCCGGATATTTCATATCCGGCATCGGACTTCCTTCGAGAAGCCGGGTGTAAGAAACCCGGCATGATACACGGCAAATTCAAACTCTGAAATTAATTTAAAAATCAAGGTAGGGACTATTAGAAGAGATAAATAAACGAAGAGGTAAACAAGAATAAATTCAAATTGTTAAAAGCTTAACAATGTATGAAATTTTGAAAATAATTTGAACATGCCGGTCATCATGCCGGATAACTTCTGTCCGGCATCGGACTTCCTCCGAATACGCCGGGTATCGGTTGCCCGGCATCGTGCACGACATATTCAATTCTGCAAAAACTAAGGGTGAATAAATCAGAGAATACAAGAATTAAAGAAAATAAATGTTGAATGTGCCGGGTATGAGGCATCCGGCCTTTACACCCGGCCTATTCAACCGAATACCAAATTGAAATTAAAAGAATTAGAGAAGTAAAGAATTAAAGAATCAAAGAATAAAGAATAAAGAATAGGGCGTTTTACCGAATGTAGGACTTGGACTAATTCCAAGTCCCCGGCAACGGCGCCAATTTGCTAAACAAAAAATTGTAGGGATAAACTATATATAAAAAGAATAAAATAATAAACTAAACCTACAACTCTACTACGGGTAGCAAATAAAAACCCGGTCGGAGTATAGTGTAAATATATTACGACCAGGAGAATCGTACCTAAGGGACTTATAGAAAATTAGTCCTAATCCGGGCAAAAGCCTATTCTATAACAAGGGGGAAAGTAAATGTGAGTACGAATTAAGAAACTATCTAAAACCTAAACTAAAAATAGTATTTATAATGATTCTACCCCAGATTCGAAATGGCAACGTCATAAAAAGACAATTGAACACCAAGGGAAAGAATAAATTCTGAACCAACTTTGGTAATGCCGGATACTATGCCGGACCAAATGAACCCGGCAAAGAAGAATCTTGAATGTGCCGGACATCTTTCACCCGGCATGCCATCCGGCCTTACCAAAATGTCAATTTACTCTTCCAGTTTGAAGCCGAAATAAGCACTCCCAAATCAGTATCAAAACTAACAATATCTAGGAATCAACGAACCGAAAAGGGGAGAATTCTAAGCCTTAAATTTCATCCTTTAAGTCATAAAAGACAAATAGAAAGACCACTTGGAATTCCTCAACCTTTCTGCCTTACCAAGGTCAGAATTGAAGTACTTGGAAGAAGACAACTTCATTCCTAATTGCAATAAACTAAAATTCCAAGTTGAACTTATATCTTTTATTGAGTGAACTAGTATGTTTACAAAGAGAACCATTTCTAACCAGAGAAGACAAAGAATTCTACATCGCCATCCACAAACTACAAGAAGAGAATACAAAGAGGGAGAAGGAGATGTCAATAGCCTTAACCCGACAAGGTCTTATCTTCTCTTGCGTGGATGGATCCGTAGACTTTGGACACCAACAATGGAGTGAGGCGGGAAAATATAGAAGTGAATGGAGTGGATTTGGTATGTTGAAGTGTTTCAATGATTGTGAACGTCCTATTATAGGGCTCAATTGTGTCTGTTGCCGGGCGTCGTGCCGGATGAGGAGTAGCCTGCACATGTGGAAAACGTGTCAACTGCTCAACGGTCGAAACCGCAAAAATCCGCGCGAAACAGTGCATATGCCGGGTAGGATATCGCTTGGTCAGCCGTGGCGACTCTTTACTTATGCCGGATGGAATCTACCCGGCATTGTGTCCGGCAGAGCCTCTTTCCTGATCTAATCTCGTGCCGTGCAGAAGTTATCCGGCAGGGAGTCCGGCATCAATGAACTTTTGGCTAGAAAATCATCCCTTGCACAGAAAAACATATAAAAATATAAGACTGAACTAATAAAACACTTTAATACCTAATATAGCACAAATAACTTATATATAACCTAATTTAGATTGAAACACCCCTGAATATTTACTCACATAAAATCATAAACGCGGGGAGACTATCCGAAAATAACGCGTTATATAATTCGGACATAAAAAAATTTATGAACAATTAAATTTAGCGACGTTATATGTTAATATAGTCGTACTTATATATGTCCGAATACGAGAATACATGTACATAACGTTATGATATTATAACGTTGTAAATAATAAATAGTAACGTTGCATAACATCGTAACGTTGCAATATAAATGATAACGTTGCATAACTTTGTGACAAATAAATAAATAACTATAACGCGGTATATTATATAGTCTTACATATATAAATAAGCAAGTTTAACTTATACAAAAAAAAGAGAAAGAAAAATGAGCAGAAATGCTCCCACTGAGGTTCGAACCCCGCACCTCTCGTACCCATCCTGAACGTCTTAACCAGTTGAGCTGTGCTCGAATTCAGTAGCATATAGTGACCAAATTAAACTAGTAGTGAGACTGTTAAGTTACTCCAAAAAAAAAAAAAGACAACAGAGCACCACGTTTTCCTTTGATCTGCCCGACAACCTGAAACATCCTGAATTCGGTAAAGAAAAATAATTGCTCAAGTGTCAAACAGGAGCATCAGAATTTGTATTCTCTCTCAGACCCCCATACAGCAGTGTACTTGCTTTTCCTAACTCCCACACCATTTCCTTGTAAATGGTAACCACTAACTCACGTAAATAATTCTCTTTCACCCTGCTTGAGCTGTACTGTCCAAAAAAAAAATCTGTAGTAAAAACAGATTCTAACTCACGGTAGATAAGCAATGAACCTCTGGGAACTTGGAGGCATTTTCCCAGTAGCTTAATTCGGAAAACATCACTCCTCCATGACTGGGTAAACCTGCAGAGTCAGTTTCAATACACTCAGTAACATTATATAAGATGAAAGAACAAAAAAAAAGAAGAAAACGAGATCAACTATTCAGCTGGTGCCGAGTTCCACGCCTCAAAAGGTTGCACACTTCCAGTTTTTCCTTTTATCCTTGCACCTGTCTAACACCTCACAACCTGTATTGTCAACTCCAATACATTCCCCATGTGTAGACTATTCTCAAAATCAGAACAGAATATATAAACTAGACCATCACGGTCTGTTTTCTTTTCAACCCCACGCCTCAGATTTTGAGCACACCAGATTCTTCCTTGGAACTTCATCCCATTAACTGATATTTAGTGTTTCTTCATTTAATCTTCTCGTCATTCTGCACCTGCATGCTCACGACTATTCAAAAAAAAAAAACGCTTTTCAGTTCCAGCATCGCTTGATACCCCAACCTGACTTTCCTCCATGGCCCTGCATAAACCTGCTTGCGGCTCTACTTATCTAGCGTGACAAAAGTCTCCTGGAAATCTGCTACATTCCCTCCTGAGGGCCAGACAAGGTAGAGTTCTGAAATTTCCTACTCCACATCATCTCATCCTGTTCTTCTCTAATGTCCGAGAGACTGTATTTCAAATCACTAACCTCTGCTTCATGTTCGTGCATCACCCCCTTTTTCTCCTCAGTGAATGTAGCAAAACCACTCAAGAAATATTAGTATTCTGGTTGGAACATCAGTTCAAGCCTCCTGGACTTTGTTCAAAAATCTCCTGGTTAGAAGCTGCCCTGCACTCACCTGAAACACAACCAGAAGTTGAGTCCAAAAGTTCAAGTCCTGGAAGTCTATATCGTGCCAAGTATTTACCAGGAGGAACCACTGTCAAAACAAGAAGAAAGCTCGGGGTAGTATACTCACCATGCAATCTGTGCAGATTTTATAACAGATGCTTTTCTGTACAATCTAAAGAGAAGTTATAAGGACTTGTTTTAATGTGGTTGTCGTAGAACCTGACACATTATTCACACACCTAATGAACCCATTTACATTTGGAAAAAATAAAAAACAACAGAAACCAAATGTTTGAACAGAAAGGAAACCGTAAGAAAAGAAAGGTAGCAGTTCAAATTCTCCGTTTTAGTTTCTGTTTTCATTTCTCAGAGATGTGTCCCTGGTTGCCTTGGGTATTTTGAGGATGGAACTATAATAACCCAAATAACTAAGTAACTAGGAAACCTAGGGGAAGCTAGAAATCAGATTGTGAAGGAACAAAAAAAATAGCAGTTTCGGTTTCAGGTTAGTGGAAATGCAGTAGCTGTAACAGATTTGCTTTGGGGTCTGTTTTAGAGTAGTACTATCTTAAGATCTCAACTAAACAAGTAAACAAGTGAGTAAACAGAAAACAGGTTTGGGTGCTGAAAGTAAAACGTCAACTGAAAATGTATATCAGTTAGGGGTTCTGGTTTCTTTCTTTTCTGAGTTCAGTTTCAGTGTTGTCAAGTTTCTGTCGTGGAGAAACATTTGTAACATTTACTAGTTCTGCGTGACTGCTGTTTCTGTCTAGGAAAGCTCCAAGGTCTGAAGTCTTATATTGGTTCAAGGCCCTGGCAAGAGAAAACCAGTTGAGACATCTAAGGTTGTGAGCTAAACCTTTACTTCTGTTATAAACAAAAAGAAATTCTGCCATGGGCAAGTTGGCAATGTCCGTAAATGTCCTGAGTAAATGAGTACCCATGAACTAGTAAATCATGCGTATGGTATAACTATGGGCTAATCTGTTGGGAGTTTCACCACAAGGGTTTTACAAAGTTAAGATCAAGCATGATAACTACCGAAGATTTGTAAGGAAAAAAATTCAGTGCTCACGTAAGGAAATTACTGCAGTGTGTAGCCAGATAGACGAGTGGTTTAGGGAGTTAAAAAGGGATGTTACAGAGGTTGGAAACTTGCATTCAATATCTGGTGAGAAAATGCATGAAGGTTACTGGAAAATTGACCAGAAGGATCTCACCCAAACAAGAAAATAGTAAATATTAGAAGCTGGTTTACGTTTCAGTTTTTCCTTCCTGAAAACTTAAGCTTCTGTGTGACCTTGTTACAGAAAGTATTAGAGGGTTGTATTGAGTGTTTCAAGAGCTTAAAACCTTGCTAATCCACTTAACTAGGTGTGTAAGCATGTTACATAAAAATTGCAATTCAACTGTGAACAGACAGAAAAATCATAGAAAGGAAAATGCAACAGTTTTCAGTTGTTTCCTGAAACCCATGTTTTCTGTATAACCATGTTACAGTGGGTTATAAGGGGTGGTGTTGAATTACTAACGAACCTAAAACTTCCCTAACACACTCAAGTAAGTTATAAACACTTGGGGGAAAATTTAAAGTCGAACTGGTGAACAAACAGAAAGGAAAGTCAGAGAGGTTATATCAGTTTTTATTTTTTTCAGTTCTGCAGTTTTCTGATTCAGTATAAGAGTGTGACAGTGGGGGATTAACAGTGTTGTTTGGTTGTTCTTAAGCTTTAAATCTCGATTAAACATTTAGCTAAGTGAGTAAAACAATTGGGAGGAGTTGGGAGTCAGGTTAGGTAGCAGAAACAAACAACAGAAACTAACATGCATCAGTCCATGATTTCGGTTTTCAGTTTTCTGTTTTCTGTAAAATGGGCTTTCAGAGGTATTAACAATGTTATTTTGAGTTGGTTTTGAGTTTAAAACCTCCCTAATACAGTTATCTAGTTGGGTTAAAGTTTTGGGTGGAATTAGAAAAAATTAAGGGACTGAAAGAAAGTTTGAAGTAGAGATATACAAACTGTGTTCTCAGTTCTTTTCTGAAAATTGTGTTTCTGAATAATGAACTTCCAGAGGTGTTATCAATGTATTTTAAGTTGTTTTAGGTTTAAAACTTTCCTAGAACACCTGAATAAGTGGGTGGAAAACTTTGGGTGAAATGGAGAGTGATTAGTGACCAAAAGAAAGAAAGCTTAAAGAAGAAATACATAAACTAGTTTTTCAGTTTCCTACAGTATAGCAGTTTCTATAGAACGAATTTTTAGAAGTGATAACAGTAGTGTTTTGAGTCATCTTTGAGTTTAAAACTTCCATAGTACACCTATCTAGTTGGGTGAAAACTTTGGGAAGGTTTGGAAACGGATTTATAACCTAAATGGGAGTTTAAAGAGGAACTATACAGAACTGGTATTTACAGTTTCCTGCAGATTTCGGTTTCTGTAAAATGAGCTTTCAGAGGTGTTAACCGCCTTGTTTTTATTTGTTTTTAAGCTCAAATCCTTCCTAATACAATTATCTAGTTGTGTAAAATTTTTGGGAAGATTTGGAAACTAATTTGTAACCTAAAAGCAAGCCTAAGGAGGAGCTGTATAGAATTGGTGTCTTCAGTTTTCTACATTTTCTGTTTCTGTATAACTATAATACAGTTGGTATAAGAGTGTTGAAATGGTCTGGAAATTAACTTATAACCTCTCTAATACATCAACCTAAGAGTGTAAACACTTTGAAAAAAATTAGAAATCAATTTAATGCATTAGAAGAGAAGTGGGAATGGAAGTATGCACAGATTTGATGTTTCAGTTTTCTGAAACTTGTGTCTCTGTTTGATCAATATCCAGAGGTGTTAAAAGGGTGGTGTTGGCTTAATAATGAACCCAAATCATAGCTAATACATCTGGCTAGGTTGGTGAGACATTTTGGGAGGATTAGACATCAAATTGATACATTAAAAGTGGGGTTAGATAAGGTTGTACACAAGAATTGTGTTTCAGATTTGGAAACTTTTGGGCTTCGGTATGAGCAAGTTCCAGGGGTATTTTTAAAGACTTTAGTGCTGTGATGATGGATTAAAAACATTGCTAACCTATTTAGATAAGGAAGGAGTACATCTTAGTGGAATTAAAACCCATCTTAATTAAACTTGTTACATGTTGGTGCTTAGAATACTCCAAAACATTAACTAGAGGAAGGACCTAGTTACCTTGTAAAATGACGATGTAAATGTCCTAGGAGTTAGGTAAGGCCTAAAGCTAATACTTGGAAAGTTCCTAAAGGCTAGTATAAGTCGAACATTCATAAGTTCACTTAGGGAACGACACCCGATAAAATGGGATAAACTAGGAAAAGGTTACAACTGTCGTCGCATGAAATCATAAAACTGACAAGTTGTTTTAATTAACTCTAGGACCGTAACGGACGCCAACTGGGATCCTGTGTGTGAGGCAACCTTGCTTCTGATCCAGGTATGGACATGTGTGGTTCGTATGTTGCCGTGTTACACGGCTTGTTTGCTTTGTGTGCTGTGTGCCTTGTGTGTGAAAATGACATAAGATCAAAGCATGGAATTGGATTGCTTGTTTATCATGTTGTATGATTTCTATATCATTGTTGAATATATCATTGCGCGCACACAGTAGTTTAGTCCCTTTCGCGTTATGGAACTTTGAGATGAGACTCAACGAACTATGTAAACAAAGAAACTACATGAAGGGAAAACTATACGAGAACTACTACGAATTATGAAAATAAAGAAAACGCTATAAGGGGAACTCCTCTCTAAACCATTGAGGACTACCATGACACCCACTATGGTGTCTATGCTTTAATGATAATGAAGAGCAAGTCTCCTTTGGTGAGACATGACGAACCACGTAGACAAAACAAAAGAACTATACAAAGAGACAACTCCTCTCTAACTTTAGAGGACCGCTAATGACACCCACTATGGTGTCGAGACTATAATGATAATGAAACGAAAAGTATCAACTGTGAAACATGAGAATAACCCGGGAAGACAACAGCTCGGGCCGCGCGGTATGGATGATCGGGAGTTGGTATCTGCATCAGATCCTTCGACCGTCTATGATGGAATATATTTTGGTGAAGCACATCCCGGAGTCCAGAGGTGACTTCCGCTTCCTTGACCCTAGGTGTCGGGAATGGGGGAGTGACAAGTTGGTGAAGCACATCCCGGAGTCCAAAGGTGACTTCCGCTTCCTTGACCCTGGGTGTCGGGAATGGGGGAGTGACAAATTGGTGAAGCTTATCCTGGAGTCTAGAGGTGACTTCCGCTTCCTTGACCCTGGGTGTCGGGAATGGGGGACTAGCTATGGAGGAGACGTCCTCCAACGTGCGGTGATAAAAGAATTCACAAATAATCCTTAAAGAAACAAGGAACGAATAGCACCTACATAATAAAAGCTCGGGATCTAATTTATATCCCCTGACTTGGTGCCAGAGAATAGAGGAAAACTTGTGTAATGAGACCAAGCAAACAAGAGAAAGTCACAAATGTGATCCTTTAAGAAAACAAGGAATGAATAGCACCTACATAACAAAGTCTCGGGATCTAATCTATATCCCCTGACTCGGTGCAAGAGAAGAAAGGAAAACATAAGTAATGAGAACAAGAAAACAATACGTAAGCTCTTGAATGATCCCATAGTGAGGATCGACGGTATAATATACCTACGCACACGTTGTATTATGTACTTGATTGTTGTTGCTACATCAGCAGCTTATTGTGCTGATTTGCGTGTTGACATTGCTATGCTCCTTGCAAGTTGTGCTTGGTTGCTTTTGATATTGCTATGCTACCGATGAGTGTGTATGGTATCATGATGTGCTGATGTGTGCTTTACTGCTTAATTATGGCATGTAAATTGACTTAATAAAATTCGACCAAGTAGTCGTGTGGCCCGGTAACATGCGGGCTTCACACGTTCATACTCAGCGTAGTTTGCTGAGTCCTTTACACCCAATTTTTTTCAGGTCTTGTGCCAGACGATGACGGAGAGTAGGCAAGGGTGACTACCATAAGGGCAGTCCATATGGCAAGACTTTTAGTAGTATGCTTTCTTATGTATGGGTTATGTTGTTTAAGTTGTTAACTAAACTGTAGATGCTCGGTACTTGAGTTGTACTTTATATTATATTTGGATTTCGTTAAGTTGGACTTCCAGTCATTCAGACCGTAACTTGGAGTTAGTAATGAGGACTGTCAACCACGTGGGTGGTTGGCGTCTGAGACACCCGGATGGAGGTTATTCCGCTGCAAGCTAGTTTACATTATCGTCGAGCGTTTCAATTAATCTAGGGATGTTTTATTCGGGGGTGTTACATAGATAAATATAATACTAAATCTAACACCTAAAATATGATAAGTTTGCGGCTTATCAGCACCTTACCTTTAAGATTCTTCTGAGAATTCGTGCCTTTACCCCCAGATCTATCCACAGTTCTTCCTTGCTTTTCACATTTAACAGTTTCTTTCTCAGACACCTTCTTGACCCCATTCCTTCTTTTACTGGCCACCTTCATCCAAGGTCCAAAGTTCTCATTAGCCAAAACCGCTAGATCATCAGGTTTGTTCTGAACCATTCTATATCCTCCCTCATTTATCTTTGCCTCAACATTTTCCAGCAAGGGGCATTTGTCTTTATAATGACCGTAGCAGCCGCAACTAAAACAAAGCAAATGGATCCCTTCATAGACTACTCTCTGATAATCCCCTTCCACCCGAAACTTGCCAATCAAAGGCTTAGACAGATCAACCCCAACACAAACTCTCCCAGCAAACGCATTCCTCGGCCTAGTTTTGAAGATTTCAACTTTCCGGACCTTACCTAACTTGCTCCCCACCATTCTCAAACACTCATCCTTTAGATACTCTACTCTAAGGTCTGGGAGTCCAACCTATACATTGAAATTCCTCAATTCTTCCGTGAAAACATTAAAATTTCTCCTCCATCACCTCACCGTGTCAAGTAATGATCTGCCACCTTCCAGAGACCCCTGTACAACACCATATCTCGATCCACCCGCAGTTCGAATTTAATCGAAAAGTACCCATTACCCATCACGAGGACATCAAATTTCCCCTTCGTATTCCACCTCTGAGTTAATCTTTCAGCCATAATTGAAAGAGGAAGGTTTTTACCAGGAAGCTTAACAATGAAAGAGTTCTTCCATTCTCTGTTGATCTCTCGGATGACATTCTTGGGAAATCTGATGACTGGACAAAGAGGATCTACCTCCTCCCCTTCTCCCTCCTTCTCTTCGCTTACGTCATCTGAAATTTCTTCGTCTAATTGAGCATCTAGGACAACTTCCTCATGCCTAGTTACTACCGCACGATACGAACTCTTGACTCCTCCTGCTTCATGATCAAATGCGAAGGGGACATTGACCGACGGGAAGGCTGTGTCGATCTCCCAGTCAGAAACCAACCTCTTCTTCTTCGCTGCCCTTTTCACATCCTTCTCAGATTCAACCGCCTGAAACTTGAAAGCCATCGACTGTCCTATCTTGAAACGCCAAAACGCACCTCAGGGACTTACGCCCCACAACTCGCCAGAACTTGCTCAGTGACCGTAAGAATAAGACGGGATAGACGGGATATACCAGAGGAGGAGATAAAATTCGGGAACACTCGCTGGAAAAGATCGGAGGGATTCTTCGAGAGAAGAAACCTTAACTCTCAAAGAGAAAGGGGCGCGTGATAGCGCATTCTTCTGGAGACATTATTTCACTTTTAATATTTTTTAAAATGTTAGATTTAATACAACACATTGTCTTTTTCGGAAAAGAATTCCCTTTGACTTTTTGGGTTGTTTGTTTAAGCTAAAGAAAATGAAATAAATAATTGGTTGACAGTCGTCGGTCAATGGTCAACGCCTTCTGGTCAATGGTCATTAATTGTCGGTCAACATTTACCAATCACCAGTCAATGGTCATTAGTTATCGCTCAATGATCATATGTCGTTGGTCAAAGTGTAACGGGGAAAGGGAATCTCATTCCCTTGTAAGGGTAAGGAATCAAGATAGAGGGTGTTGGGGTAATCCCATTTTCTTTCCCTTTCTAAAAACAAAAAAAAATTGGCTAAACAAACAGAAAAAAAATTATTTCGATTCCCTTTCCTGATTATCCCAAAACAAACACCCCCTTATTATTACTCATGCAATCAAAGTGTTGATATATATGACTGATTGTTCTTGTGAGAAACAATACCTAAATTATGGATGAAAGATCGGTTTTATACTTATAGATTATAAATCATTTAAATCTCTCCATAAAGAATTCACCAAGTATATATTGCGAAGAGGGTGAGCAAAGCATGGGTATGTAATTTGAAGTGGTAAAGTATACCGCAGAAAGTACGAATTAATTATACTGTATACCCATAAGGTTCATCCATTTGAAGTGATTGTATATTTCATATTTATATTTTACCCCTTACACCATAAGCCCCACAATAACCTCAGAGCATGATTATGGTTCTTATGGGTTCTTAAGTAAAATAATAAATAAAAAAAATATGAGATGGAAGAGAGAGGTAAGAACTCTAATTTTGGGTTCTTAGGAAGAACCATAAATGGGACCCACCATCTTTTTCCTTTAATTATAATATGTCAATTATAAATAGTTAAATCTTATATATTTAAAAATCTTAATATTTTAAAAACTAATAATGATATAAATAAACCAAATATATCAAAATTCTTGAAATCTCATTCTCTACAAAATGAGATCCATATTGACTATATTTTTCATATTTTTAATATATATTTATTTTAGGTAAATTAATACTTATTATTTGTAGTTTAGTGATATAAAAATGTAATATTAAAATATACATAAAAATATAATATGTACCAATGTATTCATTTCAAAATTCATTCTAAATTTTAATCGTAAACATTGAGTGAAAAATAATAAGCAATTATATTAATAAAATATATGAATAAATTCTATTTACTTTTGTTTCAAAAATATAATAAACTTTAATCATACATAAAATATTAAGTGAAGATTATTTGAGTATTATTGAAATAGTAGTAATAATAATTAAATATTAATGTTTGTATTCTTATAATAATTAATAAGTAAAAAATAAAATGATATGACAAATGGAGAGAGTTTAAAACCAAATGATGGGTTCTCTAATGTTGGTAAAAACTAGATATGATTCTTAAAATGGTGTGGCAGTGGGAGAAATAGGAAAGAGAGTGTTAAGAACCAAAATTTGGGTTTTTTGATAATCAAGCTTTCTGGAGTTTTGAAGTGTATAATTTAAAAAAAAAAGATAAAAAACAATTAAAAAAACGTATAAATTTTATTTTTTTTAGAATATAAAAAAATTTAAAAACAAAAAAAAGTCATAATTTTTTCTTATAAATAGAAATGACTAAATAATAAAAAATTAATTCATTTTTAAAATACACATAAATTTTTACATGATTTCTAAACTATTGTAGTGGTGACCTTAAATCATAAAAAATTAATAACAACTACATTGAATATATTATTATTAAATAAATTGATAAATTATAAAAATAATTAAGAAATATATAATAAAATATCAATAAATCACAAGAAATATTATCATATTTTATGGTTTATATACTTTATTTTTGTAATTTCAAATGAATATTTTCTATGAGCTATATGAAATTGTTTGTTTTGATATTCTTCATATTTTTATATATTTTTTATCATTGAAAATAATTGTGTAATGTTTTATCATATTTAATGTAATTGATATAACATTTATTTTATTTTATATCATATGTGGTTATAGTTTATAAATTTGAGACATTATTACAAATTTATGTTAGTTTTAAAATATTATAATTTTTATTCACTCATTTCTCTTATTTATTTTTAAATTTTATGATATTAATCATTTTTTTGTGTATTTTGTATTTTTTATATGATATGATTTCAATTACTTTTTGAGTATTTTGTTTAAGTTTTATATAATTTAGGAAAAAACTGTAATCGTATATCCTTGAGGTTATTGCAGGGGCATATGGTGCATATGATAAAATGAAAATATGAAAAAATTTAATATTTCATAATCTGAACAAGGGTATCTCATAATAAAAGTTAAACCTAGGGGTATTTTGTAGTAAGTTATAAATCTCAGAAATAAAGCTTCGCCTTGACATATTTGATAGCATATTTGCGGCATAAATGGGTAGGTCCCGTGAGGGCCCCATGTGGGTCCTAAATTCTACTCCAATAATATATTGTCACATACTCCCTCCGTCCTGAATTGACCGTCCTGTTTACTTTATGGCACGTTTTTCCACTTCAATATTAAGCATATAAGAATAAATAATTTTATAAAACTAAATTTTGTAACATATAGTTTAACATGTAAGGAATCATATGCAAAACTTAAATTTTAAAAATTATTTTTTCTTATATGTTAAAAATTGAAGTCAAACGACATGTCCAAATAGTAAACAAGACGGTCAATTCAGGACGGAGGTAGTATAAAACAACTGTAAAATAGACATGTCGAACAGATATGTGAAATTTGTTTAAACCTTACAAGTATCTAGTTAAATATCCCAAAAAAAGGGTCTTAGAGCGGCTGCTAGCTAACAAAGCAGAGTGTGGATAGATAAATCATGGTAAGAATCCAAAACTTATTACAGAAAAAACAAGGAAATTTGAACAACGAACAAGCAGCCACATTGATATAGCTTGGGTCTGCGGAATATTGGAGATGACGAACAAGAAGCCAAAGCCATGATGATCACATTTTCCAATTCAATGAAGATGACTACTCATATGGTACTTTGGAGCTTATGAAAGAAGGTTCCTCACGATAGTGTAGGGCTAATTCAAACCATACAGGGCGGCGAACTTGTGTGAAGGCGTCAACACTCAACAGCGCCAACTTTGCGGGAGAGAAAAGAGATTATGAAAGAAATGACGATTATTGTTATGAACCGTTAAAAGAGTCAAAAGAGAGATTGCTTGCTGGCAGACTCAGAAATATTAACTTCCACGACTTACAAAAATTATTAATTTCCAATCTCTAGCCTTCTATTCTTTAGTACTATAACTTAAGCGGGGACCGACCTAGAAGTTGAAGATTGTGGGATCTTGTAGTTGACTTTTTTTCCGTTAATAAATTATTTAATTGATACTTAAAACATTTATTACAATTTTATTGTTGATAGTCTCAAAATATTTACAATCTTATATGGAAAGATTGAGTTGATTAATTAGTAAATTAATAACAATGACTACTTTATAATTATTATGTAAATTAAAAGATAGGATAATGACATCATCGTATAAAAAGACTTGACACAAATGTAATTGACATAGTTTCAGTGATGACGTAATTTGAATCTTGTTATAGTCATGTTCTCTTTTTTTATATTCAAGATAAAGAAAAACAGAATGACGACCCTGGAGATTGCGCTACCTTGAAGTATGGAGACAGATTTGTGTCAAATTGTGGTTGGCTGAATAAATGAAAAAATAAATAAAGAAAAAATAAAAATAGAAAGAAAAGAAAAATGAAGGGGGGAAATCATACACACGCGCGTACACGAAGAGTCTGGATGGGCTAAATGTGAATTTATGAGGAGGAGAGAGAAAATAATATTTTTTTCAAAATGTTATAACTTAGAAACTAAAAGTGCAAAAATAAAAAAAATTATACCATTGTTCATCATTTTTCGTGCTCTTCAAAACAAGATGCATCATGGATGTGTTTTGGTCAACTTAAAATTTTATGTTTTTAGAATGAGTATATATTAGGTATTTTTAAAGTGAATCTTACTCATTAGTAAAATGAATCTTGTTTAATAATAAAATGAACCATATTCATTAGTAAAATGAATCTTACCACAAACACCCTAAAAACCACCCTAGGATAGCTAAAAACGTCGAAGGCATTTTTAGGGTGTGTAGTACAGGGTTTAGGGTCTAACGACCCTAAACCACAAACCCTAAAAAACTGTCGAGTTAGTGACAACAATATAAAGCGTAGAAATAATGCCAAAAAGATTACCTTACCGCCTAAACACCCAAAAAACCACCCTAGGATAGCTAAAACGTCGAAGGCATTTTTAGGGTTTGTAGTACAGGGTTTAGGGTCGTTAAACCCTAAACCACAAACCCTAAAAAACTGTCGAGTCAGTGACGACAATATAAAGTGTAGAACTAATGCCAAAAAGATTACCCTACCCCCCCCCCCCCCAAACACCTCAAAACCACCCTAGGAATGCTAAAAACGTCGAAGGCGTTTTTATGGTTTGTAGTGCAGGGTTTAGGGTCGTTAGACCCTAAACCTTAAACCACAAACCCTAAAAAACTGTCGAGTAGTGACGACAATATAAAGTGTAGAACTAATGCCAAAAGATTACCTACCTCCCCCCAAAACACCCTAAAAACCACCTTTACATAAGTTTGTGGTATGATTAACTTTTACTAGTATTAAACAAAATATTCACTTTTCTTAAACCTTTGATTCACCTTTAAAAGACTTTTGATTCACTTTTTTTAAACCTCTGATTCACTTTTCTTAAACCTCTTCTTCACTTTAGTTAAAGCAATCTCTACTTACGAGAATCACTTTTCTTAAACATTTGATTCTCTTTGCTTAAACGCATGATTCACTTTATAAAAACCTCTGATTCACATTTCTTAAACCTCTTAATCTATGCTTACGAGATTCACTCTTATTACTTTGATTCTCTTTGTAACAACTTGTGATTCACTTTTTAACAACCTTTGATTCACTTTTCAAAATCTCTGATTCACACTAGTCAAACAATCGGAATCACTTTAGTTAAAATCTCTATTTATGAGATTCGCTTTTTTAAACCTCTTTTTTCACTTTTAAGCAACTATCTGATTCACTTTTTAACAACCTTTGATTCACTTTGTAACACTCTTTGATTCACTTTTCTTAAACTTAAGATTCACAATGAATCTTAAAAAAATATGTATGAAAATAAAAATTTAAATTTATCAAAACATATCCATGTTTGGTCTTATTTTGAAGAGCACGAAAAATGATGAACAATGGTATAATTTGTTTTATTTTTTACACTTATATTTTGTAAGTTATGACATTTTGAAAAAAAATAAAAATTCTCTCTCTCTCTCCCTCCTCTCCTCTCATGTGTGTGTACATATATTTCTCTTTTTTCTTTTTTCTTTATTTCCATCTAATAGAGTACTGACATGTGGCACCATCTCCATATTAGAAGGTGGCGACATCGCCATGCTCAAATTTGCGAAGAAAAAAGAGAAAAATTTTAGCAAAATCACCAAGAAATATGATATATTTTTAATGTGAAAAATGGCTACAAGTCAAGTACATTGAAAAAACATAAAATATAACAAATGTTAGGAATGGTAAAATACAAAATACAGTAAGTTCCACTACACCTTTTTATATACGGCTTTTTTTATCTTATATAAAAAACTTACTCCCTTCGTTAATTAGCATATGTCATTTTAGGATTTGAATCTTGTTCAAAAATATAAGTCATTCTAACTTTTTGACACTTTTGATCCTACTATTTAACACAAAAGTAATAATTATCTAGATAGAAAAGTAAAAAGTAGGGGTCCATGCGTCCGTCCGCCACTGAACTTAAGTCATGTGGATTCTTTGATTAAGAATTTAATCGGAAGAGTGTGTTTTTAGGTTTTTGATCGAATTTTTCCCTTGTTTGTTCTAAGTTTATTAACAGCAAAAAGTTAAGATTTTGATATAAGGGTAACGGAGCAAAAACCAAACAAAAGTTAAAACACAAAAAAAAGGTTGAGTGGTTGAAATCTAATTAACTACTAAAAACAAGTTAGGGGCAAAAGATGTCGTAGTTTTAGGGTTCATGAACCTCTTAATTACTTGATTTGAGCTCTTAGTTGTGTTGTCCATCCGAACTTCTTAGCTCTTCCTTTGATTCAAATTCAGATAGGATAGGCCTCCAAGCTTCTAGGTGTTTTTTGGTGATGTCTCTTTTGTTTTTCTTACAGTGCTTCAGGGGCTTTCTGGTGGTTCCTCCTTTGTTTTTTTTACAGTGCTTCACGGATAGATTATTGATTGACAACTTTCTCAGAAGTTAAAGGTCTTTCTTCGGATTTTAAAAGAATTTTTGAGAAGAAAAAAGAAATTTTGTTGCAACTTTTGGTGTGGCTTTTTCAACTTTCAACGTGTATATATCCTTTTTTATAGGTCAAATGTTGGTTATACCGATAAAAGTTGTTACAAGTTAGAAAAAGATATTATAATTTTTTTTGAAGTGAAAGCATGATGTTTGGATGAAGGAAGATTTTTTTAAGTTAATTTTTATTCAATATATACTAAACAAGAAGTAAATAGTTAAAAAGTAAATTTTCAAAAATTTCTTGTTAGGTTTGATCATATATCATATTTTTGATCATTAGTTAAAATTTTAGGATTTTTGAAGTATATAAACACATTTTTTAAAAGATAAAAAAGTTTTTGGGAAAAGTGGGAATTGCTAGGTGGGCTTTTATGAGGTCATCCAAGGTTTAGCATATGGAATGATATCTTTTCATTTTTGAATAAATATATATATGGTTTTCAAAGGATGTTATATTTCATAATAAAAAGGGATATAAAATGGAAGTTTTGGAATTAAAATTGATCATAAATAAGTAGAGTGTTTTAGGTAGGAAATAATATTTTAAATCATTTTTAGGGTGGTAAATGAAATTTATAAAAATAGGAAAGCTTAAAAATACCTTTTAGTGCTAACATACCGTGAATTTTTGTTTCTCATTGAGGACGAATTAGATTTTAACCATTTTACCGTGAGCCGTGTTTCGTGCTTTAGAATCTCTCATGGGGGTAAAGATTTTGGGTATAATATACACAACAAAAGTAAAACAATTTCTAAGGCAATTAAATAACTTCAAGATGTTGGACATAAATACTACTTGAATTGTGAACCGTAGGGGTGACCATCAACACCCTTGATGTTCCCAGTCACTTATAAAAAAATTCAACACCTTTGATGTAAATGAAAATTTCGTTGTCGCTTAAGAAGGAATGGTTGTGATATGCATCTCTATGGGAAAGTGTATGAATGATGGGCTGACCCAAGATACTTCGAGCGGTGAGTCTGTGAAGTATTTTGACTCAGTCAAGACTAAGTAGAGGATGCAATCGATGAACAAGTTCTACATAATATAAACTCTCTAGTATTGATTATCTCAAACTCGAGAACTTACACTCCTACTAAGTACAAAGATTCTACTTAGCAGGTACTTACTGAAATACCCGAACTTAAATATGGTGATTAAATAATTCTAATATGGTATTTAAAGGCCTAATAGTGCCTAAATAATTTTGGTAAGGAAATAAATTCAAAAGAAATGAGAAAACGCTTAAAAAGCGTAAAACGCTAAAACGAGCGTTATGTGACCGTAGGAGGAATACAACCTTGAAAAGGGTCCTAGATGAATTCGTAAGGCTTGGTTAGGCCTAATTAATGTACGGGAACAATTCCCGAAGAAAACGGATCCATAAAATGAATTAAAAACACTAATCAAGTTTTAGCGCACGTTTTTCAAGAAAACCTGAAAACATGACTTTGAGTGGTCAACTGAACCCGTAAAAATTGTAGTTCATCAAATAACTATAATTAAACATTAATGGAAGCTTAAGAACCATTAAAATTAAAGAAACGAGAAAATTCCGAAAAACGGGCCCGGTTAGTGAATAGTGCTAAAATCGGGTAAATTAACGAGCGTTTTCTGTGTTGGACAAAAACCACCCCAGCTGGCATTATACATGGGGGGCCGGTTTTACTAGTGAGTCAGCCTCCTCTCTCACACACACTAAGCTAGTAAAGAAAGAAAAGAAAAGAAAAGAAAAGAAGAGAAAAGCAAAAAGTAGAAAGAAAAGTACAAAATCACTTTAACCCCCTCTCTCTCTCTCTCTCTCTCTCTCCCCATCCTATCCTCTCACCCACGTATATCCCTCCCCCTTTCAGACTTCTCCTCCTCCTTTGTTCTACTGGAACGATTTTTAGAGCTCCACAATAAGCTCCCATGGCTTCTCCTCTTCTATTGCATCCTCAAGCCATATTAAAGCTCCAAATGAGAAAATAAGTACATATTCTTGCTCCTCTCTCCAAGATCTACCTTTCTATCTTTTCAAAATCTCAAAATGAAGAAGTTCATCTCCATGGGTTTTGCCCATTTGAAGAGGAAATGGTACCAACTTGAAGCTTGGAGTCCCCTCTTTCCATTAAGGTAAAAATTTTAAAGAAATGAACTCATTTTCTTCCTTCCCTTTTATGGCCGGTTTTCACCCCTTGTAATGCTCTGTTTTTCTCTCTCTTTTGAGCATCATTCCAACCTTCCAATGGTGGTGGGATCATCTTCTTGAATCAAGGGTTAAAACCCCTCTTAAAAACTCCAAAAGGTAAACCCTAACTTATGGTGTTCTAAGCCTTTGATTGGATTAGTGTTATTCCAAGGATTAGAAGTTTAATTATATCCTTTTTGTTGTAATTTGGGTGTTGGTATGGAGTTTGGCAACTCCATTGCCCAACTTGACCGAAAAAGAAGAGAGGAGAATGAAGAGAGCAAAAGAGGAACTCAAGAGGATTTAAGGTAAGAAAATCTCCTTAATGCTAATTTTAATGTTAGGATTTTGGGAAAGTGTAAAGGGATGAATGAACCCAAAACTGGAATGGAAATGTATTTGGATGAATTAGAAAGGATTTGTAAATCGAGTGTGAATTGAAGGCCTTGGAGCTAAGTGAATTGAGTATATATGTTGGTATTGTTGTTTGATGAAATTTTGAGGAATTATGTGTGCTGGTAGGACCCTTGTGGGTGTGGCTATATTAGGATTTGATTTTAGTGATGAAGGATGATTTTGGACATGTAAGGATTGTAGGTAAGTTATGGCAAAATTTTGGTAGAACTTATGATGTTTTAAGAGATGTTATGAGTAAGGAATGACGAAGGGTTAACTTGGTGTTTGGAGAGAAACCATGAAATACCCCTAAATTAATTTAGGGGATTTCTTTTATTAAACCTTTAATAATACTATTAAGTATTAAATTATGATATGTAATTATGAATATTAAATTAGTATATGGAATTGTGAAATTTATTTAGGGGTTTTCTCCTATTTAACCCTAATTATTATATATTATTATATAGTATTATGAATTTAATAATAAGATTTATAAGTCCATAAATCTTGGGAAAATTTCTAAACACTCCAACTATATTATAAGATTTTAGGAAGTGTTGGAACATTGTTTTGAAACATAAAAGTCAATATAAAATTCTAGAAACCTTAAAGCTTATTAAGCCTTGCTAGAGTTGACTTTTTGAGAATGGTCAAACCAGGCCATGAAACCTATACCAATAAATAGGTTATGGAAAACCATGAAGATCGATAAAAAGAACGTCAAAAACGGATCATCCTAGCCAAAGTTATGCTAGATTGAAGTTTTGAGTCAAAAATTTGAAAGATGCCACGTGTCACTCTGTCACGGGTCGCCAACACTTAGCCAATTTATCCCTCGAATTTCGGTAACAGAATTCATGATTTTGCCCTAACTTTGGACGGCTGTATCTCACTCATATCTCAATATTTTTCAATGCCGTCTTTTTCATTCTCTTCTCCTTTGAATCCTCTTTCCAACCATTACTCACACATACCCTAATTCATTATACATCATCCGGAAATTCGATCCAAAGTAGGCACCTTGCAAAACCGAAACTGCAGATTCCAGTTTTTCCTTTCGAATCAGGTAACTTCGACTAACCATAACTTCTTCGTTTCTCATCCAAATTTCGTGTTCTTTAGCTTGTTTAAAGAGCGCTAATCCCTCTACAACTTTCATGTTGATGAACAAATCTAATTCTTAATCATATGGAAGATATAGGCGTCTAAAGTTCCGACCCCGATCTGGTCGCGTTTTGCCCAGAATTTTTCCAGAAACGAGAAGGTAAACTCGTAACTTTCGGGTTTGATTTCTTCTTGTGTGTTGTGATTAGAGTGATTCTTGCTATCAATACGTATATCTAAGTTTGATCTTTCGAATGAGCCCTTACACATAGCCTAACTCGATTTTTACTGCTAGTTATAGATCCTCAAAGTTGGCCTCGTGAACTGCTCAAAGTTCGAATTTTTCCAGATTTTTGGATTCGATTTCACTCAATTCGCACAACTCCGGTAAGTTTCCGATCAATTGTTCCGTTATTGTCATTCGAAATCAAGTTTCCGATCTAACCCATGTGTTAATTTAGTCAATTTCGTATTAGATTAGGAGAATTTGTAAGAATTGTAATCGATTTTAATTCTGAAACCGAACTAACCCTAACATTCGAATTGATTTCGAATCTTGGTTTATACTGTATTAAAATTGGGGAAATTGGTACCAATAGAACCGAAATTTGATTACGAATCCATAGAAACAAAAATCATCGAATTTGGTTCTGTGAGTTGAGAGAAATTAACAGATTAGTACTCGGGTAATGCGCTGGGGATTGGGGATGAACTCGAGGATTTTCGGCCGTCCGATTAGGTTTTAGGAACGGACTCGAGATTAGATCTGGGGAGTTTAAGTTGGTTATGAGTTTTAATATTTCCAGAATTAAACCCTAACTTGCTGAATTAATTTAAATCTTCCCGAAGGTATTTTGACTTGAAATTTTAACCATAGATTCATTATTTAATCTAGTTTATTTAGATGTAAATTATTATGGTTTTGGAGTTTTTAAACATAAGTTATGATTTTTACAAGTTACGGGTTTTCTGGAATTATTTGGCCATATTAAAAAGATAGTTTTATGAAATAAAAATTTTATAATATGTCTAAAATGTTATAGTTACTATATATTTAATTTGGGGATTTTTGGACAATTGTAAATGGGTTTAAAAATTGTGTTTATGAGTTTTTCATAAGAATAACTTATAATATATAGTTTTTAATGTAATCAAAATTAAAGTATAGTTGATTAATGAACTTTATAGGTTGGGGAAAATATAATAAGACTTTAACATTTAATACAGTATTTTATAAATAATATTTTTTTGGTCTTCTTTATGAGGTCGTTGTTCATATTTAATATATATTTATATGAGAGAAATAAATAGAAACTTATATTAAATCAGGAATTTAACTAGCTACATTTTATTTTATATAATATGGAAGCTATAGTTTAACTAAAACTAAGGGAAATATTTTATTTATAAACCTAAATCAGTTGTGGATATGTCTAAAAGATATTAAATATAATTAAATACAATAGAATTTCTTAAAGAATGTTCTGGATAAATCTTAATGTATGTAGATATATATATTATTATATATATATATAGATATATATATTATATATATATATATATATATATATATATATATATATAGATAAAGGAAATAACATTCCTTCTGAGAAATATAATAGGAAGGATATATATACGATAAATAAATAAATAAAAGAAATAAAGTACCTTATAGAAAATATAATATGAAGGAATTAATGAGTTAAAATAAAACCTCTACATAATACTAATAATAGAATACTATATGAGGTGGTATTAATTTATGGTTATGAATTGAGTTTTTAGTTACCCTTGAATTTCTAAGATTTATATAAACAGTATTAAAATACATGTATATATTTAGTCAATGTCCACAATGTAAATCTATAATTGGGTTAAGAAATTAATAAGTTGAAATTTAGGAATATTTGTAATTAGTTTACATAAAGGGTTACACAAATAGATCTTATTATATAATTGATAATAAAATGAATAAAATACTTTTACATTTAAATGTTCTTATTATATAAACTAATAAAGTAAATGAGTTACTTTTACATCTAAATGTGAAGAGGATAAATAAGTCTAGATTTAATCATTTCTTAATATTTATAGTATTGAGTAATAACTTGATATTTTGAGATAAAATCATTAAAAGGATTATGGTATAAAACTATATTAAACTATGATTAGGAAATTACTCTAAATAATAATCCTTAAGTTTCTTAGAATTAGTTAGCCATATAGAATACATTTATTACTAATATTCAAGATGTGAGTTTATAAATAAGTGTTGTACATAATAGTTAAAGATTTACTGAAAGGTTTATAAATAGAAATTAGATACATAAACCTTTGAACCTTTATTTAGAGGAACTAAGTTACATAAGAGGCTATAAGGATTTACCTTTTGACACGGGAAATATTAATGTGTCATTTGAATATAAGGTATGGGGATTTTTCATAATAGATTATCTTATTAAATAATTAACAATTTCACTTATGAACCAGAATTTAATTCTTTGATAAATTCTACTTTATGTAGATATATTGTCCATCCTGAATACAATAAAGGAAATTAATTTATTAAGTTATTCTTTTGAAACTTTAGGTTTTGTAAACAATATAAAATGTATTTAAGACTTGAGTTTAACGAAGTTTAATATAAAGGGTTTATACATAGCCTATGGAGGGAATGTGTGTAAAAATAGAACATTTAGGAAATTAAATGTAAGTAAGGATACATAAAAGGTTATCTTAAAACACCTTATATAGTTATGATAAAGTAAATAATATACCCTGTGGATACTAAATGTAAGAGTTCTATGAGTCTAAGTTAATTATAATATGGTTATTTCACGATGAAAAGTAATTTAACATCTTATGACAAGATTTTTAGATGGTTGTAATTAAAGTTATTCTGAACTAAAGATAAGATAAATGAGTTTAGTAATTCGATTAAGTTATAATAAAATGCGTCTACAACACTATGATTCCAATATACAAGATGTAGGTCTTAATTAAGTTAAGGGAAAGACTTAATCATAATGGGTTGTCTAGTAGAAATTGTTTAAATACATAATCTTTACATTGTGAGATAATAATATAGTATTCTGAGATGAGTCTATCATAGGTCATAATACAATGTTTATTTTAAATTAAGAATAGAGGTATTGAGCTTAAGATTATTGTCGAAATTCTTAGATTTAATTATATAACATAAACACATTTATGATATAGAGGTCTCAAAAGTCTTGAATGTGAGGATTGTGGTTAAGTATGAATAAAGTGGATAGGAGTGGACAATTAGCCAATGTTGATCGAATACATTCCTTGATCTTACCACCTCGGGCTAAACAACGTTCTTAGATAACACAAAGATTATACATAACATTTAAGTGAGGGCTTAAAAGATAATTGAGACTTTGAAATAAGAGTAAGAAGTTTATTTAAGCGTAACATAGGCTACAAGTGATTGATGGTAGATTATCTTTAATATTCTTCAGAGTACTGTTGATTGTTTGCGCAAGTTGATTAGAACTGCTACAGCGTTATCCAGGTACGATTTCTCGTACTCAGCTTGTTGTGTTTTGGACTTTATGGAATGTTTTGTACGGTTTCTCGTACTACGTTATTTTGGCTGATTGACTTGTGGAATGTTTTGGAAAACGCTAACTGGCTTTAAGAGGAACTTCTAAAAAAGGAAATGGTTGTGTGACTGACCCAGCTTGTGTGACTAACTGAGCCTTGGATGTGGAACTTACATGGGTATTGGTTCCTTCTATTTGGTTGCCCGTTAGACATTGGCTGCTTAGGGTTTACGCTTCTGCACTCTGTAGGACTGAGTGTTTTGGTATTGCTCTGGGTAGTTGGTGATCTAGCGGGATTTTTGGAAAAGGTCAATCTTGGAAATCTTTCTTTCGACGTGCGCGCGTCTTTAATGGTAACAGTAGGGGGCTGTATATCCCTCGCCCATAGGGGCATTGATATTTGACAGTGAGGGGCTGTATATCCCCTGTCCTTAGTGGACGTGATGAACAGTGAGGGGCTGTATATCCCCTGTCCTTAGTGGACGTGATAAACAGTGAGGGGTTGTATATCCCCTGTCCTAAAAGGACGTGATTGGCGGTGGGGGCCATCTCTCCCAGTTGAATTATTCCACTCTCGAGTTCTTGGTTCTTGGATCTACTTTATCATTCCTAGTCCTTTGTGGCTATCTGGGTTTTTCTACTCCTAATGGGAATTGGTTCTAACATCAACAATGGATGCTTACTAACTATGTGGTGTGACTACTTAAGTGGATGACTTGTTTTGGAAGTTCTCTATCTCTATCTTTGTCTTGTTTTCTTTTCTCGTTAACTTGATTGTTTTGAAGTGCTTTATCTCTGTTTTACTTTTAAGAGTTTGTTTTCATGTTACTGTTTATTTTGAAGAGTTATGTTTTATAAGTTTGTTTTTGGAGAATTGTACCAGTTCCATTCCAGGGAACTGACCCGCCCCTTTTGGGGTGGGCTGCTTGGTTTCATCTTGCAGGTACGAATTGATTTACAGGTGGCCACGAAGAGAATGAGCGTTTGGGATGGGACTAGGTTTTGTGGAGAGTTAGTGTGTTTAGTTTCTATTATGTTGGTGTTAAGTTTTTCTCGAGTTCAGACCGTAGCTTTTGTAGATTGTAAGTTGTAATTGGTGAGGTTTGGTGCCGGGTGTTTGGAACCCGATGGTCTGTAATCGCCTTAGAGTTTTATTTCCGCTGTATTTATGGTTAATAGGGGCGTTACAAACCAATTTGGTTAGTTAACCACCTAGGAGCTATTTTAGAGGTGAGTAAAGTAGTGAGAAAAATCTGTAGCAAAATGGGTTGTGAAGACCTTAGAATTTCAAGGAAAAGAGTTAGTGGTTGTAGTCTTGGAAATGGAGATCGAACTTGGGTTTTAGGAGTGCATTGGTCTAGGAATGAATTGGAGTGGTGAGTAAGTGTTTTGGTAATGATGGTGGAAGGTATAAACTACCAAGAGGAAGTTAGAAATGCACAAGAGTGCAAAGTGTAAAAATGCAAGAATGAAAATGTAGAATTTAAGCAAAAATTGAGCAAGGATTGGACCAACGATTTTAGGTGGTTTAAGAAGTGTTTTAAGGTGTTTAAACATGTATGAAACATGTGTAAAGATTATGGAATGATTAGGGGTGGATTAAGGGTTGATTTGGGGTTGAAAAATCACCTAAGTAGCAGTTTTTAGCAGGGTCTGGACCCTAGGTTGGGAACCAAGTCCCGAACCACATAAAAAAAAGCCCCGAGAGTAAAAACAGCAGGTGGTCCAGGATCTTAGTCCGGGACCAAGTCCCAGACCAGTAGTGAAATCAGGCCGAGAGTATACAAACGAGTTGGTCCGAGACTTTAGGTCCGGACCAAGTCCCGGACCACCCCCAAAATTTGACCGAGAGTGTTTTTAATGGTTCTAAACATGGGGGATTGAATGGTAATGGTTTTAGATGTTGTTAAGGCCTTGTATGGGGATATGTAAAAGTCCTAAGAAGTGTAAACAAGTGTAGGAAATGAGTGAGAAGTAAGAACATAATTTGACATGAGTAAAACTAAGTATAACGGGACAATAGGGTAAGTACAGGAGTAGCAATTATTTATGTATCGTATGAACTTGGTATTAATAGCAATGTCTGAAACATTATCAGAGGATCGTATGTGAACCGAGCAATGTGAGATGCCACGGTAAAAGTAAAACCAAGGTGTAAGGTATGAGTTTCTCATGCCCCGTATGCTAACCGTGCTACGTTGATTTGTGTGTTGTGTGCCGTCTAATCAAGATAAAAGCATGAAAATAGTTTATTGCATTTGATTGTATGTCTTGTTGTATGATGTATGAGCTAACCCTTCTTGAATGATTGCGTAGCCTAACTTAGTGCGTAGACCGACTCATAGATGAGTCTTGTTGATTAGTGACTCGTAGGAAGAGTCATGTTGTGAATTAATGGAAAGGTAGAAATACTCTAAAACTAACGAACCGAGAAACGATAACGCAAACCTATGAACTCACCAGAATGTGAGAGAGTGTACGGGATTAGTAAACTCCCGATAACGGTTAGAGAACCAAATCGATTCAATCCAACCAACAATAAATAGTGGAAGAATATAAGTAACCTCCATTAGAGGAATTGATAAAGGTGCAAGATATGAATCTTGAGAGAAGTAAAGTACGGAAGGGATCACCAAACCCCTTAGAACAATAGTCGGCCCACAATGAGAGGATCTGACTAATGTAAACAGTGTCCCGAACATGAGAGTATTCGATACGTTGGGGGAACCCTTAAATCTAAGAATACTGGACATCGGTAATTCCCTAAGCTAGTAGAGGATATCGAGAGAGATACTTCTAGGCTAATTCATGAGATTGTAAGATACTCCTAGAGAGGAGTGTTGGGAATTTGAGTAATCCGGTAAAAATGGACATTTGAGTATTTGAGGAGCTAAGTGTATAGCTCCGCTTGTATTGTAAGCCCGGTGGCTAGTCTTGTGTATGACTCTGCCCGGAGGTTATGAGCAATGAGTATTGAGTAAGTACGAGTACAGTAATGAGTATCGAGTAATGAGTAAGTACTAGTAAGTAAGAACATGGTTGGTGTAAGCCTTATGAACCCGAGCGAGGAGAAAGAGAGCATCCGATTAAACCGGAGGAATGAGTAACTAATATGAACGGTTGACTGATGAACTGTCTTCCCTCGTAGGTATTGAATCTTGTGTATGTATGTAAGTATTGTTGCTTGTGTATAATGTCGTAGTATTAGTATGTATGTATGCATGAAAATGAACTCCATGTATTCGACCAAAGTAGTCGGTGTACCCCGGTTAGCACGCGGGGTATGCGAATTTCATATGCAACAATTTGCTGAGCCCCTAGGGGCACCGTTTTTATTTTCCAGGTACTTGAAGTTGAACACCGTTCGAGAGTAGGACGGGGTTGCTACATAAGCATGGGTAGAAAGCTTAGTACATTTGTATTGATTTGTAAATGTTGAATTATAAGACCAATTGGTCATCGGTGAACTTGAGGAACTTAGATACTCGGTATAGTATTGAGTGGATATTGTATTTGTATAATGTGGATTGGAGGTTTGTATACGATTTGAGTTTGATTAAGAATTAGAATATATTGTTTGGTAGAGTAATCTCGGTATATTCAAGTCATCAGACTGATAGTGTGTAGTATTGTAACTGGCCTTGTTAGTCACGTGGGTGACTAACAACATTGTACCCCCACCGTTGAGTATGTAATATCTGCTGCGAAGGTAAGTAAGTGTAAGGTAATGACGGGATTAGCGGTAGGGGTGTTACACTTACTCACTCACCCTACAGATAATCTAATCAGCTCTTTGATAAATGTAGTAAACCTAGGAACATCCTAGATCGAGTCTATCAATTAGGCACTTGAGAAGTACTAATAGAAAATGATAGAAAACTTTTCTCTCTGACGAAATTCTTTCCAAAATACTCATAAGTATGTCGTGAAAGCGCCTGTTGAAATGATGTAAGAATTCTCATTTTATAGCAACTCCTTTTAGTTGTCAATTAGAATTTGTGTCCAAAATCTTCGCTTTTAAACGTTGTAATTGCTTAAAAATTGGACTTGACTTCTTTTTGAACATTTTAAAGCCTTGACCCTTAATTTTCAGACAACTACCAAGCCATTGAACGGCTTGGCATCATTCAACCATGTTGTTTGTGTCTATCGCAGCTGATGACTCTGTCAGTTCTAAAAATTTAGGACCTTAACATCCATATTGCTATATTTTCGAATCTAACGTATTGATGACTTGACTGGGTTGTTAATCTTGAGTTTTATGGACCAAGGTGAGTTAATAGATGTTGTTAAACATTTTGATAATGCTTGGCCCTTAAATATCACGTTTGGTTGCGATCGTTAAGCCGTTGAGCATTTGTGGCAACTAAGAGACCCCTCATGTTCGACAAAGTCGATCAATACAAACTCTGAGCTCAACAGTGTAGCACTTCATGACCATCACTTTCTTTATTTTTCTTCAATGTAGGCTCTAGTTGACTTGAATATTTCACCAGGTTGACTTGTAAAATCGATAGACTCGATCCATATTGACAGACTCTATCTTCAGTAACACTTAGAGGTCCAACAATTTCCCTTTGTTGCTGATGATGACAAATCTTTCCGGGTGTATTCCGATTAAGTCAACTTGCAAACTAACACAAAGACAAAGAAAGCTCTGTCCTAGTTCCCCCTTAGATCATGCATAAGATATAATGGTTTCGTGACTCTATCAAAATTCTCACTTATTCTAATATTTCCTCTGAAATTTTAGCACATCATTGAAAACAAAATCATTAAATGAGAAGAAAATTCAAATTAAATTGAGGTTAACAGATAACAGCTTGCTTGACCAACAAGTAAGACATAATTTATAAATGCAGTTTGAGTCTTCTTACCATCGGAAACATTAACCCGCCTTATCAAGAACGGGATTCACCGCTTTTCACCTTTTTGGCATCATCAGTGAAATATCCCTAAGATTTAATTAAATTTTAAATATAATTAAATAATTTATTAAGGCTAAAACATTCCAGCAATGGATTATGTAAATTTCTATATAGCTTAAGAAAGTTATGAAGTCTTAACTATAATAATTTAATAAATATAAGGTCCAAAAAAGGTTGTTAAACCTCACATAAAATAATAATAATAAAGGATATAATTCAAAAAAAGTGATTAAGTAATAAAATTAGCGTAACATGTAATGTTCATTATTACATGAAATAATGAATTTAAGAATATGATTTTTGGGAGAAGAATTAAATAACAAAGTGGGTATACCAACATAATGCACACTATCACATAAAATGATGAAATTAATGGATATAATTAAAGACAGAAAGTAAATGATAAAGTTTGTGTAGAATGTAATATACAATATTGCATGAAATAATATCACAAATTAATATTAGGAAGCTTGTGAATTTATTTAATAAGCTAACAATTAATAGGGTCTAAACTAGCAAGTTGGGAGAGTAAATTAGGTCAAAATCAGCCCACCTGGCCAAATGGGCCATCTAGGCCCACGCCTCTCCTCGAGCCTGGCCCAATAAAAGAAAAGATGGGCCAAACTCGGCGCCTCTCTTCAACTTCTTCTTCTTTTCATTGAAACCCTAAATGGCATGAAGAACATATAGTGTCGTGCTGATCTTTTCTTTTCCCAAACCTTAACTAACAAAATTTTCCTCTCATCTCTCTCATGCTCTCTATGCCTCTCATCTCTCTCTCTCTCTCTCTCTCTCTCTCTCTCTCTCTCTCTCTTCTCTCTCTCTCTCTCTCTCTCTCTCTCTCTCTCTCTCTCTCTCTCTCTCTCTCTCTCTCTCTCTCTCTCTCTCTCTCTCTCTCTCTCTCTCTCTCTCAATCTTCTCCTCCCCTCTTCTTCATTTTTCTTTCACGGTTGACAGCCCTAACTGGCAAACTGCCTGCTCCTCCCTTTTCTCTTCTTCCTCTACCAACAAACAAGAACACCAATCTCTAGCTATTCTTGCTGATTTCTTCACGGGTGAACCACATGACACCCAAAATTCTTGTTCGAATTGGAACAAAGAACAAGGTAAAGTGTTCCCATTTTCCTCTTGATTTCTTCTCTAGCAGTTACCTTTTTAGGATTTTGACACCCCCAAACCGACCCTAACTCTATTCTTCCTCCATTTTTCTCTTCGGTTGCAACTGGAAGCCAAACGCGACCTTATAAGGCCGGATGTGGGGAAATAAACCATGAATGAAACCGCAACAACCGGGAAGAATAATCTCATGAACTGAAGAGGGCCAAGAATAGAAGCCTAAAACTCCACCCCGTGGAACCATAAAGGTTGTAAAATCTAACCTTGATATATAAGTAATTGTCGATCTTACATTATTTCTATTATGTCTGAAAATATATAGTAATTTGGTGTTGTATAAAATAGATCCGAAAAATTAGGGTTCTTGTGGTATTGTGGGAGTCTGAAAATTAGGGCTTTGTTTAGAGTTTTGACAAAAGTGAAAATTAAAGTTTTGTTTGGGTGAAATCAGGGTTCCAGAAAATAGTGTTAAAATTAGGTATTATTTATTAGGTTTTTTTTTGGAAATTTAGGGTTTGTTAGGGTTTCGAAATGAATGTTAATTTTGGGGATTTTGACTTGGTCAAATTTGGGGATTCTAGGTAATTTGAAAAATTAGGGTTCAGATGAGGGTTATTTGAATTTTGAGGGTGAAATTAGGAAATTGGTTAATTTTAGAGTTAAATTCAAAATTTAGGGTTCCTGGTCAAAATTGGAAGTTCTAATCAAAATTAGGGTTTCTGGTCAACAATAGGGTTCTGGTCAAAATTAGTGGTTTGGTCAAAATTAGAGTTTTGGTAAACTTGAAAATTAGGGTTAGAAAATGTTAGAAATTTTGTTAAGTTGGAACGTAGGGTTTTATTTGAATAAAAGGGTAAAATTGGACATTTAAAGAACTCTAGGGTAAAATAGTAATTATGAAATTCTTGAAAACTTAAGTTTAAAAGTTGTAAGAATTATAAATGAAATAAGGGTTGCTAGATAGATTGGGAAAAATAAGAAAAATTAAGTTTTGAAAATTTTAGAGGGAAATTCTAAATTTAGGAAATTTTGTTGTTGAATTTGAAAATAACAATATTAGGATTTAAAGGTAAAGTTAGTGTTTAATTAATGTTATCATTTTACAAAGATTGTTATTGATTTATTATTAACTAACTTATGTAATTTTTATTAATAATGTAAACTAATCTAAGTTAGATTATTGTCCCTTGCTATTAAGCCCATAAGTATTGGTCAGAATCAAATCCGGATCCAATTGAATTAAATGGACTAAATTTAAATTGGAATGTGGGCCATAGTCCTTAGGAGAATTAAGCCTAAAAAATCGGACCCAATTAAGTAAATTAGGCCCAAACCTTAGCTAGTCTTAGTGAGCCCAACATTAAACTAAAAAGTTGACCATGTTAACCATTGACCAAACTTGGGCCGCACTGACCACAAGGTCAAATTGAGCAAACCTAATAATGCTGATCGTGCTGACATCGACAAAACTTGGTGTGTTGACCCTCATTGACCAAATGGTCAAATTGACTAGTTTAATTAATAGCTATATAAGGGCTTTAACCCAAAAACAAGGTTGGGACAAGGGAAAGACCCACTTCCAAATAATTGAAGACCAATCGGGATAAACTTCAAATAGAGTTTTGGGCTAGTAAAATAAATTGTCCAAGGAAAAGGAATATGGGCTTAAGGGGCTCGGCTCTTTTAGGAACCATAACCCATTAAGATTCCCAACTGCTTTCAAAAGAGGATAAAATCTTGATGGATTTGCAACAAATAAAAAAATTGGGCCAAAGATGGAGAATTAGAATGAGCCCACTATGAGATTTAAATATACGAGCTTATAGGTTGAACAAAAGGGTTGGGCCCAATTCACATGACATTTTAAGAGTTGGGATAAGCTCATTAGAATTTAACTAAGGCTTTGGGTTTGGTCTCAAGAAGGGAACCAGAGTTAAGTAATAAAGAATAAAATAAAGACCAAATTATTTTTTGCTTATTGGGATTAATCAAGGACATAAATTATTAATGATATAAATAAGTTAATTAATCAACTAGTAATTAAAATGATCCTAAGGAAGGTTTATTACTAATAGTTGTTAAACAATTAAAACTAATTTGGTGAAAAGGGATAGTAAAAGGCACAAATTATCTTAAGCTAAGGATAATAAAAATTTAATAATTCGTTCCTCCCTAATTTGGGACTTGGGTAATTAAGAAAGAAGAGTCAGTATCATAATAATGAGTTAAAATTTGGATATGATATCCATTTAATGACATTTCCTAAGAAGGTTTCTTAGGCAGAAAAGTGGAAAGAGCTTAAATGAGGCGAATAAATATCGAATATGATATCTACTACATAAGTACCTAAGAATGTTCCTTAGGCATTGATATTGAGATTAGTAATTATGGTGCAGGGATCACCTATATCCATATTGAGATCAAGGTTATCATAAATGGTGGGAAATATTATTGGTGAGAAAATCCAGAAGGTTATTGGTTGCGCATTGTGATCACAGAGTGGATGACTGAGATCGGGTTTACTCAAGGAATTTGGAAATCCAACGAGTCCAATTTTATTATTGGTCGGATCACCCCGTCTAGTGTCGACTACTGTTGTAGGTTACCTGCCTTATAATAGGGATAGTAAATCAGATCATCTCATCTCGTGTAGGCGATTAGTGTCCAAATGAGCATGTTTTAGGGGTGTATTTTATATGTGTAATTAAAATTGTTCATGCTCATTTCTCCACTCTAGCTAGTTTATCTCTGGTTTTATGTTTTATTGGCGTCTTACACAATAATTGTTTAAACAGGAGGAATAACATAAGTAGGAATAAAGTAGACGAAGAGACGAATGCTTGGGCACAAACGGATCCAAAATCGAAGCTATGGCAAAGAAGATATGACAAAGAAGATAGAGCATTTTGAAGTTCGACCTACACAGCGACCTCCCTTGTGGATTGGTCTAAGCTGATTTTCTTCTCTGTTATGGACCGCCCCAGTCGACCGCCCATGTGGGTCAGTTGGGCTTTAAATCGCTCACGTGCTTTCATTTTCCAGAGGCCGACCCGTCACAAATTTTACCCAGATTTCAGTTTTTAAAAGGAGAAGAAGAGAGGAGAGAGGGGGATATTCTAGTGAAATACCCCAAACTTAGATATGGTGTTTAAATGATAAACTAAGATATAAGGAGGCTAAATAATGCCTTAGAAACATTAAGAAACATTTCTAATCAAAGAAAATATAAGGAAACACCAAAAGAGCAGTTTTAACAAAAAACGTGCTCTAAGCTTGGAGAGACTTGGGAGAGTACCCAAATATTGCTCTAAGACCTTAGTAATATCCTAATGGTCATTTCAAATCAATTACCAAATAAAACCAAGCTTGAAAACAAGTTAAAACACAAAATGTGCTTTAAGGAGTCTTAAAGCACGTTTTTGAAAAATTGTCTTGTAAATGAGTTTTGAATGGCTAAATGTCCATCATTACTCTTTAATTAATATGTGTACTATATAGTATCACATTTGGAGGTCTATATCAATGGGAAATCAAAAATTTCACAACAATGTGCCTTGTTTTTGATGAATAGTGAATTAATTAAGCTAGTTTATAACATAAGTCTATATAAGTGAGACATTTGGTCAACAAAGACTTAATTACCCTCATTCATAAAAGGGGGCCGGTTTTTTAAGTGTGACTCACCACACTTATCTAGCTAAGTAAAGAGAAAGCAAAAACAAGTAAGTTATAAAGTAAAAGTACTATTCACCTTTTAAGATAAATATCACATTTTACTTACCTCTCTCCTCACTTCTTCATTCTCCCTTGTTTCACACGGTTTCTTGCTCTCTTTCTCTTCTCCATTAACGTGAAGCTTACCTCCATGCTAGCTCCACCTTCCCTTGGCCACATCTTGCTCATTTTAGCTCCAAATCCAAAACAAAATACATATTCCTCTTAGTTAGCTCAAGCTCCTCCTTTCTATCTTTTCAAAACTTCAAGAGCTTCATTTTGGTGCCAAGTCAAACCACCATTAGAGGAGGAAATTCAAGTTTGGAGACTCCATTGGCATCTCCATTCTCTTAAGGTAAAGAAAGTGTAAGAAAATCTAGGTTTCCACCATTTTCTTCACATGTCCGAAAATATATACTCATGGGACTCCATGTTTATGCCTTGTTCTAGCTTGTTTCTACTCTTCAAAGGAGAGAGGAGGTCCTTCTTGCTTCATATCCAAGTTTGTCTTGAGAAACCAAGGTAAAACAATCACATTAATACCTTAAAACATATTTTTTAACCTAGGGTTTGTTCCTTAGGGTTAATGTGTTATCTAGTACTCATTGGAGTCATTGGATATTGGTTAGAACATTGGCAAGGAGATACACATTGGTGACCGAGATTGAACAAAGAAAAACCTAAGGAAGAAAGCTTTTAAGCTTGTAAAAGAACAAGGTAAATTACTTACCTTAAGGTGTTTTGTTGTTTAAGGGAATGGGATTTAAGTATATGATGAGTTTAGTGTAGAGTTTATATTAGAAAAGGGTTATATAAAACCTAGGAGAAACAATGACTACACTTGTGAACTTGTGACTAAGGAGCAAATGAGAAAAAGAGATAGTTTAAGAATATCAAGGTGAAGTACAAGAAGCATTTTATTTCAATGGGAGCCTTGTTGAGTGTATTCGCAGGTTGAAGGCATATAAGTGTGGAAATTCAGTGGTTAAGATTATTGTCATTTAAGGGCCTAAGTGCCAAGCATTTTAAGTTTAAGCACTATATGATGATGTGGTGAAGTTTTAGTTAAAATTGTGTGATAAGTGTTGTGATAAGAGTTTGTGTGGTATTGGTTGTTTGATGGAGAAAAGCCATGTATTAGGTGGTATTATATACTAGAGAACCTATGGCAAAATTTAAAGGAGAGCTTAAGTGTTTAAGATATTCTAAGGGAATTTAATGACCAAGGAGGTACTAGGTTGTTCTATAGGTTGTCTTGATGAAAAAGGGTGAGTTTAAGGTGTTTAATGAGTTATAATGACTTAGGCATTACTATGAAGGATTTAGAAATCAAGAGAATGTATTTGAGTATTTAGGACTTAGGCAAATGTTGTTGCACAACTAAGAAGGAAATAATGTGTTGATGATGGAAGTTTAAACTTGTGAATGAACTTTTAGTAAATGCTTAAAAGAGTTTTAGATAGTGAGAGATGCTTGGGAGATGATGTTATAGTGGTGAAGAAAACATTTGGCATAGTGGTTACATTAGGTATGAACCACCACCTAGAAACCTAGAGGAAAACATTACAAGTGTTAGCATTATTACAAGGAAAATGCATAATGACTAAGGTGGATCTTTGTGGATGATTTAAGGTATTTAAAGGAGGGCTTAAGGTGTATTTGAGGTGCCCAAATGAGGTTATAACATATTAGAATATATGAGGAGAAGTTTGGAGTTGAAAGAGAATTTAGAAACAAGTTTCTGGAGCCGACCGATCTTAGGACCGGACTTGCAAGGTCGGTCGGGCTCAGTTTACACTACCGGAGAAAGTTTCTGGAATGGACCGACCTTGGGACCGGACTTGCAAGGTCGGTCGGGCATGTATTTTGTACGGTAATAAGTCTCTGGAATCGACCGGACATAGGACCGGACTTGCAAGGTCGGTCGGGGTAGAATTTTCAAACGGAGAAGTGTTCTGGAATGGACCGACCTTAGGTAAGGTCGGTCGGAAGTCCGGTCGGGCCAAAAAAAAAAAAAGAGAAATTTCAAATTCTAAGAATGGTAATGGGTAATGAGGTATACCCTTGGTAGGGTAGTAATGATTGGGACCCTAAGAACTTAAGAAATTAAGTTAAGATTAAGTATAAGTTTTAATGTTTAAAGTTAAGTTTGTAAGCTAAGTGGCAAGACTTTAGAGGTTGTTAAATGGGAATCTTTAGGAACTAAGTGAGTTAAGTAAGGTGCAAATAACTAATAACCTAAAAATGAATGAATGTTTTAGGTTTGTGAATTGGGACCCCGAAGAAGATTAGTCAAACAACGATCGACGGTGAACGGTACAGTCCTTCTTGTGACCTGCTTGCTAACGAGGTGTCCCTCGGCTTGTGTGCTATCTGTTTACTTGCTATGACTTAAATAAGATAAAGCATGCAACCGGTTATATTGTTCTCGCTGTGATTGTGTTATATTTACACTAACCCGCGAGACTTGAGATTGTTACTAACCAAGTTTAGTACTTACTGAGTTAAGAATAAGAGTTAAGTTTGATGGTCGTTGGTTAATGCCCGTTAGGGCTTAGCTAGCATATGGTGTTAAGATGTCTACTAACTGGAACTTGAGTGAGGAAACCCGGGACCGATCTCCGGTCATGCATGCTAAGGAAAAAGGGGGACGGTATCTGAATCAGATCCGCCCTCCGCTTAAGGACTTGTCTTCAGACTTGTAGCCTAGGGCCGGTTGTCGGCTCAGCTGCGCTGGACTCCCGTCCAGAGTAGGTGGCATTAAGATGGTGCGGTGGGATCACCTAAATCCCAGGTTCGAATTAAGCTACAACCAATCCCTTCCAGGAAAGGTTTGTATACTGAGATTAAGATTAAGATTGAGGTTAAGATTAAGGTAAGGTAAGGAACTGAGATTAAGGAAATGAGGACTAAGGAGAGGGTTACTAACCCACTTGTTAAGGGAACGCTTGAGTCGTTCATTGGTTGTGAACTATATATGTTCATCTGTGGTTATTGTTATTGCACTTCATATTATGCTTGTGTATGTAATCAATTTCCATGCTATTGACAATTAGTCGTCGTAGCCCCGTTAGCTTGGGGGCCATGAGAGGGTGTACCAGCATTCGTGCTGACCCCCTCGGGGGCTATTTTTACACTTGCAGGTAAGAGGCCCATGAGGACGCACTACGAGAGTAGGAGCGGTTAGTCTTAGGGTGGGACATTTATTTTGAGTTCGGGTTGCGCCTGTGCACCCGACTGTTTATATTAAACTGATGTAAGTTTGGGATTATGTATAAGATACTAGTACTCGGTTGGTTGTGGTATTATGAATGTTGATGTTTAAGCTGGATAAGTATTTTTGGATAAGTATTGTAAGCATTTAAGCCGGTATATTCTAACGATCAGACCGTGGCAAGGTCCAGGTGTTGTTTATTTCCGCTGCGACGTATTCGATTAAGTGTTCAGATTGCGATAACCACGATAGGCTTTGGATGGGGTGTTACATCTAGACTAAGCAGAGACGACTGGAAAGGAGAAGAAAAGAGGGAAAATAAGATGAAGAAGAAGATGAGGAGAAGCTCACCTCCATTGAACACCTCCTTCAACCTCCATGGCTATCTCTTCTCCTTTTTCTCTTGTCTTTGCTCTAATGCTTGTTTAGACTCTTGTATACCCTCGGATGGGGTTTCTCCCCCTAATCCCCAAATTGCTCTTGTAACCTATCTACTCTTTTGTAGTTGTTTTCTCTTCATCAATGCTTAATTAACACTTTATATTTTATCTCCTATTGCATTTCTTGTGATTCCTTGAAAAATTATATCTTCATGTGTGAAATATACAAATTGGGGATAAACCCTAACCTTCATTTATCTAAATTGGAAGTGAAACTTTAGGGCTATTGTTAGAAGCTTGAAATTAATTATATCTAGTGACTCTAGCCTTTCTTGAATTAGGAGGAGTGATTAATTAGATAAGATTTGATTAGTTCAAGATTTGGAGAATCTTACATTAGCTATAATAGACCACTATCCTAAGGTATACAACTATCTTAGATTAGTTAGCTTAGCTTTATTGTTTTTTTAATTCTTCAAACCAAAGCAAAACCCAAAAACCTCAATTTACATTAATGCATTTTTGTTATTTTTATGCACATTTACTAAGCTTATAATTAGCTAGATAGTTGTGAATTCTTTGTGGATACAACACTTGTTGTACTACTACGACTGGGTTCACTGCCCATAGTTAGCAATTTAGTTTCGTAATAAGGGAACCGTGTCATCTTCTAATATGGTGACACATTAGGGTTATGGGATGTGTGCATATGAGATATAAAGTATATGTATAGTATGACTATATACTCAATGCAGATTATAAGATAATCATCACTCTTGAGAATCTTACAAAAATAATAGGGAAGCCCTGAAGGCTCGATAAATGTATGAGCTCAAACTTTTCATGTTATAAATCGAATGCAACTATCTTATACTTGAACTTGTTGTTGATGATCTGTTTGTTGGACATTACGTTATGATGATTGACGTTTGGATGATTTGAATATCTATGTGAGTAGTTTAAACTGATATGTGGATGATGTATTCTATTGGACTGGTGTAATGAAAGTTCGTTTTGGATGACCCGATTTTATTTGAGTTATGATGTATCAAATTATTGGAAACCAGACTATTTTAAAATGGATTGCATGTCAACTTTGATCAAATACCTAGTATGGTTGAAGGTGCGGGAGGGTTGCATGATAGCATACTCAGCAGTTGGGTTGACCCCTCCAACAACATTTTTTTATAGGTGTTAGGTGAAAACTCGTATTCAGAGAGCGGGGATTGGGTAGACATCTGGGTATTGATTCTAGGAAGTTATTTTGATGTATGACATTCAGTAACGATTGCATCTTGCTCACAGTTATAGTTAAGGATGTAAATGTTGGTAGATTGTTCAGCTAACAGTATCTCTATCATCACAGCGTTTTGTTGGGATTTTTGGTAGCCTAGTTGCACACGTGGGTGTGTGATGACGGTAACATTCCCTTTTGGTTAATTGATTTTGGTAAGGGGCTCTGTTTGCTAACTATTGGTTGATTAAGATCAAAAATGTTTAATTAAGTTGGATTATAAAGTAGGGATGTTACAAAAGTGGAAAATAGAGTAAGCCTTTCAAACATCCAGAAGCAATTACATGGCTAATAGCCAACCGACAGAGTGTCAATTTTTTTAGAAAACACACCGCCTAAATAGACCAGGTCTAAAAGAAGCTGGAAAAATGATCGGGGTTGTGGGTTAGGGAATTGGGTACGTGACTGATTATGTATATCTTGGTATTGACCCATTCATTTTGAATCTCAAGGGAGTGATAGAAGTATCCTACCTTGGCAGTTAAGTATATTCACAAAAACACTCATTCATCTCTGCACAAGCTAGTCAGAGTTAAATAGTTTTTCATTTTCCATGATGCGGGACTTCAGCCATGCCCTTGATGTAATGTGTTACTGGCAATTATTCAAATTTAGCCTTCCTGAGAAGCACTAACTAGAGTCACACGACTTCGCTACTTGGGTGTAGTAGCTAGAACAAGTGTAACACCCCTACCCCTAATCCTACCATTATTGTCTAATCGTCTCGGTTGTCATTCTAATCGCAACGGAAATTCAAATACCAACGGTGGGTGATATAATACTGTTAGCCACCCATGTGACTAACAAGGTCTAAACTAATACAGTAAAGGTCTGATAGACAAGAAATGTACCAAGCTTCCATAAATATAACCCACAACATCCACTACGACATTTGATTACCGAGAAATACAAGTGCATAATCCAAAATACATCCTGATTCTACGGGTCTTTACAAAATGAACTATGAGTATTACACCTTACTCATGTCTATCAAGTTCTATATCATCCAAAATACAATGAAGTGTACAACGTGGTACACTGGCCAATCAAAAGGGGGTGCAAGCCCGTGTACAACTCAGTACACCATACAAAATAAACATTAGCTAACAAAAGTATAACATCCCGGTCTCACTCTCGACCATTCAGCCTTGTCGGGTACCTGAAATAAAAATGATTGGCCCCAAAGGGGCTCAACACAACTTGCTGGAATGAAATTCGCTTACCCCGCGTGCTAACAAGGGTACGCCAACTACTTGGCCGCATACATGGAGATGATTTTAATCCAAACAATCATGCTGGTAAAAACAACACAATAATCATGTAATAGCAACATTCATACATGGCGCACAACACTTAAAGATGAAAGTCAATTCACAAGTGTTAGCTCAATAATCTTCGAGGCCTTAAGATTCTCTTCTCAAACTCTAACCTCATCTCTTGTTAGTTAAAAACTTATCCAGTTTAATCGGACGGTTTTAACTCTTTTACTTAGATCATAAGACTCACTCTAGTTTTGACCTTACTTTACCAATTATTCTTCTCTTGAATAATGATTAAGTCAAGTCGGTTGAACTCCGGGCAGAAACATGTCACGTCACCACCGGGCTTTAGGTTGGCTTACTTCCCCGGGTTGCGCCCTCTGGATCATGTTGGGAAGGTTGGGCCAGAATTTGGAAAACAATCTCTCTTGCCTCCTCATTCTCATGCGTGGGCTCTATATCGGGCTTTTCACACCCCCCCAGTTACCCATTTACTCAAAGTCAGGAATGTCATATAGTTAGGGAGTTAGTGAGAATCTTTCTATCAATAAGTCATGGTTATAACACTTGCGCATTTTAAGCGGTTAAGTTCTACAACCATCATTTATGTCTTTCATGAGTTATACAAACTTAATATGTTAGTCACAACTCAATCAATTGGAGATTCAATCACAAGACATAAAAGAAATGTGATAATCGTATTCGTGCATTTATCTTGATTAGGTGATAGCAAATAAACACACAATCACACAAATCGAGGTAGCGTCGGTAGCATACAGGGCATGAGAAAATCATACCGTTCACCGTCATTCTTGGTCGTCGACTCTCCTCTGGAGTCCAACTAATCAAATCCTATAACATTCATTAAGTCGGGTGGTTAATTCTCTTTAATTAACCTAGTTCATTTCATCACTAATGATTCCCGATTAACTATTACTAACTCATTATAATTCAAACTTAATCACATAAGTCATTTACTTCTCATTAAATCTTATACTTGTTCACACCTCTAATGTCCATTACATGTCATTAACCAAGTCTTAACAATCATATAATAACAATACCATTCAATTCCCTATGTCTAAAGTTCATTTTTACACTCACGGTGCATTTTTGGGATTTGTCCAAGACCTTGTCCGGACCTTAACTCCCGGACCAACACTTCAGGCAACTTTCGGGTGAATTTTTATAGTGATCTGGGACCTTGTACCTACCCTAAGTCCCGGACCAAGGTAGCAGAAAAATTCTCGGGGCAAATTTTGAAGTGGTCCTGGACTTTATACCTAGCCTAAGTCCCGGACCATGTTATAAGGCAAATTCTCAGATGATTTCAAGGACAGGTCCGGGTCCTTATACAACCCCTAGGTCCTGGACCAATTCATGGAACTTCTCTCGGTAGTTTTTAAGTGGTGGTCCGGGACTACATTCAAGACCTAAGTCCCGGACCCTGCTATACGCTGCTACATTTTGACAGTTTTAATTGTTGTTCTAACTTCCTTTCTTTGCCCATTTCTTTCCCAATATTCCCACATGTATTCTAACATGTCTTAACACTATATTGACACTTTAAACCTTCTTAATCTACTAACAACACTCATTACTTAACTTTGATTAAATTACACAATTTCCCACTCTTATTTCCTAACACTAGCACTTAGTTTCCTAGGTTTCTAAAGTGCAGATTTTTCTCACAACCTTTACTCAACCAATTGTTTCACAACTAATGCATTACTAGTATGCATCTCACATCATTATTACCCCAAGTTTTACCCAACTACATAATTCTCCTCTAATCTAGTTCCAAGGTGATCATTTAACCAAATTGATCTCTAAACACACCTAGTTAAACCTAGGTCATTTCTACTCACAATTACACTTGGTTTCTACCCAAATTTTGCCATAGTTTCCCTACAATCCTAGCATGACCAAATGCATTATTTAGATCACATAAATTCAGTTCAATAGCCATGTTCATTTTAGACACTAACAACACATAAATTCCAGCACATTCACATAAACCATAATAAGGCACTTCAACTTAAATAGTTTGTCTCCAAGGCCCTTAAACTTCAACATTAATAACTAAACAACTCTATTTCTTATCAGTCCTTTCTTGATCACAATTACACCAACATAACAACACTAAACCAATGTAATTTTAATCTCACAAGGCATTCAAAAATCAGTTTCAAAGGTAAGCTAATTTACTTTATAACTCTTTGGTTTTCTTTTCCTTTCTTTCCTCCTTTCTTTTTGTTCTTTTCTTTCTCTTGTTTCTTGTTTACAAACCGGTCAAGATGGGGGCTTTGCTAATGCTACAGACCATGCCCATGGAACATAATAAGGACTAGATAAACACTTAAGCACTTGGAAAATTTCTATAATGTAAAGAAGAGAACTTAAAGCACTAAAAAGAGAGATTACCTTCAAACTTCTAAATGAAGTGTTTTGGCAACTAGACAAGCAAGACCCTAGCTATTTCTTGAAGATAAAACCAGCTAGCACAAGAAGCAAAATGGAGCTCAAAAGCTGGAAATTTTCGGTCACCAAAAGAAGCTAGAGAAGGAGAGTGTTTTAAGCTTTTCTTACCTTAAAACAAACAAGAAGTAGTCTAGCTCAAGGGGGGTTGTGCTTTCCTTCACATGAGGCTCCAGCCATGGAGTTCAACTTCAAGGTTTCCAGATTTTGAAAGATGGAAAAGGATCTCCAAGACTAGAGGAGCAAGAATATGTCATTTTTGTGATGATTTGGCTTTGTTTAAGCCTTGTACATGAAGGGAGAAAGCTCAACTGGTTGAGGAGTTCAGAAAATTGCCATGGAGAAGAGAGAGCAGCAGGAGATTTCTGAAGAAGAAGAAAAATGGGAGGGAAAAGAGGAATAGGGGAGAGAGAAATGAAAAGCAAATATGTACTTTGTTTGCTTTATTACTTTTTGTCTTATTTAACTAATAAGGAATTAATAGGATGAGAGGGGGAGACAAAAACATGGCCCATACAGGCGGGATGCCAGATTTTTACAAAATGGAAAGGGAGGGGCATTTTGGTCTTTTAGCAAATAACACCCATAAGTCCCTGTTTGGCACCATTCATCAATCCGGGCAATTTTCTGAATTTTTTTAATTTATTTAATTTTAATGGTTCTTAGACCTTCATTAGTGTTTAATTATAATTATATGATAAACTATAATATACACAAGTCATTTAAACCAGTTAAAGTCACATTTTCCCAGTTTTTTCGAAAAATGTTCTTTAAGACTTTATTTGTGTTTTAACCCACTCTATGGATTTGTTTTCTTTGGGAGTTGTTCCCACATGTTATTTAGACATAAATAAGCCTCTAAATATCTCATTAGAATAAATTATTCACCATAGTTAAGTCAGGGGTATTTCAACAAGACTTTTCTTTAGATTGGAAGTAGTTGTTGGAGCAATAGTCTTCTTTTGATTGTCTGTGAGTTGAAGAGATAATGTGACTTTGCTTGGTTGTGGCCTTCCAATTTAATTCAGCCTTGGTAGTCCCTTTCTTTTTTTTTTGTGTGGTAAAAACCACTTCACCTTTGTCAGTATTCTTGGGCAGATATACTCTAGTAGTATTCTTGGACGGATTGACTCTAACCATATGCCTGGGCAGACTGGAGACAAGTATCATTCATGGACGCAGGCAGCAAGAGAGATTGGAACATAGAGCAACCGATGAATGAATGTGATTGGGGAACTAGGCTACTAGAAGGTCATTTTTTAGGCTAGTTGTTTGATTTTTGGTTGATAGAGTTGGGTTTGGGATTCTGCCACAACCATTCAGGTGCTTCGGATGAATGGGTGAGGAAAATGGGCAGGTTTTCAAATAAATATTTGCATAAAGAGTTTAGTTGAACTTGTTGACCAAGGAGAATTTGGATTCTAGAGAGACCATACCTGAGTACCTAGACTCTAACTGTAACACCCCTACCGCTAATCCCTTACTTACCGTCTAATTGTCCCGTTCATCCTACTACTCGCAGCGGAAATACTAATACTACGGTGGGTGATACAACGCCGCTAACTGCCCGTACGGCTAGCAAGGCTTACACTACATACTATAACGGTCTAATGTCAAGAGAATACCGAGCTACTAACATTACTTACCAAATACAAATACCATCTACTTACAATAGTGATTACCGAGTATCCAAACGTATAGTTAATTACATCCTTTCTCAAGTTTATAAAAACAATGAGTTTCCACAAACTACTCATCTATACCAATTCATAATTCCCACAACATCCAAAAGGGTGTACCCCATGGTACACCGGCTAATAAAAAAGGCTTTCAGCCGTGTACAACTTGGTACACCATTCACAATCTATTAATTACACCAAAAAGAAACCATCTTGATTTCATAATAGTATTCACCCTTCACGAGCACCTGAAAGATTAAAAACAGTGCCCCAACTGGCTCACCAAAACGCTGCATATAAACTTCGCATATACCGCATGCTAACTAGGGTACGCCGACTAATTGGTCCACTATACATGTAGTTCGTTTTAGACATGCATACATGCTTTTACATATGCAACACATTCATACACGATACAATACACAAGCCAAACAGTAATACCATACATACACAATACTTACCTCTTCTGAAATACCCAAACCTTGATATGTTGTTTAAATGTTAAACTATGGTATTTAAAGGCTAAAAAGTTCCTTAGAAACATCAGTGTACAATTTAAACCATAGTAAAAACAAAATAAAACACTAAGACACAGTTCGAGCAAAAACATGCTCTAAGCTTGGAGTGAACTTGGTTAGGACCCAATGAGCCTACCAAGACTCAATATTCAATTATGATTTAATAAGGATAATTAAGTCCTTAGGAGACCTTGGTAGACAACTAAACCAAACAAAACACAAATAAATACCTTAAGGTCAATATGGGCTAAAATGAGCTCTAAGCTTGGGATAGTCTTGGTTAAGACCTAATGAGCTTACCAAGACCTTATTTATATATTAATGAACATATTAAACCAATTACCAAAGAAAACCAAGCTTGAAAACAAGTTAAAACACAAAATGTGCTTTAAGGAGTCTTAAAGCACATTTTTGAAAAATTGTCTTGTAAATGAGTTTTGAGTGGCTAGATGGCCATCATTACTCTTTAATTAATATGCCTACTACTTAGTATCACATTAGGAAGTCTAAATCAATGGAAAATCAAAAATTTCACAAATATGTGCCTTAGTTTGTGAATAGTAACAAAAATAAGCTAGTTTACTATATAAGTCAATGTAAGTTGTCTTGTTGGTCAACAAAGACCATGACTTAGCCTAAAACACTAAGGGGGCCGGTTTTCATGGGTGACTCACTACACCTAAACAAATAAATAAGATAAGTAAAGGATAAAGCAAAAGTTACTATTTGCTTTATATGTAAATATCTCACAAAAGACATTCTCTCATCTCATTTCCCTCATTTCCTTCACTCACCACCGTAGCCTTCTTCTTCCTCCATCCTTCTCCATAGGTTTTGCTACAGCAAGTAGCCTTTCTCCATCTTTGATTGTCCATAACTCCTAGCTCCATGCTCCAAATTTAATTCCAAGACCACCATTCTCTTAGTTTAGTCAAGCTCTACAATCTTGTCTTTTCAAATCTTCAAGAACTCCATTTCGGTGCCATGAAGATTCACCATTGATGGAGCTTGAGCTCACCTTTTCATGCTTGTCATTCTCCTTGGTTTCAAGGTAAGGAAAATCAAAGAAAAACTTCTTTTCCTCTTGTTTTTGTGTTGGCCGAAAATTCACCATGTAATGGTGTCTTCCTTTGGTTCTTTAATAGCTTCATTCCAATCTTTCAAGGTCTTGGTGGAGTCCTCTCTTGATGCTTATTCAAGCTCTCTTTTGTTTCCAAGGTAAAACAACTATCCTAATGTGTTAAGACAATATATATGACCTAGGGTTTGTAAATGAGTTTAAGCATGAAGCTTGAATGCTCATTGGTTTTACTTGTGTATTGATTAGAACATTGACAAGTAGCCAAGTCCTCTTGCGGATTTCCAAACAAGGAAGAACAAGAGTGTTCAAGTAAAAATCTTGAAGAAAAGAGGTAAACAAACTATCTCAATGTAGTTTAAATGTCTTAGGGAAAAATGAGCTTGATTTGCTTAATAAAATACCTAAGGAGCCAATGGCAAATGAACTAGTAAAATGCTCTCAAGGAGTTTATTAAGGGCATATGTATTGTTGAGTGTATTTACAGGTCAAAGGCAATATATACATGTGCAAATTCAGTGTTTAAGGCTTATGCAATTTAAGGGCCTAGGAGCCATGTTATTTAAGGGCCTAAGAGCCAAGCAATTTAATTATGCACTATCTTGTGATGTAGTGTAAACTTGGGGAAGTTTTGTGTGTGAGAAGGTTCTTGATGGATTTGGGTGTTCTTAAATGTTTAATGGTGAAACCTATGTGTTTTGGTGTGTTGAAGTGCTAGGAGAACCCATGGCAAAATTTGGATAATGTATAAGAAGTTTTAAGTGTTTAAATGAGCCTTGGAGAAACTAGGAAGTGTTAGAAAAGAGTAAATGTTTTACTAGGGAAGAAAACATGTATTAAGGTATTCTAGAGTGCTACAAGGATTTAGGCATTATCTTGGAAGTCCTAGGAATCCAATGGGTGTTTTTGGGATGTACTAAAGTCTTGGAGAAGTTTGTTTAAGGTTTAGGTAATGTTGAAGTACAAGGAGGGAATGATGTTTAGGTAAGGATTTGTGAAAGGAATTTTAAGAAGGTGTGAAAAAGAAGACTTGGTTAGTAAGAGAAGATGCTTGGGAGATGATGTTAAGATGGAGAGGAAACATTTTGGTATAGTGGTCATTATAGGTGAAACACCACTTAGAAAACCAAATTGTAACACCCCAACCACCACCGTACACTTAACATCAACCTGCAGCGGAAACTTAACTCATCGCATTACTTATTCCAATGGTGTTACACGCCGTTAACCACCCACGTGGCTAACAAGGCTAATACATACACATTTGTATCGGTCTGATGGACTAGATTCCCGAGCAACTACACGATACATTCCTCATTCCATTTTCAACATTTATTATATACATACATTCCCACTGTACCGAGTATTTACAAACTACTGCCGATAACAATTTCGGTCTTACTACGCCTATCATACTCACGCCATTAAAATGGCTACCCATGTATAAACATCTGCCCCGTCCGACTCTCGAACGGCTTCCAGCTCCTTGTTCCTGAAATAGAAAAGGAGAGAAAGGGTGGCCCCCAAGGGGCTCAGCACCTTTGCTGGTATGGTAATCCCGCAGCCCACATGCTACCGGGCCACGCACAACTAATTGTCGTCTTAACATGCAGTTGATTATATTTAAATCATGCATACATGCCATATCCATACCACACATAATATTTCGCCTCAATGGGCTCGATCTATAACCAAAACATCCACACTTAACCAACCATCCAATGATTTCTTAAGCCCTAGAGTGGCCCTCCTCTAAACGGAGCTACTTCCTTAACGAACGACGTGTACCCATCAATCGGGTTATCCTTAAATGCCTCTTGTCACAAGCTGGGATTCATTTCCATGATCCACACATTCCATATCATACAACATATCTCATTTCTCACATAATAAAACATAACAACACCTTTCTTGTTTCAACGTACATATGATGACATCGCATCCATTTTAAAACATCCAATATATGAATACACCATAGCATAGCAAGGGAATTTGCATAGCACCATAACATTACATAACACCATAAAAGTCGGTTCTCACAAGGAACCTTCCACCATAGTTAGTATACCATGTGAGCCTAGGGATTTTTGCCAATCCCATGTTAAGCTCGTTACCATCCTCGTTACCGTCCGGTTATATAGAACGGTTAACTTATACCCAAGGTGTGTCGGATATAGTAATCCCAAGCACACCGAAATAACATAACCATTAGTATGCCCCCGTGGCCCGACGTGAGTCAGTAATATAGCTTTGGTTAAGCTAAAAGGGAAGGTTGGAAACCCAATGGGAAAACAACCATAACATACACAGAGGGTCGAACCTATAATGGCACGACCCCCATCCTCACACGCGTGGCCGGAACAGACCGGACTCCTCTCCCCCCATTAGTACATACATATGCTCATAAGTTAATAGTTAGGGCTCTCATTGGAGCCTATCACTCCCACCATACGGTATCATAACCGAGTTAATCACCCAAAGGAGGTTCACACCCTTGCACATAGCAACAATATACAACCAACTCACGCATAGCCGTGGTTAGAACGATCCCATGGTATGGGTCGTTAAATCCGATTGCCGATCTCTTGTATGATCCTAGAGTCGGTTAGTTAAGTTTAACACACACACTCGAGGTTAAACGGTATCGGAATCATATTCGCCACATAAATGAATTACTATAAACTCATTACATGTTTTATCTTACAAGGTGGCAAACACTCAGAAAAACATATTGGCATACAAGCCGGTGTAATCCGGTAGGACACAGGTTGCAAGAAAACCATACCTGTCACCGGGGTCCACTTTACCACGTCCACTTATGTTCCTCGAGCAATTCTCGAACAACTGTTGACATGACATGTTCTTTTATTAACATTAGGGTAACATGTTTGTTTTAAGGTCTAATGCTTATAACTTTCCCCGTTAACTTGGTTAAATAACTTTACATTTTTAACACGTTTTACTCTCGCATCTTAATACAACCTTTAGCCCACTTTATTGTCATTAAAACTCACCTAACATGTCCTTAACATCCTTATAACATCATTACCTACCAATCCCCATCATCACATATGATTTCATAACCTTAAACCATGTTTTTGGTCCGACCGACCCACCGTCCGACCCACAACTGGGTCGGTCCATTACAGACCCCTTTTTACCTCCGTATAAACGTGCCCGTCCGACCCACGTCCGACTCACTCGACTGGGTCGGACCATGTGCGAACATTTTCTTCCCTTAAAACTTGCCCGACCGACCCATGTCCGACCCAACCTTCTGGGTCGGTCCATTACAGAACACTACCCTAACATCCAACAGAGGCTCCTTAGGTATTTTAACAAGCATTTTAAGCTTATTCCTCCTAAGGCATTAAACCACATTAAGATAGCATATTTACCTCTTTTCCTCACAAATTTCTTTCTTGTTTCCTTGTAAAACCGGTAAGGCATTTGGTTCCTTGCCAACAACTAAACAATATACCAACATTGAAATGAGTATATAAGCTTTAAGCTTTATCTCATTGTAAACCCTAGTTACATATATTATCTTAAGGTATTAACATGATTGTTTTACCTTGGAATGGAAAGAGAACTTGAATACTTATCAAGTGAGGACTCCACCAAGCCCTTGGAAGATTCAAATGAAGCTAAAACAAGACAAGAGAAGACACCATTACAAGGTGCATTTTCGGTCAACACCAAAAGTGAAGGAAGTGAAGTTTTCTTTGGTTTTTCCTTACCTTGAAGCAAAGGTGATCAACAAGGCATAAAAATATTAGCTCAAGCTCCTTCCATGGAAGTTCTCCTTGGCACCGAAATGGTGGTTTTGATGATTTGAAAAGACAAGATTGTAGAGCTTGGCTTAACTAAGAGAATGGTGGTCTTGAAATTGAATTTGGACCATGGAGCTAGGAGTTACAAGCATTCAAAGATGGAGTTCTTGTGTGGTGCTATGGAAAATCGTAAAAGAGAGAAGAAGGAAGGTAGAAGACGGTGGGAATTGAAGGAAATGAGAGAATGAAGATTGGAGTCTACTTTTAGAAGATATTTATGTACTAAAGTAACTTTCTTCTTTTACTTTCTTTTCCTTCCTTCCTTTAATTTATTTTTCATGGTGATGACTCACCTTACTAAAAACCGGCCCCCATAATATACTTAGGGGTAGTTTGGTCTTTGTTGACTCATTTAATTTCTTATAACATCATATGTTACAAACTAGTTTATAAAAGTTACTATTCATCATATCAAGGCACATAGAAGTGAAATTTTCGATTTCCCACTAATATGGCCACCCAAATGTGATACTATATAGTACACATGTTAATTAAAGAGTAGTGATGGACATTTAGCCATTCAAAACTCATTTACAAGACAATTTTTCAAAAACGTGCTTTAAGACTCCTTAAAGCACATTTTGCGTTTTAACTTGTTTTCAAGCTTGGTTTTCTTTGGTAAATGATTTAATATGTTCATTAACATATAATTAAGGCATAGGTATGACCATTAGGCCTTATACACATTTATCCCAAGCTTAGAGCACATTTTTGCTCATATTGACTTTAAGGTATTACCTTGTGTTTTGTTTGGTTTCATTGTCTACCAAAGTTTCCTAAGGACTTAATTAGCCTTATAAATCATAATTAAATGTTATTAAGTCTTGGTAGGCTCTTTGGGTCCTAACCAAGTTCACTCATAGCTTAGAGCATGTTTTTGCTCGTACTGTGTCTTAGTGCTTTACTGCACTTTACTATATTTTAAATTGTCCACTGATGTTTCTAAGGCACTTTTTAGCCTTTACATGCCATAGTTTGATATTTAAACAACATACCAAAGTTTGGGGTATTTCACAAATGGAAAATGTTACAAGTGTTAAGAGATCTTGTAAGAAAAGTGAGTAACAAGTTGGACAATATTTTAAGGTGAATCAAAGTGATATTTTGGTATTAGAATATGCCTGAGTTCATGTGTGAAGTTTGGGTAAACAATGGGTGAAGAGAATAAGTTGATCAAGGCTTGAAAATGCTAAATGGACAATTCTGTAGCTTTGGTCCGGGACTTGGTTCCAGGGTTAAGTCCCGGACCATACACAAAAAAGGGCAAAGAGTTTCAGAAATGTCTTGGTCGGGACTTGGGGTCAGTACAAGGTCCCGGACCACCCTGTAAAATCACCCGAGAGTTAGATTAAGTGTTGGTCCGGGAATTAAGGTAAGGACCAAGTCCCGGACCACTCTAAAAATGTTTTTAAGGTATGAAAATGATGTGTAAAGATGGGGATTGATAAGTAATGATGTTATAAAGTTGTTAAGGACATGTTAGGTGAGTTATAATGACAATTAAGTGGGTGAACAGTTGTAGTAAAATGTGAGAGTAAAACAAGTTAAAAATGTGAAGTTATTTAACTAGTCAACGGTGTTAACCATGGTCGTTCAACGTTACACAAACATGTTACCCCCATGTTAATGAAAGCAACTTTAATGTTACCAGTTGTTCGAGAATTGTTCGAGGAACATAAGTGGACATGATAGAGTGGACCCCGGTGACAGGTATGGTTTTCTTGCAACCTGTGTCCTACCGGATTACACCGGCTTGTATGCCAATGTGTTTTTCTATATGTTTGCCACGTTATAAGATAAATCATGAAATGAATTTACAGTCGTTATTGTTGTTGTGTGTTTACGTACCGATACCGGTAACCTCGAATGTGTGACCCTCCTGTGTGTGATTAACTCAGTTGTAATAATGTATTGTGTGCTGGTGTGATAGGTTCCACAACGGAGTCTTTATTGTGAATATTTATCTATTATGGGGGGGTGAGGAATCCGGTTGTTCCGGTCGCGCGTTGTTTGGGAGTTGATGTATACAGTTTCTTCAGCTTCCTCTCTGTTGGTTGTTTTCCTTCATTGGTGTAACACCCCTACAACGCACTTACCAACTAACCGAAATCGCAGCGGAAATAAACAACTAAACAATAACTAAACGGTTCGGTGCTACAACACCGTTAACCACCCACGTGGTTAACTAGGCAGAATAAATACAAGCGTACCGGTCTGATGATCAAACTCCCGAGCATTAGGTGACAACATCCACATATATACACAACCGACAATACCGAGTATTTAATTACATACCAACTGTAAACTGTAAACATCCGCCACTGTCAACAAAACGGTACCAAAATATAACGCCTCGGGAGCACAAGCGCATCCCGGGCCCAACATCCAAAATAACCAAAAGTATTCCTACCACCTAGGATCTAGAGTCATTCCGCTTCCTCGATCCTCATCCTGCAGTAAAATATGGAGCCCCCGAGGGGGTCAGCAACCCTTGGCTGGTATGGTTAACGCGCAGCCCATCGGCTACCGGGATACGCGCAACTAATTGTCATGATAACATGGTATTGCTTTTAAACATCCAACATATATATAGCATAGCAAGGGAAATTGCATAGCACATCAACAACACATAACACCACAAGAACAGTCCACATCAGGAACCTTCCGCCATAGTTAGTATACACGGTGAGCCTAGAGAATGTCGCCAATCTCATGCTAAGCTCGTTACATATCTCGTTACCGTCCGGTTAATTTGAACAGTTAACTTAACCCCAAGGTGCGTCGGATATAGTAATCCTAAGCACACCGAAATGACATAGTATGCCCCTGTGGCCCGACGTGAGTCAGTAAAATAGCCTTGGTTAAGCTAAGGGAAGGTTGAAACCAAATTGGAGAACAGCCCTAACATACACAAAGAGAATCGAACCGGATATGATATCGACTCCCATCCTCACACCTGTGGCCGGAACAGACCGGACTCCTCACTCCCCGGTTAGCACTTGTTAGTGGTCACACAATGACTTGTTAAGTTAACACACAAGCAAGTGTTTAGGTCTAGTTAGACACACCCAAGGGAAAGGAGTCACAATAATACAACATTATAATATAAACAACTGTAAACTCTTTTCATGCCTTAGTCTTACAAGGTCGTAACACACAGAAAAACAAACAACACACAAGCCGGTGTAAATCGGTAGGCAACAGACTGCAAGAAAACCATACCTTGGTCCTTGCTTCGACTGGTCTCCACCTTGAGAGAATCCTATACACATTTAGTAACGTCGGTTAATTAACGAACTAGTCCATTGCTAACATTACTACTTCACATTTCTAGTTATCTCATTCCACATTTTGTTTTAACTTCTCATCTTTTAAAATGTCATTATAACACTCATAACATATCTTATATAGCCTTATAATATCATTACTAACTTATCCCTATCATTAGACATCATTTAATAACCTAAAACTAAGTTTTTATAGTGGTCCGGGACTTGGTCCCCAACTAAGGTCCCGGACCTACACTTAACAAAATCCTCGGCCTGTTTTAATGGGGTGGTCCGGGACTTCATACAAGTCCTAAGTCCCGGACCATTCTAGGCAAAAACTCTCGGGGGTATTTAAGGGGGTGGTCCGGGACCTTATACAAGGCCAAAGTCCCGGACCAAAACACTAGATGACTCTCGGCCTATTCTTCATACCTGGTCCGGGACATTACCCATAACCTAGGTCCCGGACCAAAGCTACAGATTTGTTAATAATTCATTTTTCAGGTCTTGTTGCATTAGTTCTCCACCTTCATTAAATGTACAAACTTCCCAAGTGTTCCTAGGTATATTCTAATGCTAAAATATCACATTAACCACCCCTAGTTCCATGTTCAACTTGTTACTCAATTTCCTTATAAAAAATTCACCAACACTTATAACATTTTATACTAGGTTTCTAAATGATGTTTCTTACCTAAGATAACTACTATCCCAAAATGCTTTCTCCTCATTTTAACATCATCTCCCAAGCATCATTTCTTACCCACTTAAACCCTAGTTGATGTCTAAGTCCCTTTTGTTTACCTAGAACACCTTAAGACATTATTTCTCCTCTTGTAAAATACTTAGGCATTTCTAACACTTCTAGTTCACCAAACCTTATATAAACACTTAGAACTTCTTGCACTTTCCTAAATTTGACATGGATTCTCCAAGAACATTACTAAGCCAAACACTTTGTTCTCCATTAAGCACACAGAACATCTAAATTCACCAAGAACACTCTCACACACAAGTTTCACCAAATTTACACTACATCACAATATAGTGCATAATTTAAATTGCATGGCACTTAGGCCCTTAAAATGCATGGCTCTTAGGCCCTTAAAATGCATAAGTCTTAAACACTGAATTTCCACAATGTATTTGCCTTTGACCTGCAAATACATACAACAACACATATGTCCTTTTACTAGGCTTCTTGAGAACATTTTACTAAGTCATTTATCATTAGCTCTTTAAGTAGTTTTTTAACAAGCAATATAAGCTCATTTCTCCTAAGGCATTAAACTACATTAGGTTAGTATATTTACCTCTTTTTCCTCACAAACTTCTTTCTTGTTTCCTTGAAAAACCGGCTAGGCTTAGTTGCTTGTCAACTTCTAAACATTATACAAGCAATGTAATGAGTATACAAGCTCCAAGCTTAATCTCATTGTAAACCCTAGGTTTTTCATTGTTTCAAAACATTAAGATAGTTGTTTTACCTTGGTATTTGAAGAGAGTTTGAATATCTATCAAGAGAGGACTCCACCAAGTCCTTGAAAGGTTGGAATGAAGCTAGAACAAAGCAATATAATGAGCACCATTAATGGTGTTTTTCGGTCAACATAAAAACATGGAGGAAACATCATTTTTCTTTGAGATTCCTTACCTAGAAGCAAAGGAGAACAATAATATGTAGAAATATAAGCTCAAGCTCCTTCAATGGTGGAACTCCATGGCACCGAAATGGTGGTCTTGAAGTTTTAAGAAGATAGGAATGAAGAGCTTGATGAGACAAAGAGAATGGTGGTGTTTGTTTTTTATTTGGTTAAGTGAGCTAGGAAATATTGGCAATGGAAGAAGAAGGTTGATGGTGGTGCTGTAGCAAACCGTAGAAGAGAGCAAGAAGGAAGGAAGAAGACGGTGTGAATGAAGGGAAATGAGAGAATGAGATAAGTTTTGCTTTTTAGAAGATATTTGTACTTTGTAAAGCAAATAGTAACTAAAGTAGTCTTCTTTATTTACTTAACAAGCTAACAAGAGTGGTGAGTCACCACACTTAAAAAAAACCAGGCCCCATTAGTTACTTAGGGGTATTTTAGTCTTTATTGATCAACTTAATTACTTATTATAACATATGTTACAAACTAGCTTATTAAAGTTACTATTCATAAAAACAAGGCACATAGAAGTGAAATTTTTGATTTCTCATTGATCTAGACTTCCAAATGTGTTACAAAGTAGTACACATATTAATTAAAGAGTAATGATGGACATTTAGCCACTCAAAACTCATTTACAAGACAATTTTTCAAAAATGTGCTTTAAGACTCCTTAAAGCACATTTTGTGTTTTAACATGTTTTCAAACTTGGTTTTCTTTAGTAATTGATTTAATATGTTCATTAATATATAAATAAAGTCTTGGTAAGCTTATTAGGTCTTAACCAAACTTATCCCAAGCTTAGAGCACATTTTAGCCCATATTGACCTTAAGGTATTTATTTGTGTTTTCTATGGTTTAAATTATTTAATAATGTTTCTAAGACACTTTTTAGTCTTAATACACCATAGTTTAATGTTTTAAAAACATACCTAGGTTTGGGGTATTTTAATTGGTCTCCAATCACCCCTGAGCTTAACCAAGGCTCTTGACTCACGTCTGTTGGGGATTATATACGGTGTGTTCGGATCACTATGTCCTATCCATCTTTATGTTAAGTTGTCCGTTCGTCTAACAGGACGGTAACGAGTTATGTAAATGAGCTTAGCATGAGTTTGACAGCATCCTCTAGGCTCTCCCAGTGAACTAACTATGTATGGGGCGGTTCCTAAAGAGATCTGTACCCGTTATGTTATGTGTTATTGATGTACTGCAATGTTATTTGCGATGTGATGTTATATGTTGTTTAAATGTGAATTAGGTGGATCATGGATATGAATCCCAATGTATAAAAGAGACGTTTATGGATTAACCCGACTAGTGGGTATGTGTCGTCTATTAAGGAAATAGCTCCATTAAAGGAGAAACACTCTAGGGTCAAGGAACACAAAGAGTGATTTATTAGGTGTAGATGTGTTGTCTATATTTGTTGTGACCATTGTTGTGGATTGTAATGTGTTGTGTTATTTGTGTACATGCGTGAATTAAATGTAATCAACCGCATGCTAAGATGACAATTAGTTGTGCGAGGCCCGGTAGCATGCGGGCTGCAGGATTACCATACCAGCAAAGGTGCTGAGCCCCTGGGGGGGCACCCTTTCTTCTCTTTCCTATTTCAGGTACAAGGAGCTGGAAGCCGTTTGAGAGTAGGACGGGGTAGATGTTTATACATGGATAGCCATTTAATTGTATACGTATCGTAGGTGTAGTAAGACCGAAATTGTTATCGGCATTAGTTGGTAAGTACTCGGTACAGTTGGAATATTTATGTATGTTGGTTGTTGTTAATGGAAAGGGATAGTAATGTGTAGATGCTCGGGAATCTAGTCCATCAGACCGGTACAATGTAAATGTATTAGCCTTGTTAGCCACGTGGGTGGTTAACGGCGTGTAACACCAATGAGTTATGTAATGCGATGAAGTATGTTTTCCGCTGCAATTTGTTGTTAAGTGTGTTGTTGTTAGTTGGGGTGTTACATCTTCAATGGTTAGCTAGTTACCCATCCGGGTTAATCGGATGTTTTTTACTCTTTTACTCGTTACACATTACTTACACAATCATGCTCATACAATGCTTACTTACTTTTCCATACTTACTTACTTACTCTTAGTTACTTACTTTTACTCATGTTAAGTCGGTATGACCTCCGGGCAGGGACTAAACCGTCCCACCACCGGGCTTTAGGGTGGCTCACTAATCCAGGATGCTACCCATTTAAGGGTTTAGGCCATGGAAAGATTAAAGCTAGGATTTGGATCCAACCTCTTGTGTCTCCTCCTCCTCAAGCGTGGCCGAAACTATATCGGACTTCTACTCATTCCAATTTACCAATTTCTTATGTTAGAATGGTTAGCTTGTTAGGAATCAGTTAGAAGTCCATCACAATATCATTCGGTCACCACAATGTACATCAAAGCATACACACACTTGATTTCATGTATTATACAAACTAGAGTTTAAGATAGCATTCAACAAGGAACAATATCATATAAGCACAAGTAAGCGTAATAATTCCGATTCGTGCGTTTTATCTTATTTAGGTGATCAATTAGCACACAAACACACAAATCAGAGTAACAAAGGTAGCATACAGGGCATAAGAAGTTCATACCGTTCACCGTTGACTTGGACTCACCGACTTCCCTTCGGTGTTCGACTAATCGAATCCTATCACATATATGCGATCGAGCGGTTAATTAACTATAATTAACTTAACTCGTTTATCTTTTATATTTTCCGACTTATAATTACTATGTCTTTACAATTCATATACTTACACATTGTTTACTTACTCTTCATTACTTTTAAAACTTGTTTATACCCTTAATGACCTTTAAACGTCATTAATTAAGTACTAATTACCTTATACCATCATTACCATCCTTTACCTTTTCTTAAAAGCCACATTTTAAATTAATTTTTCATTTTCTGGGTTGGTCCGTGATAAGTGGTGAAATAGTGCTTTTTCAAGGTCTTTATTCAACGTCATTTTACTCGGTGCATGACTTATTTCACCACTCTATTGAGTGTTTTTGTGATTATTAGTGATCTAATACTTTTGACATATTCAAATAGGTAAATACTCACATGAGTACATTTTTTGAGAGCTTAATCTGAGAATGCATCAATGCTCGAGCACCTCGGGAAGGATGCCGAGCCAACGGGAAGCATCGGGAAAATTCCGGCACAAAAGAAGGACATACTAGAACCGACCGACCTTGTCCAAGGTCGGTCGAGCTTAAAATCTGTCACGTGCTTCCTTCTAAGAGGGTTCGACCGACCCCGCGACCGAACTTGCAAGGTCGGTCGGACGGAATTTTTGCCCAGATTCTTCTCTTAAAAGGCTACATTTTGGGGCTTCCTTCCCCATCATCCACCACAGACGACTTCTACCTAAAAGAGAGGAGAGAGAGGTGAAAATAAGGGAGAAAAGAAGAGGAGAAAAGAAGAGAAGAAATAAGGAAGAAGAAAGTGAAGATTTCACCCTGTGGTCTGTACTCTTGGGTTGTTTTTATACATGGTCCGGGTCCTTGTACAGGGGTCAAGTCCCGGACCAGAGCATGTACAAACTCTCGAACAGAATTTTAATATGGTCCTGGTCCTTGTACTCTAACCAAGTCCCGGACCATCTGTAGTAGAAACTCTCAGCCATTTTAATAGGGGTGGTCCGGGTCCTTGTATGGGACCTAAGTCTCGGACCACTCCAGTACTCTAACTCTCGGCCCTTTTATTAGCATGGTCCGGGTCTTTAGCAAGGGACCAAGTCCCGGACCTGCTGTAACTTCTATAGATTTTGCATTTTTCTTTCTCTATTACACTTCCTTCTTTGCCTAATTAATTCCCCATTGTTCCTACACTTAATCCCACATATTTAAGCACCTAATTAGCTTCCTAAACATGTCTAAACCCATTACTAACTCATTACTTCTTTTCCTACTAATTCATACACATTGTTTTCTAAATTTCATTTCAGCACTTACATTATTTCTTCCTAGTCTAGTTATGCTACAGATTTTGGTTCTCACTTCCTCCATTCTTGGTCTCCTCTCCTAATGCCATTCCTAAGGCTTATAATGCATTATCTTTCACTTCTAATTCTACCCACTACTTAGCTCCTTTTCAAAACTGTTTTTAAGGTATTTTTCTACCTAGTTTAAGCTCTTAAGCGTTCTAGTTTCTAGGTAAAATTTGACATAGTCTCCCCTATATTTTAACATTCTCACCACATTATTTTCACTCACAAAATGCTACCCATATCACCTGTTTATCAACAACACCAATATACAATTCTCCAAGACAATTACTAGACATTAAACACTCATTTAATTCCTGCACTCAACATGTATTTCCATCTAGGTTTATACAAGCTTTTAAGTGTGTTTTAAAGCTTTAAAACATTTTAGTCTTCTTCCACATTATACTAATACTCAACACCATCTACAATACTCATTCCAAGCTACAAAAATCTGTTACAATAAGCATACAAAAACTACACAAGGTGAGTGCAATTTACCTTGTTCTTTCTAGCTTTTCTTTCTTTCTTCTTTCTTCTTCTTTTCTCTTCTTCTTTCATTCTTCCTTCCTTCTTCCTTCCTTTCCTTTCCTCTCTTTCTTGACCCACCAGTTATAGAAATTCAACTCCTACTGCTACAGCCCATTATATACCACCATTTCAATACAAACTAACCCTTAATTCATCTTAAAGCTTTAAGGTAAATTTTTAGGGTTTAGAAAGTGCATTACCTTGCAAGTATATAGGAGGAGTGTTGGATAGCACAAGAGCAAGATTTCCACTCTCCAAGAGAAGCCAAAATCGGCTGGGAAAACAAGGAATAGAAGTTTAAGACTTAGAAATCTCTATTTTGCAATTATGAGCTAAAAATGCTAGTTTTTTCGAATTTCTTTTTACCTTAGACCAACAAGGTGAAGAAGGAGCTTCTAATGGTGTTCTTCATCTTCAAAAGCAAGAACACCCATGGAGATGAAAATGGGTATTTTTGAATTTGGAAACGAGGGAAATGTTCTCCTTGATGAGAGGATTTCAATGGTACCCATTTTGTAATTTTTGGTGGAGGTTTGAGTGCTCAACAAGAGGAGAGAAGTAGGTGGCTGGTGTCGGTTATGCAAATCGCCATTTGAGAGCTTTGTGAGGAAGAAGAAAATGAGAGAGAGAGAGGTGCAGTACGTGAGAAATGAGGGGGAGTAGGAGAGAGAGAGGGTAAAAGTAAGTTTTCTACTTTTTGCCTGTGTTTACTTTTTGTCTTTTGTAAATAAGAGATAATTAAGAGAGTGGGAGGGGGTGGATACACTAGTTTAGGTTATTTACACTTACACCCCACAACTTCCTATTTTTTACAGTTTTTACTATTTTCTTGTTTAATTGATTTTATTGGTTCTAGACCTTCATTAATGTTTATTAATGACTATTTGGTTGACCAAAATTATTACGAGTCTATTTAACCCGCTTAAAGTCGCGTTTTCCCGGTTTCCTCGAAAAACGCGCTTTAAGGTTCGTTTGTGTTTTTAATCCGTTTTAAGGATCCGTTTTCTTCGGGATTTGTTCCCTCATGTTTAATTAAGCATAATTAAGCCTTTAAAATCTTCATTAGCCTAATTAATCACTATTTTTAATTTCAGGATATTTCACTAACTCCAAGAGGGAGAGGAGATACAATCGCAATCAGTCATAGCGAGGCATGCCAAGGTATGTGCAAAAACTCAAATACAGCATTGGGTATTGCCTTGGTGGTGATATCATCAAGGTGGAGTTTGTAACGACCTCTGAGATCGTCACATGCCACACGCTTATTACCTAAGAAATGCAAGGCTACTCTGATGATTCCCAAAACAGATACGAAATACTCCTTATTAATCATATGCAATACAAAGTTTTAAACATTCATTACAAAGCGGAAGCAACTAGGATACATAGCGAAAGTCAAATTCAAAAGCGGAAGCTACAAAATACAAAAGGATCCACATGGCTAACTATCCAAATACAAAACCAACAAAGAAACTAAAATGCAAAAGTAGAGAACTCCTGTCAAATGCTAAAACCTACAAATAGTCAGAATAATAGGGGTGAGTAAACCTATAGCTCAGCAGGTGATAAACTTCATCAGCCGAGCATGCTCAAAACCGTTTTATTGAACATACATATGTATATACATAAGCTTAGTAAAACAGAATCCAAAACCAGAGCAGAAGACAGTAGACATAAACTTGACAAAATCATAAGGGAAGCATAAGCTTAGCAAAGCAGAATCAGAAACCACAGTCACAAAACAGAATGAAGAACATGCGGAGTGGTTTAGAACAGAGTACTTTCTAAAACAGCGGTGAGACCCTAGAAACCAACTGACACATCAGAAGGGCAACGCCATGGCCCTATGGATCCGTAGATCCCACATCAGAAGCACTAGAGAATGCTATGGACCCGTCGATCACTAACATCCTAGGGAACCCTGAGAAACAGAAACATAAGGCAAACCCAAGGAACCAAAGTCGCTAAAACACACTTCTTAAGCAAATCTGAGATTGGAAACATAATGGAGACTTTCGAAACGGAAACACATATTAACTTATGCCAAAACATGTCAAAACAGATTATACACATTGAGGGGAACATAACCCCATAAATGGAAGTAAAAATGGAGTTCAAACGAAAAGTTAGGAAAAAATAGAGGGGCATCCAGACGTGTGTTTGAACATACATGTTCGGACACATGCCGAACCAGAAAACACACCTGTCTGGACATGTGTCCGAACGTACAAGTCCTGATGAACGCCAGACAACAGAGTAACACATGTCCAGACATACTCCCGAGTCACAAGTCTGGACGCATGCCCAGATTGAAAATATAAAGGCGTTCGGACATCTATCCAAATGTACATGTCCAACAAAGTCTGAAAAACAAAGTACGCAGAACTTGTGTCTAGACTTGCATGTTCAAACACAAGTCGAACTGCAAGTCCATAACCCATCATCGCATCCCATCCGGACATGTATGTCTGGACGGATGTCCGGACACAACATAATTGTCGCCAAAATACACACGTCCATGGCACCCTTCCAAACTTACAACTCCAGAGGGAAGTCCAGACACAACAAATTTACAGAAAAATAATGTCAAACCATAAGCTATCCAAATCCACAATTCACCATTCTTAATGCATAATCTTTCATATCAAAATACGTAAAATAAAAACACTTCCCACCGGTTTTTAACAGAGAAAACATAAATTAAAAACCAGTCAAAATCACCACAAATCAGAGAATCAAACAAACATATACGGAAGCAAAACGATAACCGGAAACTCCCATGGGTGAACACATTGAACCGAATCCATCTACCACCTATGTCATATCCGAAGCAAAGCACACCTCTATGAACTCCACACATCGCCCTCCTTGAATCTTTACTCGAATCAACGAACACGGTCTGAGCAAATCCTGAAATCCCAAATGAAATCAGAAACGGAGAAGGAGGTAAACCCATAACAAAACTAACGAATTCATACACCTCAAACCTGAAGGACGACCGGCAGAAGACAGAATTCCACAACGAACAACTCCATCAATAAACATTGGAAGAATATTGGAGAAGAGGAGAAAGGCAAAGGGTGGGAAGTTACTGGAAGAGGAGAAGCAAAACAGAGAGAAAGAATGAACGGGAAAACTTCCATGAGGAATGATGAGGGTAAAGAATAAAATGAATTAGTAACTCCCTTCCTTAACTAATAAATAAATAACAAGAAAGACATTTCTAACCCTCTTTCCAAAAAGCTGATATAAATGACCAGAATAATGTCATAAGCTTCCTAATATAAGATTGGAAGTAACATAAGCTCCCTTTGTGAATCAGAAACAAAATAAAAAATAAAAAACTGGGTCACAATAGAGTCTATGGAAACATAGGTTAATTAGATTAAGGTCTTCTCCACACTTGTAAAAACCAAGAGCTTAAGTCTATATGGTTAAAGAGAGCATGTAATACAAAATTTTGACAACCTTTACTGCGCTGGTAGTATCATAGAAAACAGTAACATTTGGACCATAAATACCATGGTCTTCAGAAACATGAGTCTGCTTGCTTTCTGCACAAGAGCCGCAGAAGGATTCTGCTTGCATTTTGCACATGATTTGTAGACGTAGTCTACTTGCTTTTGGCTCAAGAGTTGCAAAAGGAGTCAGCTTGGAGATTGATATCAGAAAGCCTTTTTTACCATATCATTATTTCGTAACATTTTCAACAATGTATTATGACAGGACCCTGCTTGGCATGCCAAAGAAATTGATGTTTGACCTGCACACTTAAACAACCTTCCCTTTGGGAATTATGGTGTTTAGATTGATCTTGTAGATAGTTTCATCCCTTTGTCCAATCGCTTTTAGAGAACTTTTTTTTCATCAAATACTCTGCAATCGACTTGAAGAAAAAGTATTAAGTTAAATCTGTCACAAATCTGAGAAATACTTAACAAACTATTATGGAGTCCTGTTACGAGATTGACTCATTCACCTTTGAAGTGTGAGGGATTACCTACAAATCCAACTCCAATGATTTCTCCTTGGTTGTTGTTAACCTTACCTCCTTTGTAGGCTAAAAATGAGATGAATTTGTTGGAATTTCCAGTCATATGTTTGGAGCACCCAATGTTCAAGTACAAATAATCCATCTCCTTGCTCGCATCCACCTACAAAAGGAAATCACTTGTTAGTTTTGGGAACCCAGATACACTTGGGTTCCCTTTTCAGACTAGATTGTTTATACTTTTCTTGTGCCTTAAGAATAAGTCTAATTCGTTTACATTGAACGAGAGACCTTTGCGCAACTTTTCACGGGCAGGGTCTTTGTGGCCAAAAGTACCACAATATGCACAGATCTAAGTGGGAGGGAGATTTACGTACTTTTGATTGCTTTTACGCTAAAAGTCTAACTTCTCCCTTGCTTGCTGTCGTTTGCCTTTTTTATTAGGCTTGGAGATAATCTTTGGAAGATTGAGCTCACCTTTATACCACTTGGGGTTGGATTGAGTGGATCCAGTTCCTTGTCACAAATTTACAATCTCTTGAGAGAGTTTATCAACTTTCTTTCAAAGATTGTCACAATCTTCATAGACCTCATTTATTTTGGAACTAGCTCATTTAGGCAAATCTTCGGGTGAGACTTGCTTAATGAAATTAAATGGTTTAATTGAAAGAGCATGTTCCTTATCTTTAAGCATTTGTTTAGTAGCTCAACAATGGATCTCAAGTTATTATTATGAGATTTTGAGTGGTTTAACTCGGTTTGCATAGAACAATATTTTTCAGCAAAAAATGACTAGATCTTTTCTAAAAGAGTTTGTCTGAATCTTTGGCTCCTTTGGTTTCTTACTGCTGGAGTCAACAAGAATTTTGGCTCAATACCGTTCCTTTTGAAGGGAATACATGGAGTCGGATATTTTGAAGATTCAATTGTAATGAACAAGCAAGAGCTTTAGATTCATCCACTTCTTCTCGAAGAGAATCAATAATAATTCTTGATTCTTCCATATCCTTCGAGAGGTTATTATTGATTCTTCCAATTCCTTCGACAGATCAAATATTCATTTCACATACTTGGCTTTCAAAGAACTATTATCAATAATGATTTTGGAAATAAGAGTAAGAAATCCCTTTTGGGAAATTCTGTGAAGATTAGTTTCAAGATGGCATCCAGTTACCTCATTGTCCGAAATCATCGTGTGCTCTAGATCGTGAGCCATGAGACTCGTGGACTCTGTGCTGAGCTTGTTGGAGTATGAATCACCGCAACAAACATTAGCAATTAGTGACTCACCCTACCCAATTCCGAACTGAGTATTGAGTAGTGGGCGGTCCTTCTTAAGAATAGTGGAGTTGAAACTTTCAGTCCACACTTTTTAGAGGATACTGAAGTGAATTGTATTGTTCTGGTTGGAGATAAGTTCTACCATCTTGAAGTAGTGAGTATGTCAACAACCAGGCTCTAATACCACATGTAGGATAGATGGGTTGGCCCAAAATACTTAGAGTGGTGAGTCTATGATGTATTTTGACTCAATCAAGACTAAGTAGCGGAAACAGTCAATGAACAAGTTTTACACAATATAAACTCTCTTGTATTGATTATCTCAAACTTGAGAGTTGTCCATTGATAGAAGAATTCTACTTAGCAAGTACTTACTTAGTCACCCTACAAATTATCTGATCAGCTCTTTGATAAGTGTAGTAAGCCTAGGAACACCTTAGACTGGCTCTTGATGAGTGTCCAAATGAGTATGTTTTAGAGGTGTATTTATATGTATTATCAACACTTTTCATGCTCATTTCTCTACTCTAGCTAGTTTTCCTCTACTTTTGTGTTTTATTGGTGTTTTACATAACTATTGCTGAAACAGGAAGAATAAAATAGCTAGAAATAAAGTAGACAAAAAGACAAACGTGCGGGAACAAACGGATCTGAAATCAGAGCTAAAATGAAGAAGATACAGCGTTTTGAAGATTAGCCTACCCACAGGACGGAACCTAGGTGGGTCGGTTAGCAGTTCCGGAGGCTGGAAACGCTCATTCCGGGGGTCAAAACTACTTCTGGTCCTGATCGACCCTAGGACCGATCCAAGGTGGGTCAGTCAGACTTAAAAACACACCCGAAATTGTTACCGACTCTAACCGACCCTAGGTGGATCGATGGGGTCGAAATTTTTGCCCAAATCTGCATTTTTAAAAGCAAAAAAAGAGGGAGAGAGAGGGGAAGGCTACCATAACACAAAATGATGGAAAAATAAGGAGGAGGAGGAGGAGAAGGCCCACCTCCATTGAAGCTTCCAAGCTCCTTCCATGGCTATTTCTTTCTCTTTCTCCCTCTTCTACTCTCTAATGGTTGTGTAGTTTCATATGTGCTCTAGGATGGGGTTTTGACCCCACATCCCTAAATGTTGCTTGCAATATCTCTTTATAATAGTTGATTTTGTCTCTTAAATTCTTCATGAATTTCTTGTATTGCATTTGTTGTGGTTCCTTGCAAAATTATGTCTTGAGCTTGGAATTAGACAAATTGAGGACAAATCTTAACTTTCATTTCTCTAAATTAGGGATTGGAACCTTAGGGCTATTGTTAGAGCTTGAATTTAATGCTATCTAGTGACTCTAACCTTCTTTGAATTAAGGGGGTGTGATTAATTAGGTAAGATTTGATTAGTCCAAGATTTGGAGAATCATTACATTAGCTCTAACAGACAACTAAAGTGAGGTAAGTTTATGAGTAGGTATATTTGGGCGATTCCCTCCATTCCGGAGTACACCTATCTTAGCTTAGTTAGTTTAGGTTTATTGCGTTCCTTTTATTTCTCCAACTACAACCAAAAACCCTAAAACCCCTAATTTACATTTATGCACTTTTGTATATATTTTCTTGCATATTTACTAAGCTTATAATTAACTAGATAGTTACAAAGTCCCTGTGGATACGACCTTGTTGTACTACAATGATTGGGTTCACTGCCTATAGTTAGCAAGATAGTTTCACCACTATTTCGTAACAACAACTCTATCGATAAAGCTCTGGAGAAATACTAACAAAAAATGGCAAAAAACTTTTCTCTCTGCTTACAAGACAAAATGCTCTCTAAAATACTTGTAAGAATGCTGTGAAAGCGCTAGTTGAAATGGTTTGCGAATTCTCCTTTTATAGCAATCCAGGGTTTGTGTCAAAAATTTCTGCTTCTAAATGTTAGACTTGACTTCTTTCAGAACGTTGTTAAGTCTTGGCCCTTAACTTTCGGACAACTACCAAGACATTGGACGGCTTGGCATCATTCAACCATGTTTTTTGCGTCGGTTGCAGCTGATTGACTCCGTCGATTCCAAAATTTTAGGACCTTAGCACCTATATTGCTATATTTTTGGATCTAACGCATTGCTGACTTGATTGGGTTATTAATCCCGAGTTCTACGGCCCAAGGTGAGTTAATAGATTAAACGTTCTAATGATTCTTGGCCCTTAAATCTAGTGTCTGGTTGTGATCGTTAAGCCATTTAGCATTTTTGGCAACTAAAAGACTCCTTATGTTAGACAAAATCGACCAATGCAAACTCTGAGCTCCAACTGTGTAGAACTTCATGACCATCACTTTCTTTGTTTTTTTTACTTGGTTGTTTCACTAGGTTGACTTATAACATCGATAGACTCGATCCATCTTGATAGACTCTATCTTTAACAACATCAAGAGTTCCAACAGAAAGCATAAATAATGGCAATGCCATGTCATCTGAATTTCTCAGCTCTACCGTGATTCTGCATGATCGCAAGCTAAGAGAAAAAAATTTGGGAAAAGGGGTCAGAAAGTAGAACTAATGTAGTTGTGAAGGCTAAAAGGATGCCTGATGAGATGGATGAAGACAACTTAAATGATGATGACGAATTGATTCTAGCAAACGGAGTGCAAAAGATAGTATACTATCTAATGAGTTAGGTACACTACTTTTTTCTTTGGTTCTTGCGCCTTTGTATTTCAGCTAGTTATAATGCTGAGTGGAGCGTTCTTTCCCTTCTATGTTATTGTATTCATTACTTCTTCTAAGGGCATCCACAATGATGTGGATTCCACCCTAAAAAAATGAAAATGCTTTTATAGTGGTGTGGAATCCACTCTTATTCTCTCTCATCATTGCTTAATTAAGCAACGCTCCTCAAAGCATCGCTATTGGCTATAACACTACAATATTAATAAAAAAAATAAAAACTTCTAATCGAATGCTAAAGTAAAATTACGGAGGGGTGGAGGTATAACGTTAAAAAACTCTACCATTGTAGAGATGAAAGTTTCTTATACAATTAAATAATATATTTTATTGACATGACACTTAAAAATGAGTTAAGAAACTCTCTACCATTGTGGATGGCCTAAGATTGTGTTTGTCACACCTGAGTGGTGTATACCTACAAACAATTGAAATTTATTATTTGCATGATATGCATCAGAGTATAAATGGTCAACATCTATGCGTTATCTTTTCCTCAAATACAAACAAAAAAATGGAAAGAAAAAAATAACCCTATTTCTTTCTGTTGCTCGCCCCATCAGCTCACAAACTATATAACCGTCATCAAATAAGGGGCTGCAATGCAGGGGCGTGTAGATCTAGTTCCTACTACTCCTTAGTGCTTAAGCTTTTGGTTGGTTTGTTTGGAGGTTCCGTTCTTGTGATGTTAACTTTGATTTATTAATTGTTAGTCTGTTGGTATTATGGACATTTTTCCTGTATCGTTTTGGATTTTTTTTATAACTTATATTTTTGTTGATCATGAGGGACTCCTTGAAAATGCTCTGTAACCAAATTGGTCTTAATTAAGTGCATGCTTGAAAGGGTACCATACCCTTTTTTTTAATCCAATTACAAGTTGACAAGTGGAATATAAATGTTTAAGATTTTAAATAATTTCTTTGTAAGTTAACCATAGTTAACTCAATTGGAAGACATTAATTAAAAACAAAAACACTTATTAAATATGTGTAAACTAGTAACTTCCCAAACAGTGCTCCACTCTTTTTTTATTACTTTTCTTCTTTTTACTATTTAATATGACATTTGGTTAAATACAAATTTTTAAAAAAATTAAGACTAAATTTGTTTGTCAATAGTTTATATTACTGTTATTGAAAAAAAAAGGGAAAATTACATGTGTCACCCACGACGTTTGGCGAAATTACACACTCGACCCACGTGGTTTCAAAAATTACTTTCCCCACCCATGTGGTTTCCCCCGTTTTACATTCAGCAACTTTTCTAACTTTTGGTTAGTTTAAAAAGTACTTAAACGTTGTCCAAAACTGATGAAATTTTACATAGATGATGCTAAAGTGTTATATTTTGGTTCAGTGAGAAACCTAAATTTTTTTGAGCTTAAATGCGACATGTGGGACCTAATGAACATGTCACATGTTTCATTGGGTCCCACAGGTTAGATTTATGCTTTAAAAACTTCAGATTTGTCATAAGATCAAAATATATCACTTTAGCATCATCCATGTAAAATTTTATCAATTTCGGATAATATTTACGCATCTTTTGAATTGAACAAAAATTAGAAATGTTGCTGGTTGTAAAATAAGGGAAACCACATGGGTGGGGAAAGTAATTTTTGTAACCACATGGGTGAAATGTGTAATTTCACCAAACGTCATGGGTGGGGGATGTAATTTTCCAAAAAAAAACTTTTTTAAAAAATATATGTTAGGTAAATTTCAAAAAAAATAGATAGCTTAAATAATAGATAGTAATTTTCTTTCAACATATCTATAAATTTTCCTTGTAAAATCAATTTCTAATGACTCTAATAAGTCTAATCCTTTTTATCTTTATTTTAGTTCCTATTTAATAGGATTTATTCAACTCAATTTTTGGGAATTAATGCCTAATTTTGCTTAGGTGGTGAATTTCAAAAACCATAATTTTAGAACAAACAGTATATATTTTATTAACTAATTTAACTAATGAAAACAAATTATATCATGATTCATAATCATTAAATATGGTAATTTCCTCAATGTATTATTAAAATAAAAAGAACGATTAAATCTTCATATCTTGTCTATTAAGCAAAATTAATATAAAATATTTAAAACAATGTTTCTATATTCAATGAAAAAATAAATTCTACCTATTTTCATGTTTTTTCTCCATATTTCATACTCTATCTTGTTCAATCATTTCTTTTATATCATGAATTTGTAAAATGATTTATACTCTAAGTGTATAACATATATACTTTACAAATTGAGTTAAATTGAAAAACAATGAAATATGAAGTTAATGTCATAAAATTCTATTAATATATATTATTTACGCTGATTATAAGTACAAGTTCCCAGTTGAAGTGTTCAAGTATTTTTTTAACCTAATGGCTTGTAGTAAAAAGGTACACACATTTACAATATTTTCTTAGGTTTAAACTTTGTTGCTAGATCCACAATTTGTGTCAAAGTGTAACATTAGGTTAAATGGAAGGGTTTGAGATAGATTGTTTTACCATAGCACTCATTTTAAAGAAATATTGTTGGTTTGCATCTTTGATAAATTTTATATAAAATTTAGGAAAAATTACAGCTCCCACCCATGAGATTTGGCTTAATATCACAAACCACATGGGTGGTTTGTGTATTTAAATTGCCCACCCATGACATTTTGTTCCATTTTATACCCAACAACAATTCTACGTATTATGTTAGTAATGTCCACCTGGCAGCTGATGTGGCAGACTAGCAGGTCGTCAAACAAAAAACAGGCGCTCACTGGCTAGAGTAGAGAGAGGGAGTCAAAATTCAATAACAAAATTCACGGTCGTCTTATCTAATTTAGATAAACATTTCAAGGTTATCTTCACTTCTTCACCGCCGTAGCCATCATCTTCTCCGTTCCTCCTAAGTCCGTAAACAAACCCTCCACCACCAACTTCGTTCCTCCCTTCTCCCTCCACCGTATCCGTCCCTATGATTAGCAAGAGCAGGTGCGTCGTCAGGCCAGTAACATTAATGGTCTTCAATTTATCGTTCTCGCCAATTTTGATTTTTGATGTTAAATTCAATGATTTCGCCCTCGTTGAGAATTTAAAATCCCTTGGATTTGATAGAGGATTGGTGAACGAATACATCTTCACTATCATCCGAGTGGATAAAACCAAATCCTTTCTGGTCATTGAACCTCAGAACACCTTTCAATCGAGAGTGAAGTGACATAGTTGAAGAGACAGAGGGATCAATGAAGAGAAGGAGGGCGACACTTTGGCCACCGCATAATGCAATTTATAGAAGAAAACGACATAAAAGAAATAGAGAAGGTTGGTAAAGTGTTAAACCCTAAAATGACTTCTTCTATCTCACTCGATGAGTGTTCTATAATATTTTGGCAACCCTAACTTGAACAATCGGCCACTGTTGATTTTAAGTTTGTAATTACTGTTGATTTCTTCTCTATATTTCCGTGTCTGCAAGATTAGGGTTGCAAAACTACAATGATTGAAGGCAATGAAGATGACCGTGAATTTTTTTCCATGAAGACGATCGTTTGATGACCGTGCAATTACTGTTGATTTTAAGCCATGTCAAGTGCCACCTGGACATTATTAACAGAATAAGAACGAATTATTGACGGTGTAAAACAGAGAAAAACTTCATGGTTGGGCATTTTAAATACATAAACCACATGGGTGATTTGTGATAATAGGCCAAACCTCATGGGTATGAGATGTAATTTTCCCTAAAATAAAACTTGTATGTTATCATATGAAATATTAGGCCCAACTACATAACTCTAAAAGTTCAGCTCATAAATTCATAATTATTTTATATAACAACATTGAGAGATTTTTATAAGGTGATTACTTTTATATTTTTTTGTTGCTACTCTATGCTTTGTATATATGACTATGGTATTTTGGCTATGACATATGAAAAAAATATGAAACATCTACCTTCAACAAGATGTAAGTGATAGCAGGGTAAGACATGAATTAGTGATGTTTTGTCATTTTTACTAAACCAAATGTATATTCAATAACCAGCGATATGATGAGACTAAACTAAAAAATGTATGAAAGTTGGTGATTGATGAAAATAATGAAATCAAAATTTATTATGGACTCTTTTAAGGATCTACCTACATATTAAGAGTCTATCAATAATTCTGATCCTCCAGCTCCTTTGTAATCTTTAGTTTACGTAGTTTTACTCTTTTATAATTCTTAATGACTCTTACGCCTTCTCATTCATCCACCTTGTATGGATCATGGGGTATTGTACCACTCAGCACAACCATTTGGGCTATCACAGACGCCGCTTGTGTATTTTACATTTCAAATGGTCTTGGTCAGAGGAATATTTTATAATCAATTTCAAGTTAATAAATGGATACTTCATAATATACCAGTGAAATTCCAAAATTTATAGCACATACACGTATGTACTGCATTAAATCTCAACCTTACTTCAAAGGCTTAAAATCTAAGATTCAAAGTTTCCCTTCAAGATTTAAGGTTTAATGTATACAATGAGAGTATTGTGACAAAACTCTAGGGTTTAGATTTTAATGACTTTAAATTTAAACGATAGATGATTTGCGAGTTTAGGATTGTCTAAATATTATATCTCGAACTTTGGGATTTAGGAGTTGGCCATCTAATTATTGATAAGGAATAAAATCTCATTACATAAAGTGGTATACTATAAAGCTTTTGCAAACCTAAATAGTATATGAAATATCCCTTTGATTAAGACTAATATGAAATTGTAACTACTTTTCCTCATGGAGGTGAAAAAAGAAATTATACCAACCTAAAATATTTTCTAATATTGGGTATGAAGCAAATCACTAGTATCCAAAGTCACCACTTTAAGTTATGCCCACTATTAATAATTTGGCATGGCAATAAAAAATAATTAGGGAGAAAAGTTGTTCTGGTATAACCTATATGATCTAGTCTGTTGTGTTCAAAGACATACTCTTACTGGTCCTATTTCCACTGCATTTGATTATTGACCCTCATAAAACCTATACAAGATTAATCCTACAAAATGTTTTTTTACCGATATCCAGGTGCACTACTTAACATTATCCATACATTTTTGTTTTGTAATAGAACACTATTTTCTATTAAATTTGGTTTGTGCATGTAAATACTTTACTTTTTTTGTCAAGAATACGGAGGCCTAGCCTCATCAGTTATTATTACTTATCATACGAGAATCCTCAAGCATTTGAGATACAACACAAATCGGAGGTTCTGCTAGGATGTGTTCTCTAGAACCGCTAGACAGACCATCCTTTGCTAATAAATTAGCAACCGTGTTGCTATTCCTGTGAGTATAACTAATAGATACATCCCAATCTAAGCTGAGTAGGTATTTACATTCGTTGATTAGCGGGTGACAAGGGTGATGAGTAATTTCCTTCTGGTTTAACAGATGGACCAGCTGTGAGGAGTCAGAGCAAAAGATCACTCTGCTGAAGTTTTTTGACTTTGCCAACCTGAGCGCCTGAAGCAATGCAAAGGCCTCAATCTGTAACACATTCGACATGCCAACAGTTCTCCTAAACCCAGTAATCCAAGCTCCAACCTGGTCTCTATAGACTCCACATATAGCTGCTGAGCCAGATGAGGGGTTGAAAGCTTCATCGACGTTAAACTTCAGGCAGCCAGGGGGAGGTGCAGACCAAACATCGCAATGCCCAGGAGTGCCTCCAGGGACGGGGTCGACTGCAGCTTCCGATAAGATATTGTTAGCTTCCCATGCTCTCTGATTAAAGCCACATTCTCTGATAACAGTTCGAAGAGGAAGAAAGATCCTTTGCTCCGTCCTAAAAACTTTGTTATTTCTCCATGTCCATAGTAGGTGGCAAGTAGTCGAAAAGATTGCACTCCAGTTGCCTCTAATTAACCTCCTGCCAGGCTTAATCAAGTTATGTTCCAACCAGTCAAGGAGCTGCATTCCAAAGAAATCTCTCTGTTGGTTAGCAGGGATAAGCCTGCCCCATAATCTTCTTGCCACCAGACAGTCTCGAGTAATATGTGTGACAGTTTCATCTTGTCCACAATAATGACATGAACTGTCTTGAGTAAAGCCTAATTGAGCTCTTCTGGAATTAGTCATCAGTCTGCCAATTGAAAGTTGCCACATAAAAACACGTACCCTCTCTTTCACAGGAATCTTCCAGATTTTTTGGAATAAACTGGAGTTACCAGTTACGTGCATATGAGAATCATTGTGGCCACTGATCAAACTGTATGCAGAAGCAGCAGTATACCTGCCTGAAGGGTGCAAGTTCCATGAAAGGAAGTCATCTCCAGCCTTTGGGAAAACATATTGACCCTCCAAAACTTGGATAATGTTTCTGGGTAGGAGATCGCTGATTTTCTCCCATCTCCACCCTGATTCCTCTTACCAGTAATCAGCCACGTAATCATCCTGAACAGCTTCGGGCACCTCCCTAACTGCTAAAGACCTCAACTCCTTATCATTTAGCCACCTATATGTCCAAAACTTGATAAACTTCCCGTTGCTAACCGCCCATCGAAACCCATGTTGTAGCCGTGGGGCACAATTCCTGATGTTCCGCCAGGTGGCAGAGCACCTATTAGTATCCGAGTTTTTATATCTGCCACTGAGCAATTTACTGCAAAATCCTCCGGGTTTAGTTACTAAATTCCACACAATCTTCCCAAAGCATGCTATGTTCATAAATCTAGCCTTGCAAAAACCCAAACCCCCACAAAGTTTTGGTTTGTAAATCCTGTCCCAAGAGACTGAGTGATACTTACGTTCATTTGGTTCCTGCCCCCAGATGAAATCTCGACAAATTTTATCAATTTGATCACACACACCTTTGGGGAGAATCTGACATTGCATGATATGTAGAGGAATCGAGGCAACCGAACTCTTTGCAAGGCATATGCGACCAGCTAGAGAACGAGTTTTCCTCTTCCACCCTGTCAGTCTATTCCTGATTGTAGCAAGTAGTGACTCTTCTGCATTCCTGTTGTGCCTCCCTTGCTGAAGCACCACTCCTAGGTATTTTCCAAATTCGCTAGTAACGGGGATGCCCACTTCAGAGCTGAGAATTCGAAGTCTCTCAGAGCTTGCATCTCTAGAAATTAGCATAACATATTTCTCATAGCTGATAGCTTGACCTGAGGCAACGCAGAATTCATTCAGCAGATCCCTCATGACAGAAATCTGATGAGGGGTGGCTGCACCAAATAAAACCAAGTCGTCGGCAAAGAAACTATGTGAGAGAGCGATGTCTTTATTTCCCATCACCAAAGGTTTCCACGTCTTCCGTCTTACCGCACTATTAATGAGTTGCGACAATCTGTCCAAACAGAGAACAAAGATAAACGGGGACAGCGGGTCCCCCTGTCGCACTCCCCTCCCGGCTTGGAATTCATTAGTCAAAGCTCCTTTCCAGCTCACCTGGTAGGTTACAGAGGTTATGCATTCCATGATAAGGCAACAAAGACGGAAGGGTAGATTTAAACATCTTAAAGTATCCTCGATGAACCTCCACGATAATCGATCATAGGCCTTGGCAAGGTCTATTTTAAGAGCCAAGTATCCATCCTTGGCTTTGGTGTGATGCAGAAAGTGGAGAGTTTCCTGAACAATAACTATATTATCATGAATGCTTCACCCTTGAATAAAGTTGTTATGACTAATGGACACCCATTTAGGCATGAAGGTCGCAGCCTATTAACAATATCCTTCGTCATGATCTTGTATTGGACTTGACATAAGGAAATGGGTCTGAACTGAGAGACATAAGAGGGCTAATCAACCTTCGGAATCAAGACTAATATGGTCCGATTTAGTTTTCTGTCAAAACACCCCTTAGCAAAGGCTTTCTGATAAAACCTAGAACGGAAGGGCCAAACTGATGCCAAAACTGTTTGAAAAAAGCCACTGGAAAACTGTCAATGCCCGGAGCCTTGTAAGCCTTCATGCTACGGAGAGTTGTGGTAACCTCATCCATGGACACTTCCTTAGAAAGGCTTTCCAGCTCCAAATCAGACAACGAAGGGAAATCATGTTCTTCCAAGGATGATCATCCCTGCTAAAAAGAGCAGCAAAATGATCGCTGACCAGACTAGACAGCTCATGATCATTCGTAAATACTTTACTTTTGTTATAAACAAATGAATTTTACCTTAATATAAGCAAGATATTATATTTTTAAAATTGTACCCTCTATTTACTCTTTTTCCATCAACGGTCCTAGAGAAATCAAGTCGTATCGAGATTTACGATTTTTTTATACTACAAGCACTTAGATAAAACATTGAGTTCATTCTACAAATACACCATTTATATTTTTCTTATCTCATATCATTGTCATTCCATAAGTTTTATGCATTTTATACTGCCATATTTTTAATTATATTAATTTTGTTCATAATTTGATTTCATGGTACAATATCTTATTTCCTAGTTACAATTTAGTTATCTTCATATTTTCTGGTGTCATATACATTCTTAATATTCACTTTTGATATCTTTTAATTCAATAATTTTTTAAATATAATATTTCAAGTCATCCTTTCATTATGACAAAATCTAAATTTTCATCAAGTTAGATGATATTAGTTATTTATTATTACTTTTTATCTATAATATAGTGAGTTACTATATTTATAAATCTTTGAATTTGTGCTATTAAATTTTTATTTGATATTATAGAAATCATTAATTTATTTTAAAATAATATTTTTTCAAAAAAATTAACCAATAATTATTGGACAATATATTCATGGTATGTGTCTATTTGTGTGCTTGAAATATTAACTTATTGTAAATTTTCTTTTAGAATGATATTCATAGTTTTCATTATTTCATTTTGTCTAAAAATAAAATTTTGCTTGAATATTTAAATAAAATAGAGAATAGTTTTAGAAAGAAAAAAAGTGTAATCTAACAAGAAAAAAAAAAGATTCTACATTACTACGTTAGAGTTTTTTTTATAATGGATATGAGGGATTGACTGAAGTTAATTCTAAGAGTGGAGTATATTTAAAGGAAAAACAATAAATTTCAACTCTCAATTTTCCACGTATCAAAATATAATTGGTCTAAATAGGAAGATACGATACCCCTCTAAATTGATACCCTTAATTAACTCAATTATCCTCTCTTACCCGTGAATTTTAGCATGATATACTCTTTTTGATTTGACAAACGAGGGAAGTCCATGAATTGATAATAGTTTATCTTGCTTAACGCTAGCCCTTTTTATCTTTGCTATTTTGTATATATAGCTCCTTGTGTCAGTACTATATGTAAGTCGAGCCCTTTCCATATTTACTTCGCTGAGGGTTTACACATACTAATCTCACTCACTAGACATGTTTTTATTTGTAAGTGGTTAAAACTATGTATGGTTTCCTCTCACATATTCTCTTTCCGTTCATTTTTTCTTTTTTTACCACTGTGGGTACACACTCTTACTTTTCTACTCCATGCGTAACTCTCATATTCATCATAAACAAATAAAACGAAAATAGTTTAAAAAATTGTATCTTTTCACATAATTATACTTTTTGGCATTAGTACTATGAGAGAAACAAACGGCAAGCTTTATATATGGGAAATAAAAGGCAAGGAGACGACAGATCACCATGCATAACTAAAGCTAGCTTTTACATGGACACAATTATCTATCGCGGTTCAGATAACTCGGCAAACAGACTATCTGAAGTCTATTCTATCAATAAAAAGAAAAATGTATCCGAAGTGTAGTCGAAATAGCTACAACTACAATACATCTCTGCATGCAGCTAGCTAGATTGTTTATTCCTATGACATATGCTTAACCTTGGCTATAATGAGGTTCTAATTGTCATTGTTTGTAATTTGAGAAATGCGTATAAACTTTAACCGTGGGTAGAGTGACCCGGTTTCTTTGGCTCGCAAGGAGTCGGCGAGGAAACTGATGCTGCCGGTCCCTCGGTTGGGGCTGAAGTTGACGGAGGAAACGACTCGGACGGTGGGGAGTAAGCGAACATTGGTGCAGGTGCGGCTGATGGTTCGTAAGCAGGGCTATAAGTGGAGAGCGATGGAGGGTAATATGGTGCTTCTGGCGTGTAAGGAGAGTGAGGGGTTGAAGCAGACGGACCAAGAGGGTAGTCCGGTGTTTCCGGCGGGTAAGAAGATGGCGGCATCATCTTGGACGGAGTTGGGGCTGATGTGGGTGTGAATGTTGGCATAGGTGGAGTGGCGTAAATGGGCTGGTCTTTCATATCGGGTATGGTTCTGGCGACCACGTTAGCTGGGATGTCAAAAGTTATGAAGAGTGAAGCAAGGAGTAAGCTGGTGGTGATAGCGAGGGAAGGAGAAACCATGGTTGCTGCTGCTTGGGATTGCTAGAATGTTGGTTTTTGTCTGAGTAATGTGTTGCGCAGCAGGGGTTTATATAGTAGTGGGTAAGTTGGGGAACCGTACTAAGTGTAACTTAATGTAATTTAATGTAAAGTAAGTCCCTGGGAGTCAAAGTCCTGCAATCTTCTACTCAGATTATTCGTGATTGTCGGGGTCAGATAATTGTTTTTTTTCTTCCAATTTCCTGACGTCGATTGATTGACGTTTTCAATCAATAAGTTCCACAGGTGCCTAACTGTTTGACAAGGTTCCAACACGCGTATGCTGGTCATCACTTCCGTTAACGCCGATGTCAAAGTGACCGGCGGACGACGACGACTATTCATTGCAGCATGGAAAGCTCATGGTTCTTTCCGTTCCGTGATTTGTGGAAGGGCCCAACCCCCTGCGCTAGTCTACAGCCAAAAATACACACTAAAACAATGGTAACAAACTACACATAATGGGGCGTTGTTAAAACACTTCTTCATGACGAAGCCAAGATGTAGCAAGGCTCTCTCTTGAGAGCAGGCCGGATGCCATTAGCCAAATAAGCCTAAACTCTCCATCAACCTCCTCGTCTCCTCCACCGCGCTCTGCGTCTTGTACACGTCGGTCTCTTCGGTTTCCCCTATGCCTGCCGCCTGCATTGATTTGCTTCCCAATGCCAATCATGGTAAAATTGAACTGTGCCTCCACTTGTCTCTTGCTGCAGTCCCTTTGCATGCTACAGAGGAGACTTTTTTTTCTCCTCTTCTCACGCTCCCGATCCTTCACCTTACCGTAGGTGATCACGGGTGGAAGCCCAGCAATCTCCTTATTGTCGACGGATCCACTTCACCGTAATCTTTCTCTACAAGTGCCAGCTTCTACTACCCTCCAGAATCCCCTGCAGCCATGCCAATCCTCGACCATAATGCCACAACCTTGATGGTGGAAAAATGCTTGTTTGGAAGGCTATTCCGCCGATTCAACATGGCCCCGTCCACACTGAGGATTACCCTCACGGAGGAATGGGCTCCTTTCGGATATTTTAAGATCTGTAAAATCACACCATTCACCTTCATTGTTTAGTTTGACGAGCTCCAAGGCCTCCTCGCAGTTGTTTTCCAAGGGTCATGGCCATTACTAAAATCAAGATTTTTGGTTAAGATAAATTAAAATCGTTACCAAACTAATTATTTATGACGATAACAGTCGTTGCGATAACGGAGATGACGTAACGAAAGATCAAATCATTTATCGTATCAACTTTTATTCGTTATTAAAAGTTATATCGTTACTAAAAATATTATTTTGTAACAATTATATTACTCCCTCCGTTCAACAATAACTGTCATTTTAGAAACTTGCACACTTATTAAGAAAAGTAGGACAATGGCGCATGTGCCCCTACTTTTTACTTTTCCATTTAGATAATAATTACTTTTATATTGAATAGTAGGGGTAAAAGTGGAAAAAAGTGTGTCAAAAAACTAGAATGACAGATATTTTTGAACAAGAATCACATCCTAAAACGACAGATATTAATGAACGGAGGGAGTATTACTTTAGTCTCAAATTTATTCAGATCTTTAGTGATGTCTTTGGTAACGAAATATTTATAAGTAATAAAATATATGATAACGATTTAGAGTCGTTACAAAAATCTTTGTAACCAAAAAACATGATTTCACTAGTGGGCGGGTGTGTATCTATGGAGTCCCAAGGCGACATTTCAACCTAAGGTTTGCTACTAAAGCCGGAGAGATTCTAGGCTTTTTTACCGGCATTATGGAGGACCCCGAACCATATAATTTTGACCATATGCGAATTTGTATTCTGATCAACCTCGACCCATCATGAAGCGGTTGACGATGATGATCGACAACAAGTCACGATCCTTTCCATCTCCTATGATGACATGCCCCATATATGCCGAAATTGCGGAGTTTTCACCCACAAGGTCCAATCCTGTCAAGTGCAATCCCCAATCAAGGCATGTCTCCCGGATGAATATGGCATGCACCTCTCCTCTAATATCCGGTTTGCGGCCGTTTGATCGAGGATATCTAACAAACCCGAAACTTGGATTATCCCAGACCTGCTAGGTCAAGCTAACCCGGCTATATCTACTGGTCTCTATCTTGCTGCCCACCCAGGATCGACACCCCCTCGATCCAATGAAAGGTTGAGCAAACCCTCCTCAAAGGTCTACACCATTTTGGATGATGACCATTTCCTCGCATTGACTCTTGGGCCACCTAACCAGATAAAAAATCATACTCCGGGACCAGCAAAGAGTGATCACACCTGCCCAATCCAAGGTATTATGAGAGCACTCCAATGTTCGGGAGAGGGAGGATCATCAACCAAGCAGGTCCGAAAGGAAAGAGACCACTCTCGCCATCTCCGGAGTTGCTAATATACCAATCTCAGCACAAAAGGTTGGCCTCAAAGCGCTATACAAGATGGGTGGGGGGTGCAGCACTTGGGAAATATCTGTCAAGACTTGGGGTTTAATCAAAGTTGTCTTTGTCGTGGATTGTTAGATTTTCTTTGGTGTTTTATCTGATGTTGGTAATTGTAGTATGTTGGTTAATGCCTTATTTGGCTCTTAAGCTTTGTAGTTTGTTCTAGATCATCTATTATTTTGTTTTGGGAAAATTCACAAAATACCACGATTTGAGTTTATAATTCACAATATACCACTTTTTGGAAAGTTGTTCACAAAATACCACGATTTGAGTTTCAAATTCACAAAATGCCACTATTTGGTAACTGACATTAGTTCTGCCGTTAACTCCCTCTACTAAATGACCAAAATACCCCTGACGGATATTTTTATTAAAAAAAAATTGAATTACGCTGAGTTGACTGTGCAACGACTATTTTTTTGAATTTTTTTTCAAAGTTCACAAAATACCATGATTTGAGTTATAGTTCACAAGATGCCACTATATGGGTTTTTATGTTCACAATATGCCACTATTTGAGTTTCGATGTTCAAAAAATGCCCCTGTTTTTGCTGTAACAGCTAGTTTGAGCCCAACAACTCTTTTTTTACCTTTATAAGGACCATCTTACCATATAAACAAAGCACAAACACCATACTAAAGCCATGGTCATGCAAGCTTCTGTATTTTTAGGTTTTTTTTACATTTATTGACATAAATTAAAGTTAAAAATTAAACTAACCTAAATTTGGGTTTCGGGACCCAAATTAGGTCAAAATTCGCTGTTATCCGTGACCACAGATCCAAATCTGTCAAATTAAATAAAAAATTAGAAATTAGAAATTTCAAAAGATGAAAGGTGTTTGTGGCCACGGACAGGGTGTCCCTTGGCACGAACTCAACCTGATTCAAAAAAAGGGTTGTCTGTGGCTTTGGACATGACGTCCGGGACCCCAGACAGGGCGTCCATGGGTGTGGACAGCCACCGAATGGCAGTTTTTGTATTGATATCGGTGGTGTTTTCGGCTCAAATTTTATGGGTGTATTGTCTGAGAGATTATAAAAACGTTAGTAATTAAAAGTTTTCGAATTCAAGCCGAATTTAACATGAAACTTAGATAACAAGTTAACACACAGAAAGTTAAGCAAAACACGGAAACACACAAATCAAATTTGAATTTTGGTTAGAAATTAATGTGAGGAGTGTGTGGGGTTTGAATGTTTAAGAATTCAAAGCTTCTATCTTGTTTTGAAAGCTCCAAGAGGTCGTCCTTGCTTGACGGGATTCTTTGATCAGCTCGTTGATTGGCCTTCGGTTGGGCAACGACTCCAAGCTTTTGGTGGTGTCTTCTCGATAATGTTGTTCACGTTTTGCTATGCTCCAATTACTGGTTTGGTGATTGAAACTTCGAAGAAAAAGCAAAGATTGTTTTTATGTGTATTTTGGAGAGATTTTAGTGAAGTTTTGGTGCATGGAAGTTGAATTTCTTGAGAGGCAAGCTTGAGAGAGTTCTCTCTAACTTCTATAAGGGATTGATGTATTTTAGGTCGAAGGGGAAGTGTGGCCAATTGATAAAAATAATATTTTTATCAAAAGTCTTATAGGATCTAAGAGTATCTAATGTCTTGGCCGACCTACAGGTCGAAATAAATCCCAAAAATTTAACTGTAGATGAAGGAGGATTTTAAAGAATTTTAAGAGTTGGAATCGTGTTATTTTGTTTTATACCCAAAATTTTAACCCTCGGCAAAGGCTATAGTGCACAAAGGCGAAAGCAAGGGCAAAATGGTCAAAGTGTGTAAAGTTGAGATTTTTCAAGGATATTCTAGGGATTATTTATTTTCATATGACTTTTTCATCATCCAAAATATGCTCAAACATCATTGTCATCATGAAAGGCATTCTTATAATTTTCTAGATAATTTTTAATTTGGAAACGTATCTTCTAATTCATATTATAAGCTAAATTAATTAATAATTAATACATAAAATTGCCTAAAATAGAAAGAAAGGCCTCCACACATAACAATAAAATTTTCACATGGTTAATATGAATACACACATTCCTAAACATGACAAATTTTATTTAGAGCCTAAAGAAAAAAATTTAAAGAGAAATTCAAACATTCTTGCAATTTCCTCTCTGCTCTGAAAAATACCAAAATCAAGTTAAAACGTCATGAAATGTTAACACGTGAGAGTGGATGAAATTTAGAGAATAACCCCGTTGGAATTTCAAAATTTTGACTTTTCAATAATTAGTTATGAATTATGAGAGGTGCCAGATCGTAACATTTTTATAAAATCAGTTATTATCAAAATAACCTGATTCTAACTCTCAAAATTCCTAGAAATCATCTTTATCTTTGGTTTAAATTTTATGATTTAATTCGACATGTAGGTCTGTCAGAAAAATCAGATTCTCTTAAAGCCTATGTGTATTCTTGATAGAAAATTTTGTTTTATCAATTGGCCACACTTTTTCTATTAAGCAGAGCTTCCCAAATGACCTAGGACACATCATAACCCTCCCAAGGTCAGAAACAAACTTTCCCAACCTGCCTCCCATGTTTTCCAACATCATCATACAGAAACTATACCGAATCACACTGAAATCATCAAAAAGCACATTTTTTCTTCTCCTATAAAACTTCCAAACATCAAAACACCACCAAACCAGAAGCAAAACATGAAGAACAACACAAGGAAAAAGGAGTAAGAAGTAAAAGTTGTTGCCCAACAGGAGGACAACCGACAAACCAATCAAAGAATCCTGATGTAAAGAAATAGATTGTTTGAGCATTCAAAACATGTTAAAAGTCATCAATTCCTAAACCCATGAACTCTGTATACTCCTCACATCAATTTCTAAAAAAGTTTCAACTTTGAATTGTGTATTTTTTTAGTTTTATTAGCTTTATGTGTGTTTCCTTGTTTTCCAAGTTTCATGCTAATTTTGACTTCAAATTAGAAACTTTCAGTCATTAACGTGTGAAGATGTAACAGAGGTTACTCTCCCAACACAATTTCCACACCATGAAGTATAGTGGTTCGGCCAATAATCCGGCCTACGTCCACTTCTAGACAGAGTTATTATTCCTTCTTTGGTTTACAACACTAGAGAGCTTTTGAGATGAGCTCCCTTCTTTTCTAACTTGAGACCCTTACAAATGAGCCCCTCTACTCCTATTTATAGACTTTCTATCACTAGGTTCACCCTTTTTGCCCCTATACATGTGATAGTATTACATAAATATAGCTACCAGTCCCTTTACGGGTAGTCTCTCCGGACTGGAATACTGCTTCCGCATTGGACTAACTCTTCCGGACCGTCACTTTAACAATAATCCTTCCGGTAGTTACTTTATCGGTAGCGATCCTTTAGATGGCAGCCCTTCCGGAAGCGGGTCTTCCGGTAGTAGGGCTTCCAACGGTAGGCCTTCCGACAATTGGCCTCCGGTAGACTCTCTTGGTAGATCCTTCCGCATCGGGGCCTTTCGGTAGCAGGCCTTCCGACAATAGGCCTTCCGATAATTGGTCTCCGGTAGTAGTCCTTCCGCTAGCAGGCCTTCGGTAGAGACTTTAACCTTCCGCATGGTATATTTCATACCATTACATCAGTCCCACAAGTTCTACTTTTTAACACTAAAAAGTGGAACTTATAAAAAGAAGATAAAATTTACACTTTGTACTCTTTTCTTTTCTACTATATATCTCCTAGTCCCACAAGTTCTTTTTCTTTTGACTAAAAAAGGAAATGAACTTACAAACTTTAGTCTATGTAATAGCTTGTCTTCCGGAAACAAAGAAGTCCCACGGGTTCCGGGGTGATGGAGTCCCACTTGTTCTCCTGAGAAAAGGTCTCCGTCCCTTGACCGTGCCATAATAAGAAATGATCTGGAACTCCGAAGGGCCATAATAATCCCAGAAGGCCATAATAATTCCAGAAGACCATAATAATTCCAGAAGACCATAATAATCTCAAGAAGTCCGAGATAATAATAAATGGGATATTACTTCATAATCAGATTGCTGCTTGAATCACTTCATTCCTTGGGCCTGCATATCTAAATTTAACAGATTAAAAGATATTTGTCTTTTGGGCTGCCCGGAGCGACCGGACTACCCAAAAGTTTTTTGTTAGTTAGAGCATATTAATCACGGGGATAAAAAACCCAAATACACAGCCTCTAGGTTTTTTAGAGCAGCCTTTCTAAATACATGGATAGCACAAGTCTGAAGTGAACAAAAGGAAATACTATAAATTCTATTACTTCCCAAAAGTTGGAGATTCTTATAATGAAGAATTTTATACTGCTCTTTTTGTTTTTTTTTTTTGCCAAGATCTCTTTTGGTAACTCCTTAGTTACACTTTTATGCTTTCACACTACTGTACCACTGTACACATGGTGAGATCGTCGGTTTAATACTCTACCGACTTTGAGCCGGTGAGATCGTCGGATTAACACTCTACTGCCAGGACGCTGACAGCGAGATCGTCGGATACACTACACTACCATTCTTTGATGGTAGATCGTCGGATACAGAACACTACCATTCTTTGATGGTAGATCGTCGGATACATTCTTTTTCTTTCTTTTTCTCTTTCTTTTTTTTCAAGACTCGCTGGTCTTCGTTTTAAGTAAATCAGAAATTGTTTTAAAATATTTCTTTTTTGAAAACCAGAGGGTGATCAATCCTCTGAAAAAAGTTTTCGCAAACTCCGAGTGATAAAAGAATATCCATAATGTAACATCAAAAAAGTTTGGTACCTCTTTTTTACCTGTGGAATAATATTACTGGCGGATGTCAAACTGCTACCGGTGGAATGTGAGAGGGTGCTATTGTTGAAAATTTTTACCGTATGCGAACCGCAATTGGCTACCGGTGAAGATGATAAGTTGCTACCGGTAGAAACTGCAACTGGCCTCCGGATGTCTATTTATCTGGACTGGCCCTCCGATAAGAATGACAAGTTGCCTCCGGAGAGGAACCCAAGTTGTTGGAGATTTCAACTTTCTACCGGAAAAAACTCAATTTGCTACATGTGAAAAATTTCATGTTGCTACCGGAGGAAATTTCATGCTGGAGAAATCTTCCTGCGGAGTCAGGTCCCATAGCATCGTCAGCTGTCCGCCGCAGCCTTACTCTTCCTTATCAAGCTTCAGGCGATCCCGTTCTGAATTTGATTTCTCTACTGACATCTATTTTCTGGCTGGCACTTTGTTGGTCATGCTATACCGAAGATCTGGAACTCAGACGCGACTAGTATCTTTGTTGGTCACGCTCATACTCCACCGAATGACTTTTTATCTATTGCAGCAGTGTAAATCGCCGGATTCGTCGTAGCGAAAGGCCCTTTTCGAAGATGAAATTCGGTGGCGGCACATTTCTGGAAATTTATCATCAACAATAAATCCATGCCCCCCCTTCTACCGGAGACACTCGAGAAAGTTCTATCGAAGACGGCTGTTCTTTCTTCGTAGGATCCGTACCGGTGACGGTGCTTTACATGCCGCATTTAGGATTTTCCCCGGTTATCCAGCCGCTTGGACGCCCAACGCCCTCTGGAGCAACAACTTCACTTAGCCGGAATAAACTTGAACGAGATTGAGAATGGTCAGTCGATGATTTTTGATTTAGCTTGACGTCGGGTGACGTTGGTCCGGGTAAGTTGACTTCCGAAGATGTAGTTGGCTTTTGAGCGACAATGAAACAACTCTGACTGCCTTCGGTGATGTTCTCTTGGTGATATACCTCCAGTGGAACAACTCTGACTACCGGGTCATGAACTTTTTCGGAGAGGAAACCCAATCTTTATATGGAGATAATGAGTTACCACCCGGTGGAGATTTCAATCTACTGCCGGTGAAAATCTCAATTCGTTACCGATGAGGATTTTACGTCGCTACCGGTGAAAGGTGAAACGAGAAGTTTCTACTTCTGCTCTATCTACTTTCTCAAGGCTTCTTCCACAGATGCGATCCCTTGTCGAGATATCACTGATAGGGTCACTTCACATGTGCGTTCTGTTCTATCTCAAATAGGACAATGGGCTCTGTCTCTGTGCTTCCGGTAGAGTCTGAATTTTTTGTAGATGATTCTTTTTTTTAAAATAACTATTTTCCTCCGGAAGTCTGAGTGATAACCAGAACATGAATTCCCCCGGGCCTAGCAGAGTGCTTCCGAGATTCGGACTAACAGTGACTACCGATACTTTCAACAAAATGCTCATGCTTTTGGCTTCATCCCCTCTTTTATTCTTTTACCGATAGCAATATAACCACAGGCTTTGCACTGTGCCAGTCTTGTCCACCCATCAACAGACCTTGGACTGGTTATACTGAGTCTGTGATCAACTTGAATTTGACGCCCTGACGTCATTAGCTGTAATTCCAATGGCCCCTATGGATGACATATAGATTCAACGTTTCTGGAATGTTTGGGATTCCCTCAGCTCGGCATGTCATAAATGAGTTTGCACAGCAGCACCAGTAATCTCAAACAACAAATAAGGAAGAATGCAAGTTAGAAGGAATTTCATATTGTAGTAACCGTGTTAGTGAGCATGTAACTGACTGAAAATAGAAAACAAGATTCCTAAAGCACACATAAGCCTGGCACTATTGAAGCAAGGACATTATAACTTTTGGCTGAAACAATGTTGGAACATGCTCCATATACAGCAGCGAAGTTTAACAAAACATGAGTAAGAAGGACTATAATTTAGAAACAGCTATTTAAGAATTTTGGCTACTGAATATAGTTTCAGTACAAATAAAACAATGTAAAATAGTGTGCTTAAAAGGTGAAAAACTGCTAAAAATCAGCTTTTAAACAGCAGCTAAACTGGGCAGAAACTGGACATACTTCAAAGCCAAGACATTTCTTAATAGTAGCAGTAGAGAATGTATGCCATTATTTTCAAAATGTAACAGGAGTGAACAAGGTTCACAGAGCCAGCCATAAAGTATTTTAGCAAAACAGATTAAAAAGAGTAGTAAGTAGCAATGCAGAGTATTGAAATATAGCGAAAACTGTATCATATTCAACCAGAATAATGAAGCTGTCTAAAATCTGTAACAGTAGTACAATTTGAAGCAGTTTTATGCATATTCTTCATTTGACAACAGATTTCAGCAAGGCCCAAGAACATCAGCACAACATGTTTTGCTGACTCATAAACACAAACAAAAACTTTGCAGAATCCAAATTAGTTCTTGGATTACCGATAGAGAGAAGTTACCGATGGAATGATATTACCGGTATGAATCTGTCTATAACAGTAGCAGCACTTTTATCAAATAGATTAGTTGTTAGACATATGAGATATGGAAATATAGTATTCGAGTCGTAATGCTCAGACTTAACTTTGAGAAGATCAGGAATAAACTGTGTACCATCAATCCCAAACTCAGGTTATATGATTAATTTATTCATCAGACATATTATTATATTCCATAAACATGAAACAGTCTGGGATTACTCTGTTCAATCACGGAGATAAGATGATATTTCTACGCGTATTGATGTTGCCGATAGGATGATATTACCGATAAGGATAAAGTTAGGGTTGTTACCGGAAAACTACCGGTAGTATGCTGTATTGATTCCTTTTTTGCACCGACGAATGAAGGCTAGATAAATTGGGATCGAACAGTTACCTTGCAATGCTGGTCGATCAAGGCTTACGTGTATTGATGTACCTTATGATGTATCCTTACCGATACTTCCGTGATATAAACTTCTCCCCGTTAATGCAGTGACTTGCGCTTTGGTCGGAAACGAGGCAACGCTCGAAATAGTAGTCTGTGCCTGGGGCGGGAACGGGATGCCCGGGGGTTTCGTAACAGCGGCTTGCGCCTACATTTGCTTATCTCAGTACGGAGCTCCAATCTGGCTGGTCAAACTCCATTCCCCGAATTCACGCTCTTCATATCCCTGATGATCGTCTTTCAAGGTTGCCAATCTTGCCTTTTTTTTCCAGAGTTATTACTTGTTACTTCTCCAGATCGAGTACACCGATTATTGCGTCTGACCTTCTGATTCCGAGCCACTCCGATCTTGCTGAGATTTTTATAATTTCATCGCTTTGTCAATCGATTTTCTTTTTTCACTTGCATCTTGATGTTTCGCCAAGAGAGAAAGCTTCGTCGAGAGTCGGATGAAAGAACATAATTGACATGAGGCGTCAACTGATTTCCTCAAACTCGTGAGTTCTCTGCTGAGTTTGAGGTTTTGGACTGGATTCGACAGATTTGGGAGTATCTGGTAACAATGTCGAGGAGAGATCAATGTTCTCTTTGTAAGCTGGTGTAGTTGATTTTGAGTTGAGGCCGATCAAGAACTCCATCGTGATCATGTTTTGAAAATTCTGGTCACGCGAACAGAATTCTTGGATGAATTCCTTTAGCTTCATGTCTCGATCGGATAATATTCTCCGATCTGCTACTCCATTTCCTTGCTGTTCAAATGAAATCGTAGAATGAGTCGATGGAGCTTTTTTCTTGATCAAGCTTGCGTAGTCAATGGAGCTTTTTCTTCCGTAGAATGAGTCGATTCTTTCATGATTTTCTGGAGCGTGGATCAATCGTGGTTTTTGAGAATCCTGGAGATTACGATGAATGACCTCGACGAAGCAAGAACGTGGTTGAATCGTGGTTGATGTTCGTTTCCCACAGACGGCGCCAATGAAGATGTAACAGAGGTTACTCTCCCAACACAATTTCCACACCATGAAGTATAGTGGTTCGGCCAATAATCCGGCCTACGTCCACTTCTAGACAGAGTTATTATTCCTTCTTTGGTTTACAACACTAGAGAGCTTTTGAGATGAGCTCCCTTCTTTTCTAACTTGAGACCCTTACAAATGAGCCCCTCTACTCCTATTTATAGATTTCTATCACTAGGTTCACCCTTTTTTGCCCCTATACATGTGATAGTATTACATAAATATAGCTACAGTCCCTTTACGGGTAGTCTCTCCGGACTGGAATACTGCTTCCGCATTGGACTAACTCTTCCGGACCGTCACTTTAACAATAATCCTTCCGGTAGTTACTTTATCGGTAGCGATCCTTTAGATGGCAGCCCTTCCGGAAGGGGTCTTCCGGTAGTAGGGCTTCCAACGGTAGGCCTTCCGACAATTGGCCTCCGGTAGACTCTCTTGGTAGATCCTTCCGCATCGGGGCCTTTCGGTAGCAGGCCTTCCGACAATAGGCCTTCCGATAATTGGTCTCCGGTAGTAGTCCTTCCGCTAGCAGGCCTTCTTGGTAGAGACTTTAACCTTCCGCATGGTATATTTCATACCATTACATCAGTCCCACAAGTTCTACTTTTTAACACTAAAAGTGGAACTTAAAAAAAGAGATAAAATTTACACTTTGTACTCTTTTCTTTTCTACTAATATATTAGTCCCACAAGTTCTTTTTCTTTGACTAAAAAAGGAAATGAACTTACAAACTTTAGTCTATGTAAAGTTGTCTTCCGGAAACAAAGAAGAACGGGTTCCACGGGCCGGGTGATGGAGTCCCACTTGTTCTCCTGAGAAAGGTCTCCGTCCCTTGACCGTGCCATAATAAGAAATCCAAAGATCTGGAACTCCGAAGGGCCATAATAATCCAGAAGGCCATAATATTCCAGAAGACCATAATAATTCCAGAAGACCATAATAATCTCAAGAAGTCCGAGATAATAATAAATGGGATATACTTCATAATCAGATTGCTGCTTGAATCACTTCATTCCTTCCGGGCTGCATATCTAATTTAACAGATTAAAAGATATTTGTCTTTTGGGCTGCCCGGAGCGACCGGACTTCCCAAAAGTTTTTTGTTAGTTAGAGCATATTAATCACGGGGATAAAAAACCCAAATACACAGCCTCTAGGTTTTTTAGAGCAGCTTTCTAAATACATGGATAGCAAGTCTGAAGTGAACAAAAGGAAATACATAATTCTATTACTCAATTTATTACGTTGGAGATCCCAAAAGTTGAGAGATTTTGAGATTTTTCTTTTGTTTTTGTTGCTTTTTCTTGTTTTTTTTTGCAAGATCTCTTTGGTAACTCCTTAGTTACACTTTATGCTTTCACACTCTACCACTGTACACATGGTGAGATCGTCGGTTAATACTCTACCGACTTTGAGCCGGTGAGATCGTCGGATTAACACTCTACTGCCAGGACGCTGACAGCGAGATCGTCGGATACTAACACTACCATTCTTTGATGGTAGATCGTCGGATACAGAACACTACCATTCTTTGATGGTAGATCGTCGGATACATTCTTTTCTTTCTTTTTCTCTTCTTTTTTTTTCAAGACTCGCTGGTCTTCGTTTAAGTAAATCAGAAATTGTTTTAAAAATTCTTTTTTTTGAAAACCAGAGGGTGATCAATCCTCTGAAAAAAGTTTTCGCAAAACTCCGAGTGATAAAAGAATATCCATAATGTAACATCAAAAAAGTTTGGTACCTCTTTTTTACCTGTGGAATAATATTACTGGCGGATGTCAAACTGCTACCGGTGGAATGTGAGAGGGTGCTATTGTTGAAAATTTTTACGTATGCGAACCGCAATTGGCTACCGGTGAAGATGATAAGGTTGCTACCGGTAGAAACTGCAACGGCCTCCGGATGTCTATTTATCTGGACTGGCCCTCCGATAAGAATACAAGTTGCCTCCGGAGAGGAACCCAAGTTGTTGGAGATTTCAACTTTCTACCGGAGAAAGAAAAATCCCAATTTGCTACATGTGAAAAATTTCATGTTGCTAACCGGGAGGAAATTTCATGCTGGAGAAATCTTCCGCGGAGTCAGGTCCCATAGCATCGTCAGTGTCCGCCGCAGCCTTACTCTTCCTTATCAAGCTTCAGGCGATCCCGTTCTGAATTTTGATTTCTCTACTGACATATTTTCTGGCTGGCACTTTGTTGGTCATGCTATACCGAAGATCTGGAACTCAGACGCGACTAGTATCTTTGTGGTCACGCTCATACTCCACCGAAGACTTTTTATCTATTGCAGCAGTGTAAATCGCCGGATTCGTCGTAGCGAAAGGCCCTTTTCGACGAGAGAAATTCTGTGGTGGCGGCACATTTCTGGAAATTTATCATCAACAATAATCCATGCCCCCCTTCTACCGGAGACACTCGAGAAAGTTCTATCGAAGACGGCTGTTCTCTTTCTTCGTAGGATCCGTACCGGTGACGGCTTTACCAAATGCGCATGTTAGGATTTTCCCCGGTTATCCAGCCGCTTTGGACGCCCAACGGCCCTTCTGGAGCAAAACTTCATTAGCCGGAATAAACTTGAAACGAGATTGAGAATGGTCAGTCGATGATTTTGATTTAGCTTGACGTCGGGTGACGTTGGTGCCGGGTAAGTGACTTCCGAAGATGTAGTTGGCTTTGAGCGAAAATGAAAAACTCTGACTGCCTTCGGTGATGTTCTCTGGTGAGATACCTCCAGGTGGAACAACTCTGACTACCGGGTCATGAAACTTTTTCGGAGAGGAAACCCATCTTTATATGGAGATAATGAGTTACCACCGGTGGAGATTTCAATCTAGGTGTGTGAAAATCTCAATTCGTTACCGATGAGGATTTTACGTCGCTACCGGTGGAAACGAGAAGTTTTACTTCTGCTATACTACTTTCTCAAGGCTTCTTCCACAGATGCGATCCCTTGTCGAGATATCACTGATAGGGTCACTTCACATGTGCGTTCTGTTCTATCTCAAATAGGACAATGGGCTCTGTCTCTGTGCTTCCGGTAGAGTCTGAATTTTTGTAGATGATTCTTTTTTTTTAAAATAACTATTTTCCTCCGGAAGTCGAGTGAGTGATAACCAGAACATGAATTCCCCGGGCCTAGCAGAGTGCTTCCGAGATTCGGACTACAAGTGACTACCGATACTTTCAACAAAATGCTCATGCTTTTGGCTTCATCCCCTCTTTATTCTTTTACCGATAGCAAATATAACCACAGGGCTTTGCACTGTGCCAGTCTTGTCCACCCATCAACAGACCTTGGACTGGTTATACTGAGTCTGTGATCAACTTGAATTTGACGCCCTGACGTCATTAGAGCTGTAATTCCAATGGCCCCATATGGATGACATATAGATTCAACGTTTCTGGAATTGGGATTTCCCTCAGCTCGGCATGTACATAAATGTTTGCACAGCAGCACCAGTAATTCTCACAACAAAACATAAGGAAGAATGCAAGTTAGAAGGAATTTCATATTGTAGTAACCGTGTTAGTAGGAGCATGTAACTGACTGAAAATAGAAAACAAGATTCCTAAAGCACACATAAGCCTGGCACTATTGAAGCAAGGACATTATAACTTTTGCTGCTGAAACAATTGTTGGAACATGCTCCATATACAGCAGCGAAGTTTAACAAAACATGAGTAAGAAGGACTATAATTTAGAAACAGCTATTTAAGAATTTTGGCTACTGAAATATAGTTTCAGTACAATAATAAAACGATGTAAAATAGTGTGCTTAAAAGGTGAAAAACTGCTAAAAATCAGCTTTTAACAGCAGCTAAACTGGGCAGAAACTGGACATACTTCAAAGCCAAGACATTTCTTAATAGTAGCAGTAGAGAATGTATGCCATTATTTTCAAAATGTAACAGGAGTGAACAAGGTTCACAGAGCCAGCCATAAAGTATTTTAGCAAAAACAGATTAAAAAAGAGTAGTAAGTAGCAATGCAGAGTATTGAAATATAGCGAAAACTGTATCATATTCAACCAGAATAATGAAGCTGTCTAAAAATCTGTAACAGTAGTACAATTGAAGCAGTTTTATGCCATATTCTTCATTTGACAACAGATTTCAGCAAGGCCCAAGAACATCAGCAAACATGTTTTGCTGACTCATAAACACAAACAAAAACTTTGCAGAATCCAAATTAGTTCTTGGATTACCGATAGAGAGAAGTTACCGATGGAATGATATTACCGTAGTATGAATCTGTCTATAACAGTAGCAGCAACTTTTATCAAAATAGATTAGTGTTAGACATATGAGATATGGAATATAGTATTCGAGTCGTAATGCTCAGACTTAACTTTGAGAAGATCAGGAATAAACTGTGTACCATCAATCCCAAACTCAGGTTATATGATTAATTTATTCATCAAGACATATATATTATATTCCATAAACATGAAACAGTCTGGAGATTACTCTGTTCAATCACGGAGATAAGATGATATTTCTACGCGTATTGATGTTGCCGATAGGATGATATTACCGATAAGGATAAAGTTAGGGTTGTTACCGGAAAACTACCGGTAGTAGTATGCTGTATTGATTCCTTTTTTGCACCGACGAATGAAGGCTAGATAAATTGGGATCGAACAGTTACCTTGCAATGCCTGGTGCGATCAAGGCTTATGTGTATTGATGTACCTTTATGATGTATCCTTACCGATACTTCCGTGATATAAATTCTCCCGTTAATGCAGTGACTTGCGCTTTGGTCGGAAACGAGGCAAACGCTCGAAATAGTAGTCTGTGCCTGGGGCGGGAACGGGATGCCACCGGGGGTTCGTAACAGCGGCTTGCGCCTACATTTGCTTTATCTCAGTACGGAGCTCCAATCTGGTCAAACTCCAATTCCCGTAACAGCTTCATATCCCTGATGATCGTCTTTCAAGGTTGCCAATCCTTCCTTTTTTCCAGAGTTATTACTTGTTACTTCTCCAGATCGAGTACACCGATTATTGCGTCTGACCTTCTGATTCCGAGCCACTCCGATCTTGCTGAGATTTTTATAATTTCATCGCTTTGTCAATCGATTTTCTTTTTTTCACTTGCATCTTGATGTTTCGCCAAGAGAGAAAGCTTCGTCGAGAGTCGGATGAAAGAACATAATTGACATGAGGCGTCAACTGATTTCCTCAAACTCGTGAGTTCTCTGCTGAGTTGAGGTTTTGGATGGATTCGACAGATTTGGGGTTCTGGTAACAATGTCGAGGAGAGATCAATGTTCTCTTTGTAAGCTGGTGTAGTTGATTTTGAGTTGAGGCCGATCAAGAAACTCCATCGTGATCATGTTTTGAAATTATGGTCACGCGAACAGAATTCTTGGATGAATTCCTTTAGCTTCATGTCTCGATCGGATAATATTCTCCGATCTGCTACTCCATTTCCTTGCTGTTCATAATGAAATCGTAGAATGAGTCGATGGAGCTTTTTTCTTGATCAAGCTTGCGTAGTCAATGGAGCTTTTTCTTTCCGTAGAATGAGTCGATTTTCATGATTTTCTGGAGCGTGGATCAATCGTGGTTTTTGAGAATCCTGGAGATTACGATGAATGACCTCGACGAAGCAAGAACGTGGTTGAATCGTGGTTGATGTTCGTTTCCCACAGACGGCGCCAATGAAGATGTAACAGAGGTTACTCTCCCAACACAATTTCCACACCATGAAGTATAGTGGTTCGGCCAATAATCCGGCCTACGTCCACTTCTAGACAGAGTTATTATTCCTTCTTTGGTTTACAACACTAGAGAGCTTTTGAGATGAGCTCCCTTCTTTTCTAACTTGAGACCCTTACAAATGAGCCCCTCTACTCCTATTTATAGACTTTCTATCACTAGGTTCACCCTTTTTGCCCCTATACATGTGATAGTATTACATAAATATAGCTAACCAGTCCCTTTACGGGTAGTCTATCCGGACTAGAATACTGCTTCCGCATTGGACTAACTCTTCCGGACCGTCACTTTAACAATAATCCTTCGGTAGTTACTTTATCGGTAGCGATCCTTTAGATGGCAGCCCTTCCGGAAGCGGGTCTTCCGGTAGTAGGGCTTCCAACGGTAGGCCTTCCGACAATTGGCCTCCGGTAGACTCTCTTGGTAGATCCTTCCGCATCGGGGCCTTTCGGTAGCAGGCCTTCCGACAATAGGCCTTCCGATAATTGGTCTCCGGTAGTAGTCCTTCGCTAGCAGGCCTTCGGTAGAGACTTTAACCTTCCGCATGGTATATTTTTACCATTACATCAGTCCCACAAGTTCTACTTTTTAACACTAAAAAGTGGAACTTATAAAAAGAAGATAAAATTTACACTTTGTACTCTTTTCTTTTCTACTATATATCTCCTAGTCCCACAAGTTTTTTCTTTTGACTAAAAAAGGAAATGAACTTACAAACTTTAGTCTATGTAATAGCTTGTCTTCCGGAAACAAAGAAGTCCCACGGGTTCCGGGTGATGGAGTCCCACTTGTTCTCCTGAGAAAAGGTCTCCGTCCCTTGACCGTGCCATAATAAGAAATCCAAAGATCTGGAACTCCGAAGGGCCATAATAATCCCAGAAGGCCAAAATTCAGAAGACCATAATAATTCCAGAAGACCATAATAATCTCAAGAAGTCCGAGATAATAATAAATGGGATATTACTTCATAATCAGATTGCTGCTTGAATCACTTCATTCCTTGGGCCTGCATATCTAAATTTAACAGATTAAAAGATATTTGTCTTTTGGGCTGCCCGGAGCGACCGGACTTCCCAAAAGTTTTTTGTTAGTTAGAGCATATTAATCACGGGGATAAAAAACCCAAATACACAGCCTCTAGGTTTTTAGAGCAGCCTTTCTAAATACATGGATAGCACAAGTCTGAAGTGAACAAAAGGAAATACTAAATTCTATTACTTCCAAAAGTTGGAGATTCTTATAATGAAGAATTTTATACTGCTCTTTTGTTTTTTTTTTTTGCCAAGATCTCTTTTGGTAACTCCTTAGTTACACTTTTATGCTTTCACACTCTACCACTGTACACATGGTGAGATCGTCGGTTTAATACTCTACCGACTTTGAGCCGGTGAGATCGTCGGATTAACACTCTACTGCCAGGACGCTGACAGCGAGATCGTCGGATACACTACACTACCATTCTTTGATGGTAGATCGTCGGATACAGAACACTACCATTCTTTGATGGTAGATCGTCGGATACATTCTTTTTCTTTCTTTTTCTCTTTCTTTTTTTTTCAAGACTCGCTGGTCTTCGTTTTAAGTAAATCAGAAATTGTTTTAAAATATTTCTTTTTTGAAAAACAGAGGGTGATCAATCCTCTGAAAAAAGTTTTCGCAAACTCCGAGTGTAAAAGAATATCCATAATGTAACATCAAAAAAGTTTGGTACCTCTTTTTTACCTGTGGAATAATATTACTGGCGGATGTCAAACTGCTACCGGTGGAATGTGAGAGGGTGCTATTGTTGAAAATTTTTACCGTATGCGAACCGCAATTGGCTACCGGTGAAGATGATAAGTTGCTACCGGTAGAAACTGCAACTGGCCTCCGGATGTCTATTTATCTGGACTGGCCCTCCGATAAGAATGACAAGTGCCTCCGGAGAGGAACCCAAGTTGTTGGAGATTTCAACTTTCTACCGGAGAAAAATCCCAATTTGCTACATGTGAAAAATTTCATGTTGCTACCGGAGGAAATTTCATGCTGGAGAAATCTTCCTGCGGAGTCAGGTCCCATAGCATCGTCAGCTGTCCGCCGCAGCCTTACTCTTCCTTATCAAGCTTCAGGCGATCCCGTTCTGAATTTGATTTCTCTACTGACATCTATTTTCTGGCTGGCACTTTGTTGGTCATGCTATACCGAAGATCTGGAACTCAGACGCGACTAGTATCTTTGTTGGTCACGCTCATACTCCACCGAATGACTTTTTATCTATTGCAGCAGTGTAAATCGCCGGATTCGTCGTAGCGAAAGGCCCTTTTCGAAGATGAAATTCGGTGGCGGCACATTTCTGGAAATTTATGATCAACAATAAATCCATGCCCCCCTTCTACCGGAGACACTCGAGAAAGTTCTATCGAAGACGGCTGTTCTTTCTTCGTAGGATCCGTACCGGTGACGGTGCTTTACATGCCGCATTTAGGATTTTCCCCGGTTATCCAGCCGCTTGGACGCCCAACGCCCTCTGGAGAGCAACAACTTCACTTAGCCGGAATAAACTTGAACGAGATTGAGAATGGTCAGTCGATGATTTTTGATTTAGCTTGACGTCGGGTGACGTTGTCCGGGTAAGTTGTAAGTTGACTTCCGAAGATGTAGTTGGCTTTTGAGCGACAATGAAACAACTCTGACTGCCTTCGGTGATGTTCTCTTGGTGATATACCTCCAGTGGAACAACTCTGACTACCGGGTCATGAACTTTTTCGGAGAGGAAACCCAATCTTTATATGGAGATAATGAGTTACCACCGGTGGAGATTTCAATCTACTGCCGGTGAAAATCTCAATTCGTTACCGATGAGGATTTTACGTCGCTACCGGTGGAAACGAGAAGTTTCTACTTCTGCTATACTACTTTCTCAAGGCTTCTTCCACAGATGCGATCCCTTGTCGAGATATCACTGATAGGGTCACTTCACATGTGTGTTCTGTTCTATCTCAAATAGGACAATGGGCTCTGTCTCTGTGCTTCCGGTAGAGTCTGAATTTTTGTAGATGATTCTTTTTTTTAAAATAACTATTTTCCTCCGGAAGTCGAGTGATAACCAGAACATGAATTCCCCCGGGCCTAGCAGAGTGCTTCCGAGATTCGGACTACAAGTGACTACCGATACTTTCAACAAAATGCTCATGCTTTTGGCTTCATCCCTCTTTATTCTTTTACCGATAGCAAATATAACCACAGGGCTTTGCACTGTGCCAGTCTTGTCCACCCATCAACAGACCTTGGACTGGTTATACTGAGTCTGTGATCAACTTGAATTTGACGCCCTGACGTCATTAGAGCTGTAATTCCAATGGCCCCATATGGATGACATATAGATTCAACGTTTCTGGAATGTTTGGGATTTCCCTCAGCTCGGCATGTACATAAATGAGTTTGCACAGCAGCACCAGTAATTCTCACAACAAAACATAAGGAAGAATGCAAGTTAGAAGGAATTTCATATTGTAGTAACCGTGTTAGTGAGCATGTAACTGACTGAAAATAGAAAACAAGATTCCTAAAGCACACATAAGCCTGGCACTATTGAAGCAAGGACATTATAACTTTTGGCTGAAACAATTGTTGGAACATGCTCCATATACAGCAGCGAAGTTTAACAAAACATGAGTAAGAAGGACTATAATTTAGAAACAGCTATTTAAGAATTTTGGCTACTGAAATATAGTTTCAGTACAATAATAAAACAGATGTAAAATAGTGTGCTTAAAAGGTGAAAAACTGCTAAAAATCAGCTTTTAACAGCAGCTAAACTGGGCAGAAACTGGACATACTTCAAAGCCAAGACATTTCTTAATAGTAGAGTAGAGAATGTATGCCATTATTTTCAAAATGAACAGGAGTGAACAAGGTTCACAGAGCCAGCCATAAAGTATTTTAGCAAAAACAGATTAAAAAAGAGTAGTAAGTAGCAATGCAGAGTATTGAAATATAGCGAAAACTGTATCATATTCAACCAGAATAATGAAGCTGTCTAAAAATCTGTAACAGTAGTACAATTTGAAGCAGTTTTATGCCATATTCTTCATTTGACAACAGATTTCAGCAAGGCCAAGAACAAGAACATCAGCAAAATTTGCTGACTCATAAACACAAACAAAAACTTTGCAGAATCCAAATTAGTTCTTGGATTACCGATAGAGAGAAGTTACCGATGGAATGATATTACCGGTATGAATCTGTCTATAACAGTAGCAGCAACTTTTATCAAAATAGATTAGTGTTAGACATATGAGATATGGAAATATAGTATTCGAGTCGTAATGCTCAGACTTAACTTTGAGAAGATCAGGAATAAACTGTGTACCATCAATCCCAAACTCAGGTTATATGATTAATTTATTCATCAAGACATATTATTATATTCCATAAACATGAAACAGTCTGGAGATTACTCTGTTCAATCACGGAGATAAGATGATATTTCTACGCGTATTGATGTTGCCGATAGGATGATATTACCGATAAGGATAAAGTTAGGGTTGTTACCGGAAAAACTACCGGTAGTAGTGTATGTGTATGTTGATTCCTTTTTGCACCGACGAATGAAGGCTAGAAATTGGGATCGAACAGTTACCTTGCAATGCCTGGTGCGATCAAGGCTATCGTGTATTGATGTACCTTTATGATGATCCTTACCGATACTTCCGTGATATAAACTTCTCCCGTTAATGCAGTGACTTGCGCTTTGGTCGGAAACGAGGCAACGCTCGAAATAGTAGTCTGTGCCTGGGGCGGGAACGGGATGCCACCGGGGGTTCGTAACAGCGGCTTGCGCCTACATTTGCTTATCTCAGTACGGAGCTCCAATCTGGTCAAACTCCAATTCCCGTAACAGCTTCATATCCCTGATGATCGTTTTCAAGGTTGCCAATCCTTCCTTTTTTCCAGGTTATTACTTGTTACTTCTCCAGATCGAGTACACCGATTATTGCGTCTGACCTTCTGATTCCGAGCCACTCCGATCTTGCTGAGATTTTTATAATTTCATCGCTTTGTCAATCGATTTTCTTTTTTCACTTGCATCTTGATGTTTCGCCAAGAGAGAAAGCTTCGTCGAGAGTCGGATGAAAGAAGAATAATTGACATGAGGCGTCAACTGATTTCCTCAAACTCGTGAGTTCTCTGCTGAGTTTGAGGTTTTGGACTGGATTCGACAGATTTGGGAGTATCTGGTAACAATGTCGAGAGAGATCAATGTTCTCTTTGTAAGAGTGTAGTTGATTTTGAGTTGAGGCCGATCAAGAACTCCATCGTGATCATGTTTTGAAATTATGGTCACGCGAACAGAATTCTTGGATGAATTCCTTTAGCTTCATGTCTCGATCGGATAATATTCTCCGATCTGCTACTCCATTTCCTTGGTTCATAATGAAATCGTGTAGAATGAGTCGATGGAGCTTTTTTCTTGATCAAGCTTGCGTAGTCAATGGAGCTTTTTCTTTCCGTAGAATGAGTCGATTCTTTCATGATTTTCTGGAGCGTGGATCAATCGTGGTTTTTGAGAATCCTGGAGATTACGATGAATGACCTCGACGAAGCAAGAACGTGGTTGAATCGTGGTTGATGTTCGTTTCCCACAGACGGCGCCAATGAAGATGTAACAGAGGTTACTCTCCCAACACAATTTCCACACCATGAAGTATAGTGGTTCGGCCAATAATCCGGCCTACGTCCACTTCTAGACAGAGTTATTATTCCTTCTTTGGTTTACAACACTAGAGAGCTTTTGAGATGAGCTCCCTTCTTTTCTAACTTGAGACCTTACAAATGAGCCCCTCTACTCCTATTTATAGACTTTCTATCACTAGGTTCACCCTTTTGCCCCATACATGTGATAGTATTACATAAATATAGCTACCAGTCCCTTTACGGGTAGTCTTCCGGACTGGAATAACTGCTTCCGCATTAGACTAACTCTTCCGGACCGTCACTTTAACAATAATCCTTCCGGTAGTTACTTTATCGGTAGCGATCCTTTAGATGGCAGCCCTTCCGGAAGCGGGTCTTCCGGTAGTAGGGCTTCCAACGGTAGGCCTTCCGACAATTGGCCTCCGGTAGACTCTCTTGGTAGATCCTTCCGCATCGGGGCCTTCGTCGGTAGCAGGCCTTCCGACAATAGGCCTTCCTCGATAATTGGTCTCCGGTAGTAGTCCTTCCGCTAGCAGGCCTTTGGTAGACTTTAAACCTTCCGCATGGTATTTTCGTACCATTACATCAGTCCCACAAGTTCTACTTTTAACACTAAAAAGTGGAACTTATAAAAGAAGATAAAATTTACACTTTGTACTCTTTTTTTTCTACTATATATCTCCTAGTCCCAACAAGTTCTTTTTCTTTTGACTAAAAAAGGAAATGAACTTACAAACTTTAGTCTATGTAATAGCTTGTCTTCCGGAAACAAAAAAAAGTCCCACGGGTTCCGGCGTGTGGAGTGGAGTCCCACTTGTTCTCCTGAGAAAAGGTCTGTCCCTTGACCGTGCCATAATAGAAATCCAAAGCATCTAGAACTCCGAAGGGCCATAATAATCCCAGAAGGCCATAATAATAATTCTAGAAGACCATAATAATTCCAGAAGACCATAATAATCTCAAGAAGTCCGAGATAATAATAAATGGGATATTACTTCATAATCAGATTGCTGCTGAATCACTTCATTCCTTGGGCCCTGCATATCTAAATTTAACAGATTAAAAGATATTTGTCTTTTGGGCTGCCCGGAGCGGACCGGACTTCCCAAAAGTTTTTTGTTAGTTTAGAGCATATAATCACGGGGATTATAAAAAACCCAAATACACAGCCTCTAGGTTTTTAGAGCAGCCTTTCTAAATACATGGATAGCACAAGTCTGAAGTGAACAAAAGGAAACACTATATATTCTATATTCCCAAAAGTTGGAGATTCTTATAATGAAGAATTTTATACTGCTCTTTTTGTTTTTTTTTTTTTGCCAAGATCTCTTTTGGTAACTCCTTAGTTACACTTTTATGCTTTCACACTCTACCACTGTACACATGGTGAGATCGTCGGTTTAATACTCTACCGACTTTGAGCCGGTGAGATCGCCGGATTAACACTCTACTGCCAGGACGTGACAGCGAGATCGTCGGATACACTACACTACATTCTTTGATGGTAGATCGTCGGATACAGAACACTACCATTCTTTGATGGTAGATCGTCGGATACATTCTTTTTCTTTCTTTTTTCTCTTTCTTTTTTTTTCAAGACTCACTGGTCTTCGTTTTAAGTAAATCAGAAATTGTTTAAAAATTTCTTTTTTGAAAACCAGAGGTGATCAATCCTCTGAAAAAGTTTTCGCAAACTCCGAGTGATAAAAGAATATCCATAATGTAACATCAAAAAGGTTTGGTACCTCTTTTTTACCTGTGTGGAATAATATTACTGGCGGATGTCAAACTGCTACCGGTGGAATGTGAGAGGGGTGCGGTGCTATGTATTGGGTTGAAAATTTTTTACCGTATGCGAACCGCAATTGGCTACCGGTGAAGATGATAAGTTGCTACCGGTAGAAACTGCAAACTGGCCTCCGGATGTCATTTATCTGGACTGGCCCTCCGATAAGAATGACAAGTTGCCTCCGGAGAGGAACCCAAGTTGTTGGAGATTTCAACTTTCTACCGGAAAAATCCCAATTTGCTACATGTGAAAAATTTCATGTTGCTACCGGAGGAAATTTCATGCTGGAGAAATCTTCCTGCGGAGTCAGGTCCCATAGCATCGTCAGCTGTCCGCCGCAGCCTTACTCTTCCTTATCAAGCTTCAGGCGATCCCGTTCTGAATTTGATTTCTCTACTGACATCTATTTTCTGGCTGGCACTTTGTTGGTCATGCTATACCGAAGATCTGGAACTCAGACGCGACTAGTATCTTTGTTGGTCACGCTCATACTCCACCGAATGACTTTTTATCTATTGCAGCAGTGTAAATCGCCGGATTCGTCGTAGCGAAAGGCCCTTTTCGAAGATGAAATTCGGTGGCGGCACATTTCTGGAAATTTATCATCAACAATAAATCCATGCCCCCCTTCTACCGGAGACACTCGAGAAAGTTCTATCGAAGACGGCTGTTCTTTCTTCGTAGGATCCGTACCGGTGACGGTGCTTTACATGCCGCATTTAGGATTTTCCCCGGTTATCCAGCCGCTTGGACGCCCAACGCCCTCTGGAGCAACAACTTCACTTAGCCGGAATAAACTTGAACGAGATTGAGAATGGTCAGTCGATGATTTTTGATTTAGCTTGACGTCGGGTGACGTTGGTCCGGGTAAGTTGACTTCCGAAGATGTAGTTGGCTTTTGAGCGACAATGAAACAACTCTGACTGCCTTCGGTGATGTTCTCTTGGTGATATACCTCCAGTGGAACAACTCTGACTACCGGGTCATGAACTTTTTCGGAGAGGAAACCCAATCTTTATATGGAGATAATGAGTTACCACCGGTGGAGATTTCAATCTACTGCCGGTGAAAATCTCAATTCGTTACCGATGAGGATTTTACGTCGCTACCGGTGGAAACGAGAAGTTTCTACTTCTGCTATACTACTTTCTCAAGGCTTCTTCCACAGATGCGATCCCTTGTCGAGATATCACTGATAGGGTCACTTCACATGTGCGTTCTGTTCTATCTCAAATAGGACAATGGGCTCTGTCTCTGTGCTTCCGGTAGAGTCTGAATTTTTGTAGATGATTCTTTTTTTAAAATAACTATTTTCCTCCGGAAGTCGAGTGATAACCAGAACATGAATTCCCCCGGGCCTAGCAGAGTGCTTCCGAGATTCGGACTACAAGTGACTACCGATACTTTCAACAAAATGCTCATGCTTTTGGCTTCATCCCCTCTTTATTCTTTTACCGATAGCAAATATAACCACAGGGCTTTGCACTGTGCCAGTCTTGTCCACCCATCAACAGACCTTGGACTGGTTATACTGAGTCTGTGATCAACTTGAATTTGACGCCCTGACGTCATTAGAGCTGTAATTCCAATGGCCCCATATGGATGACATATAGATTCAACGTTTCTGGAATGTTTGGGATTTCCCTCAGCTCGGCATGTACATAAATGAGTTTGCACAGCAGCACCAGTAATTCTCACAACAAAACATAAGGAAGAATGCAAGTTAGAAGGAATTTCATATTGTAGTAACCGTGTTAGTGAGCATGTAACTGACTGAAAATAGAAAACAAGATTCCTAAAGCACACATAAGCCTGGCACTATTGAAGCAAGGACATTATAACTTTTGGCTGAAACAATTGTTGGAACATGCTCCATATACAGCAGCGAAGTTTAACAAAACATGAGTAAGAAGGACTATAATTTAGAAACAGCTATTTAAGAATTTTGGCTACTGAAATATAGTTTCAGTACAATAATAAAACAGATGTAAAATAGTGTGCTTAAAAGGTGAAAAACTGCTAAAAATCAGCTTTTAACAGCAGCTAAACTGGGCAGAAACTGGACATACTTCAAAGCCAAGACATTTCTTAATAGTAGCAGTAGAGAATGTATGCCATTATTTTCAAAATGTAACAGGAGTGAACAAGGTTCACAGAGCCAGCCATAAAGTATTTTAGCAAAAACAGATTAAAAAAGAGTAGTAAGTAGCAATGCAGAGTATTGAAATATAGCGAAAACTGTATCATATTCAACCAGAATAATGAAGCTGTCTAAAAATCTGTAACAGTAGTACAATTTGAAGCAGTTTTATGCCATATTCTTCATTTGACAACAGATTTCAGCAAGGCCCAAGAACATCAGCAAACATGTTTTGCTGACTCATAAACACAAACAAAAACTTTGCAGAATCCAAATTAGTTCTTGGATTACCGATAGAGAGAAGTTACCGATGGAATGATATTACCGGTATGAATCTGTCTATAACAGTAGCAGCAACTTTTATCAAAATAGATTAGTGTTAGACATATGAGATATGGAAATATAGTATTCGAGTCGTAATGCTCAGACTTAACTTTGAGAAGATCAGGAATAAACTGTGTACCATCAATCCCAAACTCAGGTTATATGATTAATTTATTCATCAAGACATATTATTATATTCCATAAACATGAAACAGTCTGGAGATTACTCTGTTCAATCACGGAGATAAGATGATATTTCTACGCGTATTGATGTTGCCGATAGGATGATATTACCGATAAGGATAAAGTTAGGGTTGTTACCGGAAAACTACCGGTAGTATGCTGTATTGATTCCTTTTTTGCACCGACGAATGAAGGCTAGATAAATTGGGATCGAACAGTTACCTTGCAATGCCTGGTGCGATCAAGGCTTATCGTGTATTGATGTACCTTTATGATGTATCCTTACCGATACTTCCGTGATATAAACTTCTCCCGTTAATGCAGTGACTTGCGCTTTGGTCGGAAACGAGGCAACGCTCGAAATAGTAGTCTGTGCCTGGGGCGGGAACGGGATGCCACCGGGGGTTCGTAACAGCGGCTTGCGCCTACATTTGCTTATCTCAGTACGGAGCTCCAATCTGGTCAAACTCCAATTCCCGTAACAGCTTCATATCCCTGATGATCGTCTTTCAAGGTTGCCAATCCTTCCTTTTTCCAGAGTTATTACTTGTTACTTCTCCAGATCGAGTACACCGATTATTGCGTCTGACCTTCTGATTCCGAGCCACTCCGATCTTGCTGAGATTTTTATAATTTCATCGCTTTGTCAATCGATTTTCTTTTTTCACTTGCATCTTGATGTTTCGCCAAGAGAGAAAGCTTCGTCGAGAGTCGGATGAAAGAACATAATTGACATGAGGCGTCAACTGATTTCCTCAAACTCGTGAGTTCTCTGCTGAGTTTGAGGTTTTGGACTGGATTCGACAGATTTGGGAGTATCTGGTAACAATGTCGAGGAGAGATCAATGTTCTCTTTGTAAGCTGGTGTAGTTGATTTTGAGTTGAGGCCGATCAAGAACTCCATCGTGATCATGTTTTGAAATTATGGTCACGCGAACAGAATTCTTGGATGAATTCCTTTAGCTTCATGTCTCGATCGGATAATATTCTCCGATCTGCTACTCCATTTCCTTGCTGTTCATAATGAAATCGTAGAATGAGTCGATGGAGCTTTTTTCTTGATCAAGCTTGCGTAGTCAATGGAGCTTTTTCTTTCCGTAGAATGAGTCGATTCTTTCATGATTTTCTGGAGCGTGGATCAATCGTGGTTTTTGAGAATCCTGGAGATTACGATGAATGACCTCGACGAAGCAAGAACGTGGTTGAATCGTGGTTGATGTTGTTTCCCACAGACGGCGCCAATGAAGATGTAACAGAGGTTACTCTCCCAACACAATTTCCACACCATGAAGTATAGTGGTTCGGCCAATAATCCGGCCTACGTCCACTTCTAGACAGAGTTATTATTCCTTCTTTGGTTTACAACACTAGAGAGCTTTTGAGATGAGCTCCCTTCTTTTCTAACTTGAGACCCTTACAAATGAGCCCCTCTACTCCTATTTATAGACTTTCTATCACTAGGTTCACCCTTTTTGCCCCTATACATGTGATAGTATTACATAAATATAGCTACCAGTCCCTTTACGGGTAGTCTCTCCGGACTGAATACTGCTTCCGCATTGGACTAACTCTTCCGGACCGTCACTTTAACATAATCCTTCCGGTAGTTACTTTATCGGTAGCGATCCTTTAGATGGCAGCCCTTCCGGAAGCGGGTCTTCGGTAGTAGGGCTTCCAACGGTAGGCCTTCCGACAATTGGCCTCCGGTAGACTCTCTTGGTAGATCCTTCCGCATCATCGGGGCCTTTCGGTAGCAGGCCTTCCGACAATAGGCCTTCCGATAATTGGTCTCCGGTAGTAGTCCTTCCGCTAGCAGGCCTTCGGTAGAGACTTTAACCTTCCGCATGGTATATTTCATACCATTACATCAGTCCCACAAGTTCTACTTTTTAACACTAAAAAGTGGAACTTATAAAAAGAAGATAAAATTTACACTTTGTACTCTTTTCTTTTCTACTATATATCTCCTAGTCCCACAAGTTTTTTTCTTTTGACTAAAAAGGAAATGAACTTACAAACTTTAGTCTATGTAATAGCTTGTCTTCCGGAAACAAAGAAGTCCCACGGGTTCCGGGGTGATGGAGTCCCACTTGTTCTCCTGAGAAAAGGTCTCCGTCCCTTGACCGTGCCATAATAAGAAATCCAAAGATCTGGAACTCCGAAGGGCCATAATAATCCCAGAAGGCCATAATAATTCAGAAGACCATAATAATTCCAGAAGACCATAATAATCTCAAGAAGTCCGAGATAATAATAAATGGGATATTACTTCATAATCAGATTGCTGCTTGAATCACTTCATTCCTTGGGCCTGCATATCTAAATTTAACAGATTAAAAGATATTTGTCTTTTGGGCTGCCCGGAGCGACCGGACTTCCCAAAAGTTTTTTGTTAGTTAGAGCATATTAATCACGGGGATAAAAAACCCAAATACACAGCCTCTAGGTTTTTTAGAGCAGCCTTTCTAAATACATGGATAGCACAAGTCTGAAGTGAACAAAAGGAAATACTATATTCTATTACTTCCCAAAAGTTGGAGATTCTTATAATGAAGAATTTTATACTGCTCTTTTTGTTTTTTTTTTTGCCAAGATCTCTTTTGGTAACTCCTTAGTTACACTTTTATGCTTTCACACTCTACCACTGTACACATGGTGAGATCGTCGGTTTAATACTCTACCGACTTTGAGCCGGTGAGATCGTCGGATTAACACTCTACTGCCAGGACGCTGACAGCGAGATCGTCGGATACACTACACTACCATTCTTTGATGGTAGATCGTCGGATACAGAACACTACCATTCTTTGATGGTAGATCGTCGGATACATTCTTTTTCTTTCTTTTTCTCTTTCTTTTTTTTTCAAGACTCGCTGGTCTTCGTTTTAAGTAAATCAGAAATTGTTTTAAAATATTTCTTTTTTGAAAACCAGAGGGTGATCAATCCTCTGAAAAAAGTTTTCGCAAACTCCGAGTGATAAAAGAATATCCATAATGTAACATCAAAAAAGTTTGGTACCTCTTTTTTACCTGTGGAATAATATTACTGGCGGATGTCAAACTGCTACCGGTGGAATGTGAGAGGGTGCTATTGTTGAAAATTTTTACCGTATGCGAACCGCAATTGGCTACCGGTGAAGATGATAAGTTGCTACCGGTAGAAACTGCAACTGGCCTCCGGATGTCTATTTATCTGGACTGGCCCTCCGATAAGAATGACAAGTTGCCTCCGGAGAGGAACCCAAGTTGTTGGAGATTTCAACTTTCTACCGGAGAAAAATCCCAATTTGCTACATGTGAAAAATTTCATGTTGCTACCGGAGGAAATTTCATGCTGGAGAAATCTTCCTGCGGAGTCAGGTCCCATAGCATCGTCAGCTGTCCGCCGCAGCCTTACTCTTCCTTATCAAGCTTCAGGCGATCCCGTTCTGAATTTGATTTCTCTACTGACATCTATTTTCTGGCTGGCACTTTGTTGGTCATGCTATACCGAAGATCTGGAACTCAGACGCGACTAGTATCTTTGTTGGTCACGCTCATACTCCACCGAATGACTTTTTATCTATTGCAGCAGTGTAAATCGCCGGATTCGTCGTAGCGAAAGGCCCTTTTCGAAGATGAAATTCGGTGGCGGCACATTTCTGGAAATTTATCATCAACAATAAATCCATGCCCCCCTTCTACCGGAGACACTCGAGAAAGTTCTATCGAAGACGGCTGTTCTTTCTTCGTAGGATCCGTACCGGTGACGGTGCTTTACATGCCGCATTTAGGATTTTCCCCGGTTATCCAGCCGCTTGGACGCCCAACGCCCTCTGGAGCAACAACTTCACTTAGCCGGAATAAACTTGAACGAGATTGAGAATGGTCAGTCGATGATTTTTGATTTAGCTTGACGTCGGGTGACGTTGGTCCGGGTAAGTTGACTTCCGAAGATGTAGTTGGCTTTTGAGCGACAATGAAACAACTCTGACTGCCTTCGGTGATGTTCTCTTGGTGATATACCTCCAGTGGAACAACTCTGACTACCGGGTCATGAACTTTTTCGGAGAGGAAACCCAATCTTTATATGGAGATAATGAGTTACCACCGGTGGAGATTTCAATCTACTGCCGGTGAAAATCTCAATTCGTTACCGATGAGGATTTTACGTCGCTACCGGTGGAAACGAGAAGTTTCTACTTCTGCTATACTACTTTCTCAAGGCTTCTTCCACAGATGCGATCCCTTGTCGAGATATCACTGATAGGGTCACTTCACATGTGTGTTCTGTTCTATCTCAAATAGGACAATGGGCTCTGTCTCTGTGCTTCCGGTAGAGTCTGAATTTTTGTAGATGATTCTTTTTTTTAAAATAACTATTTTCCTCCGGAAGTCGAGTGATAACCAGAACATGAATTCCCCCGGGCCTAGCAGAGTGCTTCCGAGATTCGGACTACAAGTGACTACCGATACTTTCAACAAAATGCTCATGCTTTTGGCTTCATCCCCTCTTTATTCTTTTACCGATAGCAAATATAACCACAGGGCTTTGCACTGTGCCAGTCTTGTCCACCCATCAACAGACCTTGGACTGGTTATACTGAGTCTGTGATCAACTTGAATTTGACGCCCTGACGTCATTAGAGCTGTAATTCCAATGGCCCCATATGGATGACATATAGATTCAACGTTTCTGGAATGTTTGGGATTTCCCTCAGCTCGGCATGTACATAAATGAGTTTGCACAGCAGCACCAGTAATTCTCACAACAAAACATAAGGAAGAATGCAAGTTAGAAGGAATTTCATATTGTAGTAACCGTGTTAGTGAGCATGTAACTGACTGAAAATAGAAAACAAGATTCCTAAAGCACACATAAGCCTGGCACTATTGAAGCAAGGACATTATAACTTTTGGCTGAAACAATTGTTGGAACATGCTCCATATACAGCAGCGAAGTTTAACAAAACATGAGTAAGAAGGACTATAATTTAGAAACAGCTATTTAAGAATTTTGGCTACTGAAATATAGTTTCAGTACAATAATAAAACAGATGTAAAATAGTGTGCTTAAAAGGTGAAAAACTGCTAAAAATCAGCTTTTAACAGCAGCTAAACTGGGCAGAAACTGGACATACTTCAAAGCCAAGACATTTCTTAATAGTAGCAGTAGAGAATGTATGCCATTATTTTCAAAATGTAACAGGAGTGAACAAGGTTCACAGAGCCAGCCATAAAGTATTTTAGCAAAAACAGATTAAAAAAGAGTAGTAAGTAGCAATGCAGAGTATTGAAATATAGCGAAAACTGTATCATATTCAACCAGAATAATGAAGCTGTCTAAAAATCTGTAACAGTAGTACAATTTGAAGCAGTTTTATGCCATATTCTTCATTTGACAACAGATTTCAGCAAGGCCCAAGAACATCAGCAAACATGTTTTGCTGACTCATAAACACAAACAAAAACTTTGCAGAATCCAAATTAGTTCTTGGATTACCGATAGAGAGAAGTTACCGATGGAATGATATTACCGGTATGAATCTGTCTATAACAGTAGCAGCAACTTTTATCAAAATAGATTAGTGTTAGACATATGAGATATGGAAATATAGTATTCGAGTCGTAATGCTCAGACTTAACTTTGAGAAGATCAGGAATAAACTGTGTACCATCAATCCCAAACTCAGGTTATATGATTAATTTATTCATCAAGACATATTATTATATTCCATAAACATGAAACAGTCTGGAGATTACTCTGTTCAATCACGGAGATAAGATGATATTTCTACGCGTATTGATGTTGCCGATAGGATGATATTACCGATAAGGATAAAGTTAGGGTTGTTACCGGAAAACTACCGGTAGTATGCTGTATTGATTCCTTTTTTGCACCGACGAATGAAGGCTAGATAAATTGGGATCGAACAGTTACCTTGCAATGCCTGGTGCGATCAAGGCTTATCGTGTATTGATGTACCTTTATGATGTATCCTTACCGATACTTCCGTGATATAAACTTCTCCCGTTAATGCAGTGACTTGCGCTTTGGTCGGAAACGAGGCAACGCTCGAAATAGTAGTCTGTGCCTGGGGCGGGAACGGGATGCCACCGGGGGTTCGTAACAGCGGCTTGCGCCTACATTTGCTTATCTCAGTACGGAGCTCCAATCTGGTCAAACTCCAATTCCCGTAACAGCTTCATATCCCTGATGATCGTCTTTCAAGGTTGCCAATCCTTCCTTTTTTCCAGAGTTATTACTTGTTACTTCTCCAGATCGAGTACACCGATTATTGCGTCTGACCTTCTAATTCCGAGCCACTCCGATCTTGCTGAGATTTTTATAATTTCATCGCTTTGTCAATCGATTTTCTTTTTTCACTTGCATCTTGATGTTTCGCCAAGAGAGAAAGCTTCGTCGAGAGTCGGATGAAAGAACTTAATTGACATGAGGCGTCAACTGATTTCCTCAAACTCGTGAGTTCTCTGCTGAGTTTGAGGTTTTGGACTGGATTCGACAGATTTGGGAGTATCTGGTAACAATGTCGAGGAGAGATCAATGTTCTCTTTGTAAGCTGGTGTAGTTGATTTTGAGTTGAGGCCGATCAAGAACTCCATCGTGATCATGTTTTGAAATTATGGTCACGCGAACAGAATTCTTGGATGAATTCCTTTAGCTTCATGTCTCGATCGGATAATATTCTCCGATCTGCTACTCCATTTCCTTGCTGTTCATAATGAAATCGTAGAATGAGTCGATGGAGCTTTTTTCTTGATCAAGCTTGCGTAGTCAATGGAGCTTTTTCTTTCCGTAGAATGAGTCGATTCTTTCATGATTTTCTGGAGCGTGGATCAATCGTGGTTTTTGAGAATCCTGGAGATTACGATGAATGACCTCGACGAAGCAAGAACGTGGTTGAATCGTGGTTGATGTTCGTTTCCCACAGACGGCGCCAATGAAGATGTAACAGAGGTTACTCTCCCAACACAATTTCCACACCATGAAGTATAGTGGTTCGGCCAATAATCCGGCCTACGTCCACTTCTAGACAGAGTTATTATTCCTTCTTTGGTTTACAACACTAGAGAGCTTTTGAGATGAGCTCCCTTCTTTTCTAACTTGAGACCCTTACAAATGAGCCCCTCTACTCCTATTTATAGACTTTCTATCACTAGGTTCACCCTTTTTGCCCCTATACATGTGATAGTATTACATAAATATAGCTACCAGTCCCTTTACGGGTAGTCTCTCCGGACTGGAATACTGCTTCCGCATTAGACTAACTCTTCCGGACCGTCACTTTAACAATAATCCTTCCGGTAGTTACTTTATCGGTAGCGATCCTTTAGATGGCAGCCCTTCCGGAAGCGGGTCTTCCGGTAGTAGGGCTTCCAACGGTAGGCCTTCCGACAATTGGCCTCCGGTAGACTCTCTTGGTAGATCCTTCCGCATCGGGGCCTTTCGGTAGCAGGCCTTCCGACAATAGGCCTTCCGATAATTGGTCTCCGGTAGTAGTCCTTCCGCTAGCAGGCCTTTGGTAGACTTTAACCTTCCGCATGGTATATTTCGTACCATTACATCAGTCCCACAAGTTCTACTTTTTAACACTAAAAAGTGGAACTTATAAAAAGAAGATAAAATTTACACTTTGTACTCTTTTCTTTTCTACTATATCTCCTAGTCCCACAAGTTCTTTTTCTTTTGACTAAAAAAGGAAATGAACTTACAAACTTTAGTCTATGTAATAGCTTGTCTTCCGGAAACAAAGAAGTCCCACGGGTTCCGGGTGATGGAGTCCCACTTGTTCTCCTGAGAAAAGGTCTCCGTCCCTTGACCGTGCCATAATAAGAAATCCAAAGATCTGGAACTCCGAAGGGCCATAATAATCCCAGAAGGCCATAATAATTCAGAAGACCATAATAATTCCAGAAGACCATAATAATCTCAAGAAGTCCGAGATAATAATAAATGGGATATTACTTCATAATCAGATTGCTGCTTGAATCACTTCATTCCTTGGGCCTGCATATCTAAATTTAACAGATTAAAAGATATTTGTCTTTTGGGCTGCCCGGAGCGACCGGACTTCCCAAAAGTTTTTTGTTAGTTAGAGCATATTAATCACGGGGATAAAAAACCCAAATACACAGCCTCTAGGTTTTTTAGAGCAGCCTTTCTAAATACATGGATAGCACAAGTCTGAAGTGAACAAAAGGAAATACTATATATTCTATTACTTCCCAAAAGTTGGAGATTCTTATAATGAAGAATTTTATACTGCTCTTTTTGTTTTTTTTTTGCCAAGATCTCTTTTGGTAACTCCTTAGTTACACTTTTATGCTTTCACACTCTACCACTGTACACATGGTGAGATCGTCGGTTTAATACTCTACCGACTTTGAGCCGGTGAGATCGCCGGATTAACACTCTACTGCCAGGACGCTGACAGCGAGATCGTCGGATACACTACACTACCATTCTTTGATGGTAGATCGTCGGATACAGAACACTACCATTCTTTGATGGTAGATCGTCGGATACATTCTTTTTCTTTCTTTTTCTCTTTCTTTTTTTTTCAAGACTCACTGGTCTTCGTTTTAAGTAAATCAGAAATTTTTTAAAATATTTCTTTTTTGAAAACCAGAGGGTGATCAATCCTCTGAAAAAAGTTTTCGCAAACTCCGAGTGATAAAAGAATATCCATAATGTAACATCAAAAAAGTTTGGTACCTCTTTTTTACCTGTGGAATAATATTACTGGCGGATGTCAAACTGCTACCGGTGGAATGTGAGAGGGTGCTATTGTTGAAAATTTTTACCGTATGCGAACCGCAATTGGCTACCGGTGAAGATGATAAGTTGCTACCGGTAGAAACTGCAACTGGCCTCCGGATGTCTATTTATCTGGACTGGCCCTCCGATAAGAATGACAAGTTGCCTCCGGAGAGGAACCCAAGTTGTTGGAGATTTCAACTTTCTACCGGAGAAAAATCCCAATTTGCTACATGTGAAAAATTTCATGTTGCTACCGGAGGAAATTTCATGCTGGAGAAATCTTCCTGCGGAGTCAGGTCCCATAGCATCGTCAGCTGTCCGCCGCAGCCTTACTCTTCCTTATCAAGCTTCAGGCGATCCCGTTCTGAATTTGATTTCTCTACTGACATCTATTTTCTGGCTGGCACTTTGTTGGTCATGCTATACCGAAGATCTGGAACTCAGACGCGACTAGTATCTTTGTTGGTCACGCTCATACTCCACCGAATGACTTTTTATCTATTGCAGCAGTGTAAATCGCCGGATTCGTCGTAGCGAAAGGCCCTTTTCGAAGATGAAATTCGGTGGCGGCACATTTCTGGAAATTTATGATCAACAATAAATCCATGCCCCCCTTCTACCGGAGACACTCGAGAAAGTTCTATCGAAGACGGCTGTTCTTTCTTCGTAGGATCCGTACCGGTGACGGTGCTTTACATGCCGCATTTAGGATTTTCCCCGGTTATCCAGCCGCTTGGACGCCCAACGCCCTCTGGAGCAACAACTTCACTTAGCCGGAATAAACTTGAACGAGATTGAGAATGGTCAGTCGATGATTTTTGATTTAGCTTGACGTCGGGTGACGTTGGTCCGGGTAAGTTGACTTCCGAAGATGTAGTTGGCTTTTGAGCGACAATGAAACAACTCTGACTGCCTTCGGTGATGTTCTCTTGGTGATATACCTCCAGTGGAACAACTCTGACTACCGGGTCATGAACTTTTTCGGAGAGGAAACCCAATCTTTATATGGAGATAATGAGTTACCACCGGTGGAGATTTCAATCTACTGCCGGTGAAAATCTCAATTCGTTACCGATGAGGATTTTACGTCGCTACCGGTGGAAACGAGAAGTTTCTACTTCTGCTATACTACTTTCTCAAGGCTTCTTCCACAGATGCGATCCCTTGTCGAGATATCACTGATAGGGTCACTTCACATGTGTGTTCTGTTCTATCTCAAATAGGACAATGGGCTCTGTCTCTGTGCTTCCGGTAGAGTCTGAATTTTTGTAGATGATTCTTTTTTTTAAAATAACTATTTTCCTCCGGAAGTCGAGTGATAACCAGAACATGAATTCCCCCGGGCCTAGCAGAGTGCTTCCGAGATTCGGACTACAAGTGACTACCGATACTTTCAACAAAATGCTCATGCTTTTGGCTTCATCCCCTCTTTATTCTTTTACCGATAGCAAATATAACCACAGGGCTTTGCACTGTGCCAGTCTTGTCCACCCATCAACAGACCTTGGACTGGTTATACTGAGTCTGTGATCAACTTGAATTTGACGCCCTGACGTCATTAGAGCTGTAATTCCAATGGCCCCATATGGATGACATATAGATTCAACGTTTCTGGAATGTTTGGGATTTCCCTCAGCTCGGCATGTACATAAATGAGTTTGCACAGCAGCACCAGTAATTCTCACAACAAAACATAAGGAAGAATGCAAGTTAGAAGGAATTTCATATTGTAGTAACCGTGTTAGTGAGCATGTAACTGACTGAAAATAGAAAACAAGATTCCTAAAGCACACATAAGCCTGGCACTATTGAAGCAAGGACATTATAACTTTTGGCTGAAACAATTGTTGGAACATGCTCCATATACAGCAGCGAAGTTTAACAAAACATGAGTAAGAAGGACTATAATTTAGAAACAGCTATTTAAGAATTTTGGCTACTGAAATATAGTTTCAGTACAATAATAAAACAGATGTAAAATAGTGTGCTTAAAAGGTGAAAAACTGCTAAAAATCAGCTTTTAACAGCAGCTAAACTGGGCAGAAACTGGACATACTTCAAAGCCAAGACATTTCTTAATAGTAGCAGTAGAGAATGTATGCCATTATTTTCAAAATGTAACAGGAGTGAACAAGGTTCACAGAGCCAGCCATAAAGTATTTTAGCAAAAACAGATTAAAAAAGAGTAGTAAGTAGCAATGCAGAGTATTGAAATATAGCGAAAACTGTATCATATTCAACCAGAATAATGAAGCTGTCTAAAAATCTGTAACAGTAGTACAATTTGAAGCAGTTTTATGCCATATTCTTCATTTGACAACAGATTTCAGCAAGGCCCAAGAACATCAGCAAACATGTTTTGCTGACTCATAAACACAAACAAAAACTTTGCAGAATCCAAATTAGTTCTTGGATTACCGATAGAGAGAAGTTACCGATGGAATGATATTACCGGTATGAATCTGTCTATAACAGTAGCAGCAACTTTTATCAAAATAGATTAGTGTTAGACATATGAGATATGGAAATATAGTATTCGAGTCGTAATGCTCAGACTTAACTTTGAGAAGATCAGGAATAAACTGTGTACCATCAATCCCAAACTCAGGTTATATGATTAATTTATTCATCAAGACATATTATTATATTCCATAAACATGAAACAGTCTGGAGATTACTCTGTTCAATCACGGAGATAAGATGATATTTCTACGCGTATTGATGTTGCCGATAGGATGATATTACCGATAAGGATAAAGTTAGGGTTGTTACCGGAAAACTACCGGTAGTATGCTGTATTGATTCCTTTTTTGCACCGACGAATGAAGGCTAGATAAATTGGGATCGAACAGTTACCTTGCAATGCCTGGTGCGATCAAGGCCTATCGTGTATTGATGTACCTTTATGATGTATCCTTACCGATACTTCCGTGATATAAACTTCTCCCGTTAATGCAGTGACTTGCGCTTTGGTCGGAAACGAGGCAACGCTCGAAATAGTAGTCTGTGCCTGGGGGGGAACGGGATGCCACCGGGGGTTCGTAACAGCGGCTTGCGCCTACATTTGCTTATCTCAGTACGGAGCTCCAATCTGGTCAAACTCCAATTCCCGTAACAGCTTCATATCCCTGATGATCGTCTTTCAAGGTTGCCAATCCTTCCTTTTTTCCAGAGTTATTACTTGTTACTTCTCCAGATCGAGTACACCGATTATTGCGTCTGACCTTCTGATTCCGAGCCACTCCGATCTTGCTGAGATTTTTATAATTTCATCGCTTTGTCAATCGATTTTCTTTTTTCACTTGCATCTTGATGTTTCGCCAAGAGAGAAAGCTTCGTCGAGAGTCGGATGAAAGAACATAATTGACATGAGGCGTCAACTGATTTCCTCAAACTCGTGAGTTCTCTGCTGAGTTTGAGGTTTTGGACTGGATTCGACAGATTTGGGAGTATCTGGTAACAATGTCGAGGAGAGATCAATGTTCTCTTTGTAAGCTGGTGTAGTTGATTTTGAGTTGAGGCCGATCAAGAACTCCATCGTGATCATGTTTTGAAATTATGGTCACGCGAACAGAATTCTTGGATGAATTCCTTTAGCTTCATGTCTCGATCGGATAATATTCTCCGATCTGCTACTCCATTTCCTTGCTGTTCATAATGAAATCGTAGAATGAGTCGATGGAGCTTTTTTCTTGATCAAGCTTGCGTAGTCAATGGAGCTTTTTCTTTCCGTAGAATGAGTCGATTCTTTCATGATTTTCTGGAGCGTGGATCAATCGTGGTTTTTGAGAATCCTGGAGATTACGATGAATGACCTCGACGAAGCAAGAACGTGGTTGAATCGTGGTTGATGTTCGTTTCCCACAGACGGCGCCAATGAAGATGTAACAGAGGTTACTCTCCCAACACAATTTCCACACCATGAAGTATAGTGGTTCGGCCAATAATCCGGCCTACGTCCACTTCTAGACAGAGTTATTATTCCTTCTTTGGTTTACAACACTAGAGAGCTTTTGAGATGAGCTCCCTTTTTTCTAACTTGAGACCCTTACAAATGAGCCCCTCTACTCCTATTTATAGACTTTCTATCACTAGGTTCACCCTTTTTGCCCCTATACATGTGATAGTATTACATAAATATAGCTACCAGTCCCTTTACGGGTAGTCTTCCGGACTGGAATACTGCTTCCGCATTGGACTAACTCTTCCGGACCGTCACTTTAACAATAATCCTTCCGGTAGTTACTTTATCGGTAGCGATCCTTTAGATGGCAGCCCTTCCGGAAGCGGGTCTTCCGGTAGTAGGGCTTCCAACGGTAGGCCTTCCGACAATTGGCCTCCGGTAGACTCTCTTGGTAGATCCTTCCGCATCGGGGCCTTTCGGTAGCAGGCCTTCCGACAATAGGCCTTCCGATAATTGGTCTCCGGTAGTAGTCCTTCCGCTAGCAGGCCTTCGGTAGAGACTTTAACCTTCCGCATGGTATATTTCATACCATTACATCAGTCCCACAAGTTCTACTTTTAACACTAAAAAGTGGAACTTAAAAAAGAAGATAAAATTTACACTTTGTACTCTTTCTTTTCTACTATATATATCCTAGTCCCACAAGTTACTTTTTCTTTTGACTAAAAAGGAATGGAACTTACAAACTTTAGTCTATGTAAGCTTTCTTCCGGAAACAAAGAAGTCCCACGGGTTCCGGGTGATGGAGTCCCACTTGTTCTCCTGAGAAAAGGTCTCCGTCCCTTGACCGTGCCATAATAAGAAATCCAAAGATCTGGAACTCCGAAGGGCCATAAAATCCCAGAAGGCCATAATAATTCCGAAGACCATAATAATTCCAGAAGACCATAATAATCTCAAGAAGTCCGAGATAATAATAAATGGGATATTACTTCATAATCAGATTGCTGCTTGAATCACTTCATTCCTTGGGCCTGCATATCTAAATTTAACAGATTAAAAGATATTTGTCTTTTGGGCTGCCCGGAGCGACCGGACTTCCCAAAAGTTTTTTGTTAGTTAGAGCATATTAATCACGGGGATAAAAACCCAAATACACAGCCTCTAGGTTTTTTAGAGCAGCCTTTCTAAATACATGGATAGCACAAGTCTGAAGTGAACAAAAGGAAATACTACTATAAATTACTTCTCCCAAAAGTTGGAGATTCTTATAATGAAGAATTTTATACTGCTCTTTTTGTTTTTTTTTTGCCAAGATCTCTTTTGGTAACTCCTTAGTTACACTTTTATGCTTTCACACTCTAACACTGTACACATGGTGAGATCGTCGGTTTATACTCTACCGACTTTGAGCCGGTGAGATCGTCGGATAACACTCTAACTACTCTAACTACTACTCACTAACTCTACTTGCCAGGCGTGACAGCTGACGAGATCGTCGGATACACTACACTACCATTCTTTGATGGTAGATCGTCGGATACAGAACACTACCATTCTTTGATGGTAGTCGTCGGATACATTCTTTTTCTTTCTTTTTTTCTCTTTCTTTTTTTTCAAGACTCGCTGGTCTTCGTTTAAGTAATCAGAAATTGTTTTAAAATATTTCTTTTTTGAAAACCAGAGGGTGATCAATCCTCTGAAAAAAGTTTTCGCAAACTCCGAGTGATAAAAGAATATCCATAATGTAACATCAAAAAAGTTTGGTACCTCTCGTTTTTACCTGTGGAATAAATATTACTGGCGGATGTCCACTGGTACCTACCGGTGGAAATGTGATAGGGTGCTATTGTTGAAAATTTTACCGTATGCGAACCGCAATTGGCTACCGGTGAAGATGATAAGTTGCTACCGGTAGAAACTTGCAACTGGCCTCCGGATGTCTATTTATCTGGACTGGCCCTCCGATAAGAATGACAAGTTGCCCCGGAGAGGAACCCAAGTTGTTGGAGATTTCAACTTTCTACCGGAAAAAATCCCAATTTGCTACATGTGAAAAATTTCATGTTGCTACCGGAGGAAATTTCATGCTGGAGAAATCTTCCTGCGGAGTCAGGTCCCATAGCATCGTCAGCTGTCCGCCGCAGCCTTACTCTTCCTTATCAAGCTTCAGGCGATCCCGTTCTGAATTTGATTTCTCTACTGACATCTATTTTCTGGCTGGCACTTTGTTGGTCATGCTATACCGAAGATCTGGAACTCAGACGCGACTAGTATCTTTGTTGGTCACGCTCATACTCCACCGAATGACTTTTTATCTATTGCAGCAGTGTAAATCGCCGGATTCGTCGTAGCGAAAGGCCCTTTTCGAAGATGAAATTCGGTGGCGGCACATTTCTGGAAATTTATCATCAACAATAAATCCATGCCCCCCCTTCTACCGGAGACACTCGAGAAAGTTCTATCGAAGACGGCTGTTCTTTCTTCGTAGGATCCGTACCGGTGACGGTGCTTTACATGCCGCATTTAGGATTTTCCCCGGTTATCCAGCCGCTTGGACGCCCAACGCCCTCTGGAGCAACAACTTCACTTAGCCGGAATAAACTTGAACGAGATTGAGAATGGTCAGTCGATGATTTTTGATTTAGCTTGACGTCGGGTGACGTTGGTCCGGGTAAGTTGACTTCCGAAGATGTAGTTGGCTTTTGAGCGACAATGAAACAACTCTGACTGCCTTCGGTGATGTTCTCTTGGTGATACCTCCAGTGGAACAACTCTGACTACCGGGTCATGAACTTTTTCGGAGAGGAAACCCAATCTTTATATGGAGATAATGAGTTACCACCGGTGGAGATTTCAATCTACTGCCGGTGAAAATCTCAATTCGTTACCGATGAGGATTTTACGTCGCTACGGTGGTGGAAACGAGAAGTTTCTACTTCTGCTATACTACTTTCTCAAGGCTTCTTCCACAGATGCGATCCCTTGTCGAGATATCACTGATAGGGTCACTTCACATGTGTTCTGTTCTATCTCAAATAGGACAATGGGCTCTGTCTCTGTGCTTCCGGTAGAGTCTGAATTTTTGTAGATGATTCTTTTTTTTAAAATAACTATTTTCCTCCGGAAGTCGAGTGATAACCAGAACATGAATTCCCCCGGGCCTAGCAGAGTGCTTCCGAGATTCGGACTACAAGTGACTACCGATACTTTCAACAAAATGCTCATGCTTTTGGCTTCATCCCCTCTTTATTCTTTTACCGATAGCAAATATAACCACAGGGCTTTGCACTGTGCCAGTCTTGTCCACCCATCAACAGACCTTGGACTGGTTATACTGAGTCTGTGATCAACTTGAATTTGACGCCCTGACGTCATTAGAGCTGTAATTCCAATGGCCCCATATGGATGACATATAGATTCAACGTTTCTGGAATGTTTGGGATTTCCCTCAGCTCGGCATGTACATAAATGAGTTTGCACAGCAGCACCAGTAATTCTCACAACAAAACATAAGGAAGAATGCAAGTTAGAAGGAATTTCATATTGTAGTAACCGTGTTAGTGAGCATGTAACTGACTGAAAATAGAAAACAAGATTCCTAAAGCACACATAAGCCTGGCACTATTGAAGCAAGGACATTATAACTTTTGGCTGAAACAATTGTTGGAACATGCTCCATATACAGCAGCGAAGTTTAACAAAATGAGTAAGAAGGACTATAATTTAGAAACAGCTATTTAAGAATTTTGGCTACTGAAATATAGTTTCAGTACAATAATAAAACAGATGTAAAATAGTGTGCTTAAAAGGTGAAAAACTGCTAAAAATCAGCTTTTAACAGCAGCTAAACTGGGCAGAAACTGGACATACTTCAAAGCCAAGACATTTCTTAATAGTAGCAGTAGAGAATGTATGCCATTATTTTCAAAATGTAACAGGAGTGAACAAGGTTCACAGAGCCAGCCATAAAGTATTTTAGCAAAAACAGATTAAAAAAGAGTAGTAAGTAGCAATGCAGAGTATTGAAATATAGCGAAAACTGTATCATATTCAACCAGAATAATGAAGCTGTCTAAAAATCTGTAACAGTAGTACAATTTGAAGCAGTTTTATGCCATATTCTTCATTTGACAACAGATTTCAGCAAGGCCCAAGAACATCAGCAAACATGTTTTGCTGACTCATAAACACAACAAAAACTTTGCAGAATCCAAATTAGTTCTTGGATTACCGATAGAGAGAAGTTACCGATGGAATGATATTACCGGTATGAATCTGTCTATAACAGTAGCAGCAACTTTTATCAAAATAGATTAGTGTTAGACATATGAGATATGGAAATATAGTATTCGAGTCGTAATGCTCAGACTTAACTTTGAGAAGATCAGGAATAAACTGTGTACCATCAATCCCAAACTCAGGTTATATGATTAATTTATTCATCAAGACATATTATTATATTCCATAAACATGAAACAGTCTGGAGATTACTCTGTTCAATCACGGAGATAAGATGATATTTCTACGCGTATTGATGTTGCCGATAGGATGATATTACCGATAAGGATAAAGTTAGGGTTGTTACCGGAAAACTACCGGTAGTATGCTGTATTGATTCCTTTTTTGCACCGACGAATGAAGGCTAGATAAATTGGGATCGAACAGTTACCTTGCAATGCCTGGTGCGATCAAGGCTTATCGTGTATTGATGTACCTTTATGATGTATCCTTACCGATACTTCCGTGATATAAACTTCTCCCGTTAATGCAGTGACTTGCGCTTTGGTCGGAAACGAGGCAACGCTCGAAATAGTAGTCTGTGCCTGGGGCGGGAACGGGATGCCACCGGGGGTTCGTAACAGCGGCTTGCGCCTACATTTGCTTATCTCAGTACGGAGCTCCAATCTGGTCAAACTCCAATTCCCGTAACAGCTTCATATCCCTGATGATCGTCTTTCAAGGTTGCCAATCCTTCCTTTTTCCAGAGTTATTACTTGTTACTTCTCCAGATCGAGTACACCGATTATTGCGTCTGACCTTCTGATTCCGAGCCACTCCGATCTTGCTGAGATTTTTATAATTTCATCGCTTTGTCAATCGATTTTCTTTTTTCACTTGCATCTTGATGTTTCGCCAAGAGAGAAAGCTTCGTCGAGAGTCGGATGAAAGAACTAATTGACATGAGGCGTCAACTGATTTCCTCAAACTCGTGAGTTCTCTGCTGAGTTTGAGGTTTTGGACTGGATTCGACAGATTTGGGAGTATCTGGTAACAATGTCGAGGAGAGATCAATGTTCTCTTTGTAAGCTGGTGTAGTTGATTTTGAGTTGAGGCCGATCAAGAACTCCATCGTGATCATGTTTTGAAATTATGGTCACGCGAACAGAATTCTTGGATGAATTCCTTTAGCTTCATGTCTCGATCGGATAATATTCTCCGATCTGCTACTCCATTTCCTTGCTGTTCATAATGAAATCGTAGAATGAGTCGATGGAGCTTTTTTCTTGATCAAGCTTGCGTAGTCAATGGAGCTTTTTCTTTCCGTAGAATGAGTCGATTCTTTCATGATTTTCTGGAGCGTGGATCAATCGTGGTTTTTGAGAATCCTGGAGATTACGATGAATGACCTCGACGAAGCAAGAACGTGGTTGAATCGTGGTTGATGTTCGTTTCCCACAGACGGCGCCAATGAAGATGTAACAGAGGTTACTCTCCCAACACAATTTCCACACCATGAAGTATAGTGGTTCGGCCAATAATCCGGCCTACGTCCACTTCTAGACAGAGTTATTATTCCTTCTTTGGTTTACAACACTAGAGAGCTTTTGAGATGAGCTCCCTTCTTTTCTAACTTGAGACCCTTACAAATGAGCCCCTCTACTCCTATTTATAGACTTTCTATCACTAGGTTCACCCTTTTTGCCCCTATACATGTGATAGTATTACATAATATAGCTACCAGTCCCTTTACGGGTAGTCTCTCCGGAAGAATACTGCTTCCGCATTGGACTAACTCTTCCGGACCGTCACTTTAACAATAATCCTTCCGGTAGTTACTTTATCGGTAGCGATCCTTTAGATGGCAGCCCTTCCGGAAGCGGGTCTTCCGGTAGTAGGGCTTCCAACGGTAGGCCTTCCGACAATTGGCCTCCGGTAGACTCTCTTGGTAGATCCTTCCGCATCGGGGCCTTTCGGTAGCAGGCCTTCCGACAATAGGCCTTCCGATAATTGGTCTCCGGTAGTAGTCCTTCCGCTAGCAGGCCTTCGGTAGACTTTAACCTTCCGCATGGTATATTTCATACCATTACATCAGTCCCACAAGTTCTACTTTTTAACACTAAAAAGTGGAACTTATAAAAAGAAGATAAAATTTACACTTTGTACTCTTTTCTTTTCTACTATATATCTCCTAGTCCCACAAGTTCTTTTTCTTTTGACTAAAAAAGGAAATGAACTTACAAACTTTAGTCTATGTAATAGCTTGTCTTCCGGAAACAAAGAAGTCCCACGGGTTCCGGGTGATGGAGTCCCACTTGTTCTCCTGAGAAAAGGTCTCCGTCCCTTGACCGTGCCATAATAAGAAATCCAAAGATCTGGAACTCCGAAGGGCCATAATAATCCCAGAAGGCCATAATAATTCAGAAGACCATAATAATTCCAGAAGACCATAATAATCTCAAGAAGTCCGAGATAATAATAAATGGGATATTACTTCATAATCAGATTGCTGCTTGAATCACTTCATTCCTTGGGCCTGCATATCTAAATTTAACAGATTAAAAGATATTTGTCTTTTGGGCTGCCCGGAGCGACCGGACTTCCCAAAAGTTTTTTGTTAGTTAGAGCATATTAATCACGGGGATAAAAAACCCAAATACACAGCCTCTAGGTTTTTTAGAGCAGCCTTTCTAAATACATGGATAGCACAAGTCTGAAGTGAACAAAAGGAAATACTATAAATTCTATTACTTCCCAAAAGTTGGAGATTCTTATAATGAAGAATTTTATACTGCTCTTTTTGTTTTTTTTTTTGCCAAGATCTCTTTTGGTAACTCCTTAGTTACACTTTTATGCTTTCACACTCTACCACTGTACACATGGTGAGATCGTCGGTTTAATACTCTACCGACTTTGAGCCGGTGAGATCGTCGGATTAACACTCTACTGCCAGGACGCTGACAGCGAGATCGTCGGATACACTACACTACCATTCTTTGATGGTAGATCGTCGGATACAGAACACTACCATTCTTTGATGGTAGATCGTCGGATACATTCTTTTTCTTTCTTTTTCTCTTTCTTTTTTTTTCAAGACTCGCTGGTCTTCGTTTTAAGTAAATCAGAAATTGTTTTAAAATATTTCTTTTTTGAAAACCAGAGGGTGATCAATCCTCTGAAAAAAGTTTTCGCAAACTCCGAGTGATAAAAGAATATCCATAATGTAACATCAAAAAAGTTTGGTACCTCTTTTTTACCTGTGGAATAATATTACTGGCGGATGTCAAACTGCTACCGGTGGAATGTGAGAGGGTGCTATTGTTGAAAATTTTTACCGTATGCGAACCGCAATTGGCTACCGGTGAAGATGATAAGTTGCTACCGGTAGAAACTGCAACTGGCCTCCGGATGTCTATTTATCTGGACTGGCCCTCCGATAAGAATGACAAGTTGCCTCCGGAGAGGAACCCAAGTTGTTGGAGATTTCAACTTTCTACCGGAGAAAAATCCCAATTTGCTACATGTGAAAAATTTCATGTTGCTACCGGAGGAAATTTCATGCTGGAGAAATCTTCCTGCGGAGTCAGGTCCCATAGCATCGTCAGCTGTCCGCCGCAGCCTTACTCTTCCTTATCAAGCTTCAGGCGATCCCGTTCTGAATTTGATTTCTCTACTGACATCTATTTTCTGGCTGGCACTTTGTTGGTCATGCTATACCGAAGATCTGGAACTCAGACGCGACTAGTATCTTTGTTGGTCACGCTCATACTCCACCGAATGACTTTTTATCTATTGCAGCAGTGTAAATCGCCGGATTCGTCGTAGCGAAAGGCCCTTTTCGAAGATGAAATTCGGTGGCGGCACATTTCTGGAAATTTATCATCAACAATAAATCCATGCCCCCCTTCTACTACGGAGACACTCGAGAAAGTTCTATCGAAGACGGCTGTTCTTTCTTCGTAGGATCCGTACCGGTGACGGTGCTTTACATGCCGCATTTAGGATTTTCCCCGGTTATCCAGCCGCTTGGACGCCCAACGCCCTCTGGAGCAACAACTTCACTTAGCCGGAATAAACTTGAACGAGATTGAGAATGGTCAGTCGATGATTTTTGATTTAGCTTGACGTCGGGTGACGTTGGTCCGGGTAAGTTGACTTCCGAAGATGTAGTTGGCTTTTGAGCGACAATGAAACAACTCTGACTGCCTTCGGTGATGTTCTCTTGGTGATATACCTCCAGTGGAACAACTCTGACTACCGGGTCATGAACTTTTTCGGAGAGGAAACCCAATCTTTATATGGAGATAATGAGTTACCACCGGTGGAGATTTCAATCTACTGCCGGTGAAAATCTCAATTCGTTACCGATGAGGATTTTACGTCGCTACCGGTGGAAACGAGAAGTTTCTACTTCTGCTATACTACTTTCTCAAGGCTTCTTCCACAGATGCGATCCCTTGTCGAGATATCACTGATAGGGTCACTTCACATGTGTGTTCTGTTCTATCTCAAATAGGACAATGGGCTCTGTCTCTGTGCTTCCGGTAGAGTCTGAATTTTTGTAGATGATTCTTTTTTTTAAAATAACTATTTTCCTCCGGAAGTCGAGTGATAACCAGAACATGAATTCCCCCGGGCCTAGCAGAGTGCTTCCGAGATTCGGACTACAAGTGACTACCGATACTTTCAACAAAATGCTCATGCTTTTGGCTTCATCCCCTCTTTATTCTTTTACCGATAGCAAATATAACCACAGGGCTTTGCACTGTGCCAGTCTTGTCCACCCATCAACAGACCTTGGACTGGTTATACTGAGTCTGTGATCAACTTGAATTTGACGCCCTGACGTCATTAGAGCTGTAATTCCAATGGCCCCATATGGATGACATATAGATTCAACGTTTCTGGAATGTTTGGGATTTCCCTCAGCTCGGCATGTACATAAATGAGTTTGCACAGCAGCACCAGTAATTCTCACAACAAAACATAAGGAAGAATGCAAGTTAGAAGGAATTTCATATTGTAGTAACCGTGTTAGTGAGCATGTAACTGACTGAAAATAGAAAACAAGATTCCTAAAGCACACATAAGCCTGGCACTATTGAAGCAAGGACATTATAACTTTTGGCTGAAACAATTGTTGGAACATGCTCCATATACAGCAGCGAAGTTTAACAAAACATGAGTAAGAAGGACTATAATTTAGAAACAGCTATTTAAGAATTTTGGCTACTGAAATATAGTTTCAGTACAATAATAAAACAGATGTAAAATAGTGTGCTTAAAAGGTGAAAAACTGCTAAAAATCAGCTTTTAACAGCAGCTAAACTGGGCAGAAACTGGACATACTTCAAAGCCAAGACATTTCTTAATAGTAGCAGTAGAGAATGTATGCCATTATTTTCAAAATGTAACAGGAGTGAACAAGGTTCACAGAGCCAGCCATAAAGTATTTTAGCAAAAACAGATTAAAAAAGAGTAGTAAGTAGCAATGCAGAGTATTGAAATATAGCGAAAACTGTATCATATTCAACCAGAATAATGAAGCTGTCTAAAAATCTGTAACAGTAGTACAATTTGAAGCAGTTTTATGCCATATTCTTCATTTGACAACAGATTTCAGCAAGGCCCAAGAACATCAGCAAACATGTTTTGCTGACTCATAAACACAAACAAAAACTTTGCAGAATCCAAATTAGTTCTTGGATTACCGATAGAGAGAAGTTACCGATGGAATGATATTACCGGTATGAATCTGTCTATAACAGTAGCAGCAACTTTTATCAAAATAGATTAGTGTTAGACATATGAGATATGGAAATATAGTATTCGAGTCGTAATGCTCAGACTTAACTTTGAGAAGATCAGGAATAAACTGTGTACCATCAATCCCAAACTCAGGTTATATGATTAATTTATTCATCAAGACATATTATTATATTCCATAAACATGAAACAGTCTGGAGATTACTCTGTTCAATCACGGAGATAAGATGATATTTCTACGCGTATTGATGTTGCCGATAGGATGATATTACCGATAAGGATAAAGTTAGGGTTGTTACCGGAAAACTACCGGTAGTATGCTGTATTGATTCCTTTTTTGCACCGACGAATGAAGGCTAGATAAATTGGGATCGAACAGTTACCTTGCAATGCCTGGTGCGATCAAGGCTTATCGTGTATTGATGTACCTTTATGATGTATCCTTACCGATACTTCCGTGATATAAACTTCTCCCGTTAATGCAGTGACTTGCGCTTTGGTCGGAAACGAGGCAACGCTCGAAATAGTAGTCTGTGCCTGGGGCGGGAACGGGATGCCACCGGGGGTTCGTAACAGCGGCTTGCGCCTACATTTGCTTATCTCAGTACGGAGCTCCAATCTGGTCAAACTCCAATTCCCGTAACAGCTTCATATCCCTGATGATCGTCTTTCAAGGTTGCCAATCCTTCCTTTTTTCCAGAGTTATTACTTGTTACTTCTCCAGATCGAGTACACCGATTATTGCGTCTGACCTTCTGATTCCGAGCCACTCCGATCTTGCTGAGATTTTTATAATTTCATCGCTTTGTCAATCGATTTTCTTTTTTCACTTGCATCTTGATGTTTCGCCAAGAGAGAAAGCTTCGTCGAGAGTCGGATGAAAGAACATAATTGACATGAGGCGTCAACTGATTTCCTCAAACTCGTGAGTTCTCTGCTGAGTTTGAGGTTTTGGACTGGATTCGACAGATTTGGGAGTATCTGGTAACAATGTCGAGGAGAGATCAATGTTCTCTTTGTAAGCTGGTGTAGTTGATTTTGAGTTGAGGCCGATCAAGAACTCCATCGTGATCATGTTTTGAAATTATGGTCACGCGAACAGAATTCTTGGATGAATTCCTTTAGCTTCATGTCTCGATCGGATAATATTCTCCGATCTGCTACTCCATTTCCTTGCTGTTCATAATGAAATCGTAGAATGAGTCGATGGAGCTTTTTTCTTGATCAAGCTTGCGTAGTCAATGGAGCTTTTTCTTTCCGTAGAATGAGTCGATTCTTTCATGATTTTCTGGAGCGTGGATCAATCGTGGTTTTTGAGAATCCTGGAGATTACGATGAATGACCTCGACGAAGCAAGAACGTGGTTGAATCGTGGTTGATGTTCGTTTCCCACAGACGGCGCCAATGAAGATGTAACAGAGGTTACTCTCCCAACACAATTTCCACACCATGAAGTATAGTGGTTCGGCCAATAATCCGGCCTACGTCCACTTCTAGACAGAGTTATTATTCCTTCTTTGGTTTACAACACTAGAGAGCTTTTGAGATGAGCTCCCTTCTTTTCTAACTTGAGACCCTTACAAATGAGCCCCTCTACTCCTATTTATAGACTTTCTATCACTAGGTTCACCCTTTTTGCCCCTATACATGTGATAGTATTAAATATAGCTACCAGTCCCTTTACGGGTAGTCTCTCCGGACTGAATACTGCTTCCGCATTGGACTAACTCTTCCGGACCGTCACTTTAACAATAATCCTTCCGGTAGTTACTTTATCGGTAGCGATCCTTTAGATGGCAGCCCTTCCGGAAGCGGGTCTTCCGGTAGTAGGGCTTCCAACGGTAGGCCTTCCGACAATTGGCCTCCGGTAGACTCTCTTGGTAGATCCTTCCGCATCGGGGCCTTTCGGTAGCAGGCCTTCCGACAATAGGCCTTCCGATAATTGGTCTCCGGTAGTAGTCCTTCCGCTAGCAGGCCTTCGGTAGAGACTTTAACCTTCCGCATGGTATTTCATACCATTACAACGTTAAATCTTTCCCACAAGTTCTACTTTTTAACACTAAAAAGTGGAACTTATAAAAAGAAGATAAAATTTACACTTTGTACTCTTTTCTTTTCTACTATATATCTCCTAGTCCCACAAGTTCTTTTTCTTTTGACTAAAAAAGGAAATGAACTTACAAACTTTAGTCTATGTAATAGCTTGTCTTCCGGAAACAAAGAAGTCCCACGGGTTCCGGGTGATGGAGTCCCACTTGTTCTCCTGAGAAAAGGTCTCCGTCCCTTGACCGTGCCATAATAAGAAATCCAAAGATCTGGAACTCCGAAGGGCCATAATAATCCCAGAAGGCCATAATAATTCAGAAGACCATAATAATTCCAGAAGACCATAATAATCTCAAGAAGTCCGAGATAATAAATGGGATATTACTTCATAATCAGATTGCTGCTTGAATCACTTCATTCCTTGGGCCTGCATATCTAAATTTAACAGATTAAAAGATATTTGTCTTTTGGGCTGCCCGGAGCGACCGGACTTCCCAAAAGTTTTTTGTTAGTTAGAGCATATTAATCACGGGGATAAAAAACCCAAATACACAGCCTCTAGGTTTTTTAGAGCAGCCTTTCTAAATACATGGATAGCACAAGTCTGAAGTGAACAAAAGGAAATACTATAAATTCTATTACTTCCCAAAAGTTGGAGATTCTTATAATGAAGAATTTTATACTGCTCTTTTTGTTTTTTTTTTTGCCAAGATCTCTTTTGGTAACTCCTTAGTTACACTTTTATGCTTTCACACTCTACCACTGTACACATGGTGAGATCGTCGGTTTAATACTCTACCGACTTTGAGCCGGTGAGATCGCGGATTAACACTCTACTGCCAGGACGCTGACAGCGAGATCGTCGGATACACTACACTACCATTCTTTGATGGTAGATCGTCGGATACAGAACACTACCATTCTTTGATGGTAGATCGTCGGATACATTCTTTTTCTTTCTTTTTCTTTCTTTTTTTTCAAGACTCGCTGGTCTTCGTTTTAAGTAAATCAGAAATTGTTTTAAAATATTTCTTTTTTGAAAACCAGAGGGTGATCAATCCTCTGAAAAAAGTTTTCGCAAACTCCGAGTGATAAAAGAATATCCATAATGTAACATCAAAAAGTTTGGTACCTCTTTTTTACCTGTGGAATAATATTACTGGCGGATGTCAAACTGCTACCGGTGGAATGTGAGAGGGTGCTATTGTTGAAAATTTTTACCGTATGCGAACCGCAATTGGCTACCGGTGAAGATGATAAGTTGCTACCGGTAGAAACTGCAACTGGCCTCCGGATGTCTATTTATCTGGACTGGCCCTCCGATAAGAATGACAAGTTGCCTCCGGAGAGGAACCCAAGTTGTTGGAGATTTCAACTTTCTACCGGAGAAAAATCCCAATTTGCTACATGTGAAAAATTTCATGTTGCTACCGGAGGAAATTTCATGCTGGAGAAATCTTCCTGCGGAGTCAGGTCCCATAGCATCGTCAGCTGTCCGCCGCAGCCTTACTCTTCCTTATCAAGCTTCAGGCGATCCCGTTCTGAATTTGATTTCTCTACTGACATCTATTTTCTGGCTGGCACTTTGTCATGCTATACCGAAGATCTGGAACTCAGACGCGACTAGTATCTTTGTTGGTCACGCTCATACTCCACCGAATGACTTTTTATCTATTGCAGCAGTGTAAATCGCCGGATTCGTCGTAGCGAAAGGCCCTTTTCGAAGATGAAATTCGGTGGCGGCACATTTCTGGAAATTTATGATCAACAATAAATCCATGCCCCCCTTCTACCGGAGACACTCGAGAAAGTTCTATCGAAGACGGCTGTTCTTTCTTCGTAGGATCCGTACCGGTGACGGTGCTTTACATGCCGCATTTAGGATTTTCCCCGGTTATCCAGCCGCTTGGACGCCCAACGCCCTCTGGAGCAACAACTTCACTTAGCCGGAATAAACTTGAACGAGATTGAGAATGGTCAGTCGATGATTTTTGATTTAGCTTGACGTCGGGTGACGTTGGTCCGGGTAAGTTGACTTCCGAAGATGTAGTTGGCTTTTGAGCGACAATGAAACAACTCTGACTGCCTTCGGTGATGTTCTCTTGGTGATATACCTCCAGTGGAACAACTCTGACTACCGGGTCATGAACTTTTTCGGAGAGGAAACCCAATCTTTATATGGAGATAATGAGTTACCACCGGTGGAGATTTCAATCTACTGCCGGTGAAAATCTCAATTCGTTACCGATGAGGATTTTACGTCGCTACCGGTGGAAACGAGAAGTTTCTACTTCTGCTATACTACTTTCTCAAGGCTTCTTCCACAGATGCGATCCCTTGTCGAGATATCACTGATAGGGTCACTTCACATGTGTGTTCTGTTCTATCTCAAATAGGACAATGGGCTCTGTCTCTGTGCTTCCGGTAGAGTCTGAATTTTTGTAGATGATTCTTTTTTTTAAAATAACTATTTTCCTCCGGAAGTCGAGTGATAACCAGAACATGAATTCCCCCGGGCCTAGCAGAGTGCTTCCGAGATTCGGACTACAAGTGACTACCGATACTTTCAACAAAATGCTCATGCTTTTGGCTTCATCCCCTCTTTATTCTTTTACCGATAGCAAATATAACCACAGGGCTTTGCACTGTGCCAGTCTTGTCCACCCATCAACAGACCTTGGACTGGTTATACTGAGTCTGTGATCAACTTGAATTTGACGCCCTGACGTCATTAGAGCTGTAATTCCAATGGCCCCATATGGATGACATATAGATTCAACGTTTCTGGAATGTTTGGGATTTCCCTCAGCTCGGCATGTACATAAATGAGTTTGCACAGCAGCACCAGTAATTCTCACAACAAAACATAAGGAAGAATGCAAGTTAGAAGGAATTTCATATTGTAGTAACCGTGTTAGTGAGCATGTAACTGACTGAAAATAGAAAACAAGATTCCTAAAGCACACATAAGCCTGGCACTATTGAAGCAAGGACATTATAACTTTTGGCTGAAACAATTGTTGGAACATGCTCCATATACAGCAGCGAAGTTTAACAAAACATGAGTAAGAAGGACTATAATTTAGAAACAGCTATTTAAGAATTTTGGCTACTGAAATATAGTTTCAGTACAATAATAAAACAGATGTAAAATAGTGTGCTTAAAAGGTGAAAAACTGCTAAAAATCAGCTTTTAACAGCAGCTAAACTGGGCAGAAACTGGACATACTTCAAAGCCAAGACATTTCTTAATAGTAGCAGTAGAGAATGTATGCCATTATTTTCAAAATGTAACAGGAGTGAACAAGGTTCACAGAGCCAGCCATAAAGTATTTTAGCAAAAACAGATTAAAAAAGAGTAGTAAGTAGCAATGCAGAGTATTGAAATATAGCGAAAACTGTATCATATTCAACCAGAATAATGAAGCTGTCTAAAAATCTGTAACAGTAGTACAATTTGAAGCAGTTTTATGCCATATTCTTCATTTGACAACAGATTTCAGCAAGGCCCAAGAACATCAGCAAACATGTTTTGCTGACTCATAAACACAAACAAAAACTTTGCAGAATCCAAATTAGTTCTTGGATTACCGATAGAGAGAAGTTACCGATGGAATGATATTACCGGTATGAATCTGTCTATAACAGTAGCAGCAACTTTTATCAAAATAGATTAGTGTTAGACATATGAGATATGGAAATATAGTATTCGAGTCGTAATGCTCAGACTTAACTTTGAGAAGATCAGGAATAAACTGTGTACCATCAATCCCAAACTCAGGTTATATGATTAATTTATTCATCAAGACATATTATTATATTCCATAAACATGAAACAGTCTGGATTACTCTGTTCAATCACGGAGATAAGATGATATTTCTACGCGTATTGATGTTGCCGATAGGATGATATTACCGATAAGGATAAAGTTAGGGTTGTTACCGGAAAACTACCGGTAGTATGCTGTATTGATTCCTTTTTTGCACCGACGAATGAAGGCTAGATAAATTGGGATCGAACAGTTACCTTGCAATGCCTGGTGCGATCAAGGCTTATCGTGTATTGATGTACCTTTATGATGTATCCTTACCGATACTTCCGTGATATAAACTTCTCCCGTTAATGCAGTGACTTGCGCTTTGGTCGGAAACGAGGCAACGCTCGAAATAGTAGTCTGTGCCTGGGGCGGGAACGGGATGCCACCGGGGGTTCGTAACAGCGGCTTGCGCCTACATTTGCTTATCTCAGTACGGAGCTCCAATCTGGTCAAACTCCAATTCCCGTAACAGCTTCATATCCCTGATGATCGTCTTTCAAGGTTGCCAATCCTTCCTTTTTCCAGAGTTATTACTTGTTACTTCTCCAGATCGAGTACACCGATTATTGCGTCTGACCTTCTGATTCCGAGCCACTCCGATCTTGCTGAGATTTTTATAATTTCATCGCTTTGTCAATCGATTTTCTTTTTTCACTTGCATCTTGATGTTTCGCCAAGAGAGAAAGCTTCGTCGAGAGTCGGATGAAAGAACATAATTGACATGAGGCGTCAACTGATTTCCTCAAACTCGTGAGTTCTCTGCTGAGTTTGAGGTTTTGGACTGGATTCGACAGATTTGGGAGTATCTGGTAACAATGTCGAGGAGAGATCAATGTTCTCTTTGTAAGCTGGTGTAGTTGATTTTGAGTTGAGGCCGATCAAGAACTCCATCGTGATCATGTTTTGAAATTATGGTCACGCGAACAGAATTCTTGGATGAATTCCTTTAGCTTCATGTCTCGATCGGATAATATTCTCCGATCTGCTACTCCATTTCCTTGCTGTTCATAATGAAATCGTAGAATGAGTCGATGGAGCTTTTTTCTTGATCAAGCTTGCGTAGTCAATGGAGCTTTTTCTTTCCGTAGAATGAGTCGATTCTTTCATGATTTTCTGGAGCGTGGATCAATCGTGGTTTTTGAGAATCCTGGAGATTACGATGAATGACCTCGACGAAGCAAGAACGTGGTTGAATCGTGGTTGATGTTCGTTTCCCACAGACGGCGCCAATGAAGATGTAACAGAGGTTACTCTCCCAACACAATTTCCACACCATGAAGTATAGTGGTTCGGCCAATAATCCGGCCTACGTCCACTTCTAGACAGAGTTATTATTCCTTCTTTGGTTTACAACACTAGAGAGCTTTTGAGATGAGCTCCCTTCTTTTCTAACTTGAGACCCTTACAAATGAGCCCCTCTACTCCTATTTATAGACTTTCTATCACTAGGTTCACCCTTTTTGCCCCTATACATGTGATAGTTTACATAAATATAGCTACCAGTCCCTTTACGGGTAGTCTCTCCGGACTGGAATACTGCTTCCGCATTGGACTAACTCTTCCGGACCGTCACTTTAACAATAATCCTTCCGGTAGTTACTTTATCGGTAGCGATCCTTTAGATGGCAGCCCTTCCGGAAGCGGGTCTTCCGGTAGTAGGGCTTCCAACGGTAGGCCTTCCGACAATTGGCCTCCGGTAGACTCTCTTGGTAGATCCTTCCGCATCGGGGCCTTTCGGTAGCAGGCCTTCCGACAATAGGCCTTCCGATAATTGGTCTCCGGTAGTAGTCCTTCCGCTAGCAGGCCTTCGGTAGACTTTAACCTTCCGCATGGTATATTTCATACCATTACATCAGTCCCACAAGTTCTACTTTTTAACACTAAAAAGTGGAACTTATAAAAAGAAGATAAAATTTACACTTTGTACTCTTTTCTTTTCTACTATATATCTCCTAGTCCCACAAGTTCTTTTTCTTTTGACTAAAAAAGGAAATGAACTTACAAACTTTAGTCTATGTAATAGCTTGTCTTCCGGAAACAAAGAAGTCCCACGGGTTCCGGGATGGAGTCCCACTTGTTCTCCTGAGAAAAGGTCTCCGTCCCTTGACCGTGCCATAATAAGAAATCCAAAGATCTAGAACTCCGAAGGGCCATAATAATCCCAGAAGGCCATAATAATTCTAGAAGACCATAATAATTCCAGAAGACCATAATAATCTCAAGAAGTCCGAGATAATAATAAATGGGATATTACTTCATAATCAGATTGCTGCTTGAATCACTTCATTCCTTGGGCCTGCATATCTAAATTTAACAGATTAAAAGATATTTGTCTTTTGGGCTGCCCGGAGCGACCGGACTTCCCAAAAGTTTTTTGTTAGTTAGAGCATATTAATCACGGGGATAAAAAACCCAAATACACAGCCTCTAGGTTTTTTAGAGCAGCCTTTCTAAATACATGGATAGCACAAGTCTGAAGTGAACAAAAGGAAATACTATAATTCTATTACTTCCCAAAAGTTGGAGATTCTTATAATGAAGAATTTTATACTGCTCTTTTTGTTTTTTTTTTTGCCAAGATCTCTTTTGGTAACTCCTTAGTTACACTTTTATGCTTTCACACTCTACCACTGTACACATGGTGAGATCGTCGGTTTAATACTCTACCGACTTTGAGCCGGTGAGATCGCGGATTAACACTCTACTGCCAGGACGCTGACAGCGAGATCGTCGGATACACTACACTACCATTCTTTGATGGTAGATCGTCGGATACAGAACACTACCATTCTTTGATGGTAGATCGTCGGATACATTCTTTTTCTTTCTTTTTCTCTTTCTTTTTTTTTCAAGACTCGCTGGTCTTCGTTTTAAGTAAATCAGAAATTGTTTTAAAATATTTCTTTTTTGAAAACCAGAGGGTGATCAATCCTCTGAAAAAAGTTTTCGCAAACTCCGAGTGATAAAAGAATATCCATAATGTAACATCAAAAAGTTTGGTACCTCTTTTTTACCTGTGGAATAATATTACTGGCGGATGTCAAACTGCTACCGGTGGAATGTGAGAGGGTGCTATTGTTGAAAATTTTTACCGTATGCGAACCGCAATTGGCTACCGGTGAAGATGATAAGTTGCTACCGGTAGAAACTGCAACTGGCCTCCGGATGTCTATTTATCTGGACTGGCCCTCCGATAAGAATGACAAGTTGCCTCCGGAGAGGAACCCAAGTTGTTGGAGATTTCAACTTTCTACCGGAGAAAAATCCCAATTTGCTACATGTGAAAAATTTCATGTTGCTACCGGAGGAAATTTCATGCTGGAGAAATCTTCCTGCGGAGTCAGGTCCCATAGCATCGTCAGCTGTCCGCCGCAGCCTTACTCTTCCTTATCAAGCTTCAGGCGATCCCGTTCTGAATTTGATTTCTCTACTGACATCTATTTTCTGGCTGGCACTTTGTTGGTCATGCTATACCGAAGATCTGGAACTCAGACGCGACTAGTATCTTTGTTGGTCACGCTCATACTCCACCGAATGACTTTTTATCTATTGCAGCAGTGTAAATCGCCGGATTCGTCGTAGCGAAAGGCCCTTTTCGAAGATGAAATTCGGTGGCGGCACATTTCTGGAAATTTATGATCAACAATAAATCCATGCCCCCCTTCTACCGGAGACACTCGAGAAAGTTCTATCGAAGACGGCTGTTCTTTCTTCGTAGGATCCGTACCGGTGACGGTGCTTTACATGCCGCATTTAGGATTTTCCCCGGTTATCCAGCCGCTTGGACGCCCAACGCCCTCTGGAGCAACAACTTCACTTAGCCGGAATAAACTTGAACGAGATTGAGAATGGTCAGTCGATGATTTTTGATTTAGCTTGACGTCGGGTGACGTTGGTCCGGGTAAGTTGACTTCCGAAGATGTAGTTGGCTTTTGAGCGACAATGAAACAACTCTGACTGCCTTCGGTGATGTTCTCTTGGTGATATACCTCCAGTGGAACAACTCTGACTACCGGGTCATGAACTTTTTCGGAGAGGAAACCCAATCTTTATATGGAGATAATGAGTTACCACCGGTGGAGATTTCAATCTACTGCCGGTGAAAATCTCAATTCGTTACCGATGAGGATTTTACGTCGCTACCGGTGGAAACGAGAAGTTTCTACTTCTGCTATACTACTTTCTCAAGGCTTCTTCCACAGATGCGATCCCTTGTCGAGATATCACTGATAGGGTCACTTCACATGTGTGTTCTGTTCTATCTCAAATAGGACAATGGGCTCTGTCTCTGTGCTTCCGGTAGAGTCTGAATTTTTGTAGATGATTCTTTTTTTTAAAATAACTATTTTCCTCCGGAAGTCGAGTGATAACCAGAACATGAATTCCCCCGGGCCTAGCAGAGTGCTTCCGAGATTCGGACTACAAGTGACTACCGATACTTTCAACAAAATGCTCATGCTTTTGGCTTCATCCCCTCTTTATTCTTTTACCGATAGCAAATATAACCACAGGGCTTTGCACTGTGCCAGTCTTGTCCACCCATCAACAGACCTTGGACTGGTTATACTGAGTCTGTGATCAACTTGAATTTGACGCCCTGACGTCATTAGAGCTGTAATTCCAATGGCCCCATATGGATGACATATAGATTCAACGTTTCTGGAATGTTTGGGATTTCCCTCAGCTCGGCATGTACATAAATGAGTTTGCACAGCAGCACCAGTAATTCTCACAACAAAAATAAGGAAGAATGCAAGTTAGAAGGAATTTCATATTGTAGTAACCGTGTTAGTGAGCATGTAACTGACTGAAAATAGAAAACAAGATTCCTAAAGCACACATAAGCCTGGCACTATTGAAGCAAGGACATTATAACTTTTGGCTGAAACAATTGTTGGAACATGCTCCATATACAGCAGCGAAGTTTAACAAAACATGAGTAAGAAGGACTATAATTTAGAAACAGCTATTTAAGAATTTTGGCTACTGAAATATAGTTTCAGTACAATAATAAAACAGATGTAAAATAGTGTGCTTAAAAGGTGAAAAACTGCTAAAAATCAGCTTTTAACAGCAGCTAAACTGGGCAGAAACTGGACATACTTCAAAGCCAAGACATTTCTTAATAGTAGCAGTAGAGAATGTATGCCATTATTTTCAAAATGTAACAGGAGTGAACAAGGTTCACAGAGCCAGCCATAAAGTATTTTAGCAAAAACAGATTAAAAAAGAGTAGTAAGTAGCAATGCAGAGTATTGAAATATAGCGAAAACTGTATCATATTCAACCAGAATAATGAAGCTGTCTAAAAATCTGTAACAGTAGTACAATTTGAAGCAGTTTTATGCCATATTCTTCATTTGACAACAGATTTCAGCAAGGCCCAAGAACATCAGCAAACATGTTTTGCTGACTCATAAACACAAACAAAAACTTTGCAGAATCCAAATTAGTTCTTGGATTACCGATAGAGAGAAGTTACCGATGGAATGATATTACCGGTATGAATCTGTCTATAACTGTAGCAGCAACTTTTATCAAAATAGATTAGTGTTAGACATATGAGATATGGAAATATAGTATTCGAGTCGTAATGCTCAGACTTAACTTTGAGAAGATCAGGAATAAACTGTGTACCATCAATCCCAAACTCAGGTTATATGATTAATTTATTCATCAAGACATATTATTATATTCCATAAACATGAAACAGTCTGGCGATTACTCTGTTCAATCACGGAGATAAGATGATATTTCTACGCGTATTGATGTTGCCGATAGGATGATATTACCGATAAGGATAAAGTTAGGGTTGTTACCGGAAAACTACCGGTAGTATGCTGTATTGATTCCTTTTTTGCACCGACGAATGAAGGCTAGATAAATTGGGATCGAACAGTTACCTTGCAATGCCTGGTGCGATCAAGGCCTATCGTGTATTGATGTACCTTTATGATGTATCCTTACCGATACTTCCGTGATATAAACTTCTCCCGTTAATGCAGTGACTTGCGCTTTGGTCGGAAACGAGGCAACGCTCGAAATAGTAGTCTGTGCCTGGGGCGGGAACGGGATGCCACCGGGGGTTCGTAACAGCGGCTTGCAATCTGGTCAAACTCCAATTCCCGTAACAGCTTCATATCCCTGATGATCGTCTTTCAAGGTTGCCAATCCTTCCTTTTTTCCAGAGTTATTACTTGTTACTTCTCCAGATCGAGTACACCGATTATTGCGTCTGACCTTCTGATTCCGAGCCACTCCGATCTTGCTGAGATTTTTATAATTTCATCGCTTTGTCAATCGATTTTCTTTTTTCACTTGCATCTTGATGTTTCGCCAAGAGAGAAAGCTTCGTCGAGAGTCGGATGAAAGAACATAATTGACATGAGGCGTCAACTGATTTCCTCAAACTCGTGAGTTCTCTGCTGAGTTTGAGGTTTTGGACTGGATTCGACAGATTTGGGAGTATCTGGTAACAATGTCGAGGAGATATCAATGTTCTCTTTGTAAGCTGGTGTAGTTGATTTTAAGTTGAGGCCGATCAAGAACTCCATCGTGATCATGTTTTGAAATTCTGGTCACGCGAACAGAATTCTTGGATGAATTCCTTTAGCTTCATGTCTCGATCGGATAATATTCTCCGATCTGCTACTCCATTTCCTTGCTGTTCATAATGAAATCGTAGAATGAGTCGATGGAGCTTTTTTCTTGATCAAGCTTGCGTAGTCAATGGAGCTTTTTCTATCCGTAGAATGAGTCGATTCTTTCATGATTTTCTGGAGCGTGGATCAATCGTGGTTTTTGAGAATCCTGGAGATTACGATGAATGACCTCGACGAAGCAAGAACGTGGTTGAATCGTGGTTGATGTTCGTTTCCCACAGACGGCGCCAATGAAGATGTAACAGAGGTTACTCTCCCAACACAATTTCCACACCATGAAGTATAGTGGTTCGGCCAATAATCCGGCCTACGTCCACTTCTAGACAGAGTTATTATTCCTTCTTTGGTTTACAACACTAGAGAGCTTTTGAGATGAGCTCCCTTCTTTTCTAACTTGAGACCCTTACAAATGAGCCCCTCTACTCCTATTTATAGACTTTCTATCACTAGGTTCACCCTTTTTGCCCCTATACATGTGATAGTATTACATAAATATAGCTACCAGTCCCTTTACGGGTAGTCTCTCCGGACTGGAATACTGCTTCCGCATTGGACTAACTCTTCCGGACCGTCACTTTAACAATAATCCTTCCGGTAGTTACTTTATCGGTAGCGATCCTTTAGATGGCAGCCCTTCCGGAAGCGGGTCTTCCGGTAGTAGGGCTTCCAACGGTAGGCCTTCCGACAATTGGCCTCCGGTAGACTCTCTTGGTAGATCCTTCCGCATCGGGGCCTTTCGGTAGCAGGCCTTCCGACAATAGGCCTTCCGATAATTGGTCTCCGGTAGTAGTCCTTCCGCTAGCAGGCCTTCGGTAGAGACTTTAACCTTCCGCATGGTATATTTCATACCATTACAACGTGTTAAAAATCTTTCAGGCTACACACCCTTGAAATCCGAGCTAAAAACACTGTCAGGAACACAGTCAAACCACCGTCTGGTGATGGTCCGGGACCACGGATGCCGTGTCCGGGACCTCGTACCACCGATGAACGGTGCCAAAAAATTGGAGTTTATCATTAATTTTTAGGTTGAGTCCTGGCCCACGGATACCCTATCCGTGGCCCCGAACACCCTGTATGTGGCCCCAAACACCCTGTCAATGGCCCCGAATACCTGAAAAATTTCATCTTTTGCAAATTTGAATTTCCGGTTTAATTTCTGAAACCCTAATTAAGGTTAGCTTAATGTTCAACTTTAATTTTTGTTAAAAAATGTCAAAAATTCCAAATACAGTAGCTTGCACACTTAGGTTAATTGACTTTATAATAAGTCTTTAATGACATAAGTAGAGGAAAAATATCTTTGAAGGGTAGTGAAAGTAATTTGAACCTGGAAAATCTATATTACCAAGCCCTTGAACCTGAACTCTTACCTTTCCAAGTTTACTTAGGTTAAAATTAAGATGGCGACTTCAAATCGGTTCCATTTGGCTAACTTAGGTTATAATAGCTATCGTTTTATGACATAGTTGTTAATCTTAGGTTATAAGTGAACCTTGAACCTAATCAGATCCTAATCAACATAGAATAAGGTTCAATAAACACGGGGCTCACAGAATTACAACTCTGCTAGGGACATAACTCTTAATCTTAACTTGTTTAATTTTAAGATAAGAAGGCTTAACTCAAAAATGTCATTTAAGGCTTTATTATATTGTTTGATTTACCTTCGTGTGCATTATTTCCTTTTTTATATTATTATTCATCATATGAGAGCGTCAAGGGACCACGCAAACCAATTACCCAGACCCGCTTTAGGCGGTCCCTGTCTGAGAGTCACTTCTTTCGATGATGTGAATAAGTGGGGAAAAAGAGGAGAATGTCGTATAAACCACGCCCCTTTAATACCTAGGATTTAGCCCCTAGCATTTCTCTGACAGTACCCTTACCCAAGTTAATGTTTGGTCATTCAAAGACCCGACGTGGACGCACACCTCATGACGATGTGTAAAAAGTGGGGAATCCCAAAGAGGATAGCGCCCAAAACCTTATCCCTTTAAGGTGACGTGGGCCCAAGCCCCAAGCATTTCTTCAGATCAATCCTTACCAAGTTAACAAAGAACGTCTAGTGAGGACAAGCATACTAACCTCCATGTGGTCTTCCTCTGTGATGTATTTTCATGTTTCGATGATTTTCTTTTTAGTGGATTAGTCTTTCGACCCAAAGGCCCATTTTAGCCTAGGTGAGCCTTTTTGCTTAGGCTTCAGCCCAAAAAATCCTAGTTCTAGGTAGTCCCTCTTTTGGCCCAAAAGTTCTTAAATTTGAATAATCCATCTTGACGCATTTAGGTCCACAGAAAAGAAATCCATCTAAATTTGAAATGATTCACAAAGCTTGAAAACTGGGTTTACTTAGACTCTAAAATCTCTCCCAACCCATTAACCTATTCATATTTTTTGACCATGTGCCTAGATTTCATACCAAGGGTATTCATGCTCGTACACCTATTCGTGTTTTAGGAATCATTCCGGCCCATGTGCCTCATTTCTAGCCTAAACACAATCTGGCCCAAGCACCACATTCTCAAAACTCCCTGATCCATGTGCCTCACTACCGTTTCAAAATATCTAGGCCCAAGCACCTATCCACAGTCTTTAAAGAATTCCTGCCCATTTGCTTTGCTTTCAGTATAAACACATTACGGCCCCAAGTGCAACCTTATCAAATACATTCTAGATCAAGTTCCCATTCCTAATCTAGAATTTTGGCTCATTTCCTTCTGTTGGTTCTTGTATTTGCTAATGACTTAGGCAAGCCCATATCTCAAGCGTGGCGGAGGAAGGAAACCCAATTAGCATAGAGGCCTAGTTAGTAGCCATGGAGTAGAAATATAAGACTGTCTATGATGCCATTGAATCCAAGTATGTCACTATTATTAAGGAATTGTAAAAAACAAAAAGATCAATTTCCTAGGGACAGATCACCAAGCTCAAGAGAAACTTGCAGGAAAATATGTTAACTATGACTGCATCGAAATTGACTCAAGTGTAGCCCAAGGTTCTCAAGTACATATAGGGGAACTTGCCACAGATAATCAGCTAGCTGCAGAATTCAAGAGGGCTTTGAAGAGGATCGAACGCATGGAGAAAACCAACAAACCAACTGGACTTGACTACTTTTCCATGGTGTCATATCCCAAGGTTGATCTCTTTCCAAAGCTGAAGCTTCCTACACTTTCTCTATACAAGGGTTTGTTATACCCACAAATTCCTTGACAATGTTCGATAGAGAGATGTCCATCCTCAGACTGAATGGCATGCAGAAGGCCAAGTTTTTTGCCTATTACCTTGATGAAACACCTTAGCGTTGGTACTTAACCCAGAGGATAAATACCAAGACTTAGGAGGAAGTTTGTGAAGCTTTTCTGCACCATTTTAAGTATGCTAGGAACCTCGAAGGCACTAGGTCCGATCTTGCAAGCACTTGACAGAAAGAGAGTGAGTCTATGTCCGACTTCATCAAGCGTTGAAGGAAGAAGGTTGCTGCTATTCCTACTAAAATGAACGAGCAAGAGCAAATCAGTATGATAGTTAAGAACATGCGAAGGGAGTACAATGATGAGTTGAAGTGTATGTGCTTCCCAAATTTCAACATGTTGATGGGACAAGTAGGTGTCCTAGAGGAGAAGATCCTTAAGGAAGAGCTGAAACTTGGGTACTCAAAAAGCCCTGTCGGCGGCTTAAAGGCAGCAACCTGTACCCGGAGTAGCTCTCGGAAGAGCACCAGTAGTACGAGGTGAAAATCGTACGAAAACCAAGGGAACAGGATCAAAACTACAGAACGATACCACCACCTCGTCAGAACTCCCATCGAAGAGAATTTACAGATATCGGTCGACCATTGAGCAAACACTCAAAGATCTCCAGAAGCAAAACATGTTGCAGCCTCTCATCCCTTGGTCTGGAGACCCTCAAAAGGGAAGTAATCTGAACCAATTCTCTCAGTATCACCAACTGCCCGGTCATGACACCGACGGTTGTAAGATTTTGAAGCACGAAATTCAAGACCTTATCGATCAAGGGCTTCAATTCTCAGAATGTGTCCATATCTAAGGGAACCCCTTGTTAGGGCATCGTTAGGAGTTGTTTGGTTACTTTTATAGTTTTTAGCCAAAGCACTAGTATAGGTAGCTTTTTTCAATTTCCCTAGGTAGTCTCTTAGTAGGTATCAATTTCTCTTACATTCAACATTGTTTACAATTCCATTTTTCATGAACAAAGTGTTGAATCCTATTTGAGTTTAAGGTTTATGTGCACACTACAAGAGGTTACCATGACATTCATTATTGAAGAATCCAAGCTTAAAGGCCTTAAATCTCAAAATAAGTGTTAAGTGTGAAATATATCTATTTTTAGGGCTTTATTTCTTCCTATTTTCATAACAATTAATGTCATAGTTCTCACTTATCATAAGTTTTTCCTTAGTTTTATGTTTTGATGTGAAAATGATACATTTTATATGTCAAACGCAGAAAAAATCTAAAAATTTCATAGTTTATCTCCTAGGGATAACAATGCAGCATACAGTGAGCAAAATGGGGTTCGAACGAAGAATCTGAACCATATTTAAAATGTGTCTAAACATGTGTACGAGCATACATGTCTAGACAAAAATCGAGTGCCAGCTACAGATATGTCCACACATATGTTCAGTTTGATGCCGAACTGATCGCACCACTTATAATTCATTGGTGGCACTGTTGCAGATAAAATAGGAGTGATTCATCCACACCATTATCAATATTATTTTATCTACTTCAGGTATTATTGCTCATGGCCATACTAATCAATTCATTCACAATTGTAATTATTTATTATGGCTGCAACATAACTAACTCATGAAGAGTACTACACTCGTGAATTAATGATTCACGTTAATATATCTCACATATATTGATGTGGCAAATCACCGAGGACACATGGTGTCGTTTGGGGACACAGCTTCTCAAGCTTCCAGCAACTGACAACTTCTCAATTTTTAAAATCAGCAGGTTTCCACCAAACACCCTAAACCAGCAGCTGACAACTTTTACAAAATCATCAGCTGACAGCTTCTCAATTTCCCCTCTACTTTTTAAAACACAATCCACCAAACACTAATCCAGCAGCTGTCAGCTTCTGTAAAACCATCAGCAGACAGCTTCTCAATTTCCAGCAGCAGGACCCAGCAGCAGCCCCCAGCAGCTGTCCCCAAACGAACCCATTATGATTGACCGTTGCTTATGTATATAAAAATATGAACTAGGGCTCGAGGCGGAGGCTCTCACGCTACCACGCCTGCCGCGCTCCAAGCTCCAGCAGAGAAAGGCTTCGGCCTCTCTATCTCTTCTCTTCCACACATGTAACTCCACCATTATTAGCACCCCGCACTTCTGAGAGAGGATTAATGTAGAGATATATGACGATGGAAGACGGAGCGAGAAATCTTTCTAACAGAGTTTCTTCTTCCCTTTTTATTTAATCTGTCAATGTGTTTTTCCTTTATTGTTTTTGTTACTTGTAGAGTCATGTCTGAGTTCTTAGATAAGCTCCCTGGATTTGGGTAAATTGGATCTTCATATTTATTTTGTAATATTTTCTTTGATTATTAATGCAATAGTTTAATTCCAGTTTTTCACGCGTTTTAATTCTCTAGCTAATTATTAAAACAATCTTTGTAGTTTTCTAATCAAAATGCAGTGCTGAGATTAGTTAATGAGACATAGGAAGTTAAACCGGATTAAGACTAGAAGCATGGTTTACCTATAGGTTAATCTGTCTCCAATAGGAATTAATTATAAAGCGATCGGTTAAAATTGACTTGAGCATGGTTTGCGGCTTGTTATTTCTTCCAGTTATGATTCATTATACAAGGACCGGTCAACGGATTAATTAAGATTCTTGAGTTTAGTGTAGAATTAGGGAAGAGTTTATTAATAGATTTGTAAAGTGAAGGTTTGTAGAACAATCCGGGGTGTTTCTTTAGATTTAAGAGTTTCAATCGTTATTTATTCATCTAGTTTATTGTTATTGTTCTATTATTTTATGTTAGTTTCTTTTTATTAAATTAAGCAAACCTGAAAAAGTGATGTTTCATGTTTTCTTAGTTTAATTTAGTTTCTTAGTTAGTAAATAAATTGTCAATTAACTGAACGAGGTCCCTGAGATCGACAACCCCCACTTATTTCACTATTCCGTAAAACGATAGGTACACTGCCTAGGTAGAGATAGTCACATATTTCTGCTACAAGTTTTTGACGTTGATGTCGGGGACCTCTGGCACGGTTAATTAACATTTTTATTTATTTGATTGAGATTTTAGTTTATTTTTTATTTCGTATTTTTTTTCTCATTAATTTTACGTTTTGTATCTCTTATTTTTTTAGTTTTTTTTAATATTTAGAGTAATTAATTGTTAATTAGTACAGTTTGTCGTTTTTGTTTTTGTTTTGCTTTATACATGTTGTTATTTACTTTTCGTTTTAGTTTGTCTTAATTATAATTAACTTAGTGTAATTCTTAGTTTAGAATTTAGAATAATTATTACTTTTTCTTTATGTTCGTTAATTATATTCATTCCTAGTAGAATTAGTTTTTGTTTTGTATTTCTTTCTTTTATTAGCTAATTGATTTTTTTTCTTCTATTGCGTTAAATTTATTGTTGTTTAGTTGCGATTTTATTTTTAGTTTTTCTTTTCAGTTTATTGCTGTTTAGTTTTGTTTTTCCTTAATTTTGTTTAGGTTTATTTTTCTTTATACTTGAAATACCCCAAACCCTGATATATTGTTTAAATATTAAACTATGGTATGTAAAGGCTAAAAAGTGCCTTAGAAACATCAGTGAACAATTTAAACCATAGTAAAATGCAATAAAGCACTAAGACAAAGCTTGAGCAAAAACATGCTCTAAGCTAGGAGTGAACTTGGTTAGGACCCAAAGAGCCTACCAAGACTTAATAATATTCAATTATGATTTAATAAGGCTAACTAAGTCCTTAGGAAACCTTAGTAGACAGTCAAACCAAATAAAACACAAGAAAATACCTTAAAGTCAATAAGAGCAAAATGTGCTCTAAGCTTGGGATAAATTTGTATAAGACCTAATGGTCATACCTATACCTCATAAATATGTTAATGAACATATTAAATCAATTACTAAAGAAAACCAAGCTTGAAAACAAGTTAAAACACAAAAAGTGCTTTAAGGAGTCTTAAAGCACGTTTTTGAAAAATTGTCTTGTAAATGAATTTTGAATGGCTAAATGTCCATCATTACTCTTTAATTAACATGTGTACTATATAGTATCACATTTGGAAGTCTATATCAATAGGAAATCAAAAATTTCACTTCTATGTGCCTTGTTTTATGAATAGTAACTTTTATAAGCTAGTTTGTAACATATGTTGTTATAAGTAATTAAATTGGTAAACAAAGACTATTATACCCTTCTTATTAAATGGGGGCCGATTTTTCAAGGTGTGAGTCACCAACATGTAAAAGAAATCAAATAAGGAAAGTAAAGCTTATAAAGTAAAGTACTATTTTGCTTTATACATAAATATCTTAACAAGTGAACTCTCTCTCACCTCATTCTCTTCTTTCCTTTCATTTCACACGGTTTCTTCATCTTCTCCCAAGCTCCATTTACGATTTGCTATGGCAACCTCTCTTCTCCATCTTCATTTCTTTGCCAAATCCAACTCCATGCTCCAAATCAAATTATAAGACTATATTTGTCTTAGTTAGACCAAGCTCTACACTTCTATCTTTTCAAATCTTCAAGAACTCAATTTTGGTGCCATGGAGATTCACCATTGAAGGAGCTTGAGCTCACCTTTTCACATATTATTGTTCTCCTTTGCTTCAAGGTAAGGAAACTCAAAGAAAATCCATGTTTCCTCCATGTTTATATGATGTCCGAAAATTCACCTCACAATGGTGTTTTCACCTTGCTTATTTTAGCTTCATTTGAATCTTCCAAGGGCTAGGAGGAGTCCTCTCTTGATACTTATTCAAGTTCTCTTCCAATTCCAAGGTAAAACAATTACCTAAGGTGTTAAAACAATATGTGTAACTAGGGTTTACAATGAGATGAAGCATAATGCTTGAATACTCATTCTATTATTTGTACATTGTTTAGAAGTTGACAAACAACCAAACATCCTACCGGTTTTACAAGGAAACAAGAAAGAAGTTGTGAGGAAAAAGAGGTAAACATACTATCTCAATGTAGTTTAAATGCCCTAGGAAAATGAGCTTGATTTGCTTAATAAAATACCTAAGGAGCCAAAGGTGAATGACCTAGAGAAATGCTCTCAAGGGGTTTATTAAGGGCATATGTATTGTTGGGTGTATTTGCAGGTCAAAGGCATTACTTATGTGGGAAATGTGGGAAATTCAGTGTTTAAGGTTTATGCAATTTAAGGGTCTAAGAGCCATGTTATTTAAGGGCCTAAGTGCCAAGCAATTTAAGTTATGCACTATATTGTGATGTAGTGCTAAATGTGTGAAGTTTGTGTATAAAATGTGTTTGATGGATTTTAGGTGTTCTTGAACGAAATAAGGTAAAAACCTAAGTGTTTGGATGTGAGTATATACAAGAGAAGCTATGGCCAAATTTGGGAAATGTGTAAGAAGTTCTAAGTGTTTTAAGTAAGTTTTGGTGAACTAGGAAGTGTTAAAGGTGAATAAATGTTTACTTGGGAAGAAAACATGTATTAAGGTGATTTAGAGTGATGCAAGGAATTAGGTATTATCTTGGAAGTTCTAGGAATTCAATGTGTGCCTTGAGAATGTATTTAAGTCTTGGAGAAGTTTGTTTAAGGTTTAGGAATGTTGATGTACAAGGAAGAAGTGATGTTTAGGTAAGATGTGAAAAAGGATATTTAGTTAGTAAGAAAAGAAGTTTGAGAGATGATGTTAAGGTGTAGAGGAGACACCTTGGTGTAGTGGTCATCATTGGTGAAATACCACTTAGAAGTCTTAAGGAGGAAACATTCCAAGTGCTAAGAATTTTGTAAGGAATTTGTGAATGATAAAATGGTTTTGGTGTGTGACTTAAAGAGTTTAGTACATGGCTAACGATGTGTTTGAAGTGCCCAAATGAGGTTAGGACATATTAGGATATATGAGGTGAAGTTTGGAGTTAAATGGGCAATGGAAAATAAGGGTTTGGGGCAGACCGAACTTGCGACCGAACTTGCAAGTTCGGTCGAGCCCAGTTTACCCTGCGAGAATTGGCTTCTGGAATGGACCGACCTTGGGGACCGGACTTGCAAGGTCGGTCGGGCTTGTATTTGGTGTACGAATTAAGTTTCTGGAACCGACCGAACATGGGACCGGACTTGGCAAGTTCGGTCGGGCCTGAATTTTCAAGGGAAGAAACTCTCGGGAATGGACCGAACATGCGACCGAACTTACAAGGTCGGTCGGAGTAGAAATTTTGACGGTAATGTGTTCTGGAATGGACCGACCTTGTGCAAGGTCGGTCGGACCAAAAATGTTGTTTAAGGTTATAAAATGATATGTAATGATGGGGATTGATTAGTAATGATGTTATAAAGTTGTTAAGGACATGTTAGGTGAGTTTTAATGACAATTAAGTGGGTGAAAAGTTGTAATAAAATGTGAAAGTAAATCAAGTTAAAAATGTAAGTTATGTAACTAAGTTAACGGGAAAAATTATAAGCATTAGACATTAAATAATCATGCTACCCCGATGTTAATAAAAGTACATGTAATGTTATCAGTTGTTCGAGAATTGCTCGAGGAACATAAGTGGACGTGGTAAAGTGGACTCCGGTGACAGGTATGGTTTTCTTGCAACCTGTGTCCTACCGGATTACACCGGCTTGTATGCCAATGTGTTTTTTTGTATGTTTGCCACGTTGTAAGATTAAACATGTAATGAGTTTACAGTAATTCATTTATGTGGCGTGTTCAACTCCAATACCATTTAACCTCAGAAGTGTTAACCTTAGTTAACTGAGTCTAGGATCACATGAGAGTTCGGTATTCGGAGCAAACAACCCGAACTATGGGACGTTCTAACCACGGCTATGCGTGTGTTAATTGTATGATATGTGTATGTGAATGTAGGGATCTCCCTTGTGTGTTTAACCCAGTTGTAACACTGTATGGTGTGTAGATGAGATAGACTCCATAGTGGGGTTCTAACTAATATCTAAAGTAAGTATGTACTAACAATGGTGAGGAATCCGGTTTGGCCGGTCGCGCGTTGTTTGGGAGAGGGTATCCTTCTTAGCCTTACCCTTCTCTTTGTTATGGTTGTTTCCCTCACGGGTTATGATCTCCCATTAGCTTATTCCAAAGCTTAGCTATTCTGACTTAAGATCGGTTTAGGGGGAACATGTGTTTGTGTGGTGTGTTCGGGCCTCCAAACCCGAACCATCTTAACTTAAGTTACTCGTCTGACTATTAGGACGGTAATGAGTGTTGTTGTTATTGTATAACGAGCTTACCATGAGGGTGACACCATTCTCTAGGCTCACCAGTGAATTAACTATGTTTGGGTCGGTTCCTAAGAGGACCGTTCCCGTTATGTTATGTGATGTTGCTGCAAAGCAATTCCTATTGCGATGTTATCATGTGCACGTCGAAACGTGAAAAGTGTTGTTATGTTTTGTTATGTGAGGAATGTTATATGTTGTAAGATATGGAGTGTGTGGATCATGGAAATGAATTCCAGTTTGTGATAAGAGGCGTTTAAGGATAACCCGATTTAAGGGCAAGTGTCGTCTATTAAGGAAGTAGCTCCATTAGAGGAGGAACACTCTAGGGATAATGAATACCATGAGTGACTTATCAAGTAAGGATGTACTATCCGTTTGTTGAGCCCATAGAGGCGAAATGTTATGTGATGTGTGTTTACAGTTGCATGCATGATTTAAATATAATCAATCGCATGCTAAGACGACAATTAGTTGTGTGTGGCCCGGTAGCATGTGGGCTGCGGGATTACCATACCAGCAAAGGTGCTGAGCCCCTTGGGGGCCACCCTTTCTCTTCTTTTCTTATTTCAGGTACGAAGAGCTGGAAGCCGTTCGAGAGTAGGACGGGGTAGTCGTTGTACTTGGGTAATCATTTAAGTGCATATGTACAGTAGGTGTAGTAAGACCGGAATTGTTATCGGCATCAGTTTATAAATACTCGGTACAGTAGGAAGGTATGTGTATGTTGTGTTGTTAATGGAAAGGGATAATAATGTGTAGACGCTCGGGAATCTAGTCCATCAGACCGGTACAATGTGTATGTAATAGCCTTGTTAGCCACGTGGGTGGTTAACGGCGTGTAACACCAACGAGTTATGTTATTTGATGAGGTGTGTATTCCGCTGCAGTTTGTTGTTAAGTGTGTTTTTGTTGGAAGGGGGGGTGTTACAATACTTTTGTTTAATAGATTGATCTTAGTTTTATTTTTAGTTAGGAACTTTGTTTATCTTTGATCTTTATTGTGATTTTCTACTGATTGATCTTTTTATTAAATTTTTTTTGTTTTTATTTTTTGTTGTTTTATTTTTTTGTTTTTATTTTTGTTTTCTTTTAAATTTTAATTTTAATTTTGTTTTTGTTTATTTGGTTTATTTTATTTATTTAGCAATTTCCCTTGGTTTATATTTTGTTTTTATTTGTTATTTTATTTAGTTAATTTTGTTTTTGTGTTTCTTTTTATTTTTAGTTCTATTCTATTTTTTCTTTTTCTATTTGTTTTTATAGGCTAATTTCTGACGATGAAGAGCAGTAAAGAGGAGGTGAGAAGATTGTTGAATGAATTGGAATGGACGCGTATGCAAGAGGAGATATCCTCTTATCAAAGGTTGGTCAAGGATTATCAACCACCTCAGCAATCAAATCAAGAGTTGTATTGGTGGGAAGTTGAGCAGGCTAATACGCAGTACAAGAAGATCGGTTGGGATATTACTACTTCAATCAGAACAAACAGCAATCTACACAGGGGCCAGACGAATTTCTCCTGAGTCGGGCTGAGCCACTAGAAGAGATTCCAGTGGTGACTCCAAGGAGTGAAGATCGATTCAAGCCAAATAATTTTGAAGCTACGAGTTCTGATGAAGAGATGGAGAAACTTATCAGAAAACTGTTATCTGAAGAAGAGATGAAGAAAATATTTAACAATTTGTGTTCCCCTCCCTCTCCATCCTTAACACAAGTGGAGCAACTAGAATGTGAGGATATTTTGTCTGCACTTACCTGCAAGCTGGTAGAAGTGTTAGTTACGATCGAATTGAGAGAAGATGAAGAAATTAAAGTTTCTACCACAATTGCTTGTCAGAATGAAGTTTCCATGGAAGGAGTGAAGATCGATTCGAGTCAGATAATTTTAAAGCTACGGGTTCTGATGAAGAGATGAAAAAACTTATCAGAAAGTTGTTATCTGAAGAAGAGGCGGAGAAAATATTTAACAATTTGTGTTCCCCTCCCTCTCCATCCCCAACACAAGAGGAGCAACTAGAATTTGAGGATATTTTGTCTACACTTACCTGCGAGCCGGTAGAAGCGTCAGTTACGATCGAATTCAGAGAAGATAACCCCACCGGAAGAGAATATCTATATTCTCGAATCTAAGGAGAAAACCCCACCATCAGTTTGTCAGCAATTTCAACCTTGCCTATAGGAGCCTTAACAACAGGAGGAGGACGTTTACGTCCTTGAATTTGAGGAAGAAGAGCCACTCACACCTGGCCTTCTGATAGAACAGCGTTACATGCAATATCTCCTCAAACACCATGTTTTGTGGAGTATTTACTTTCCTATTTTATTTGCCGAGATAACGATTTGTTTTGATCCAGCGGGTTTACAAATAATTGTTGCTCACTTTGTTTTCCCATTAGAGCCATTATCTACTTTTATTTTTGATGCGGGATAACGAAGTGAGAGTCTGGCCAAAGACTATAAAGATTGACAGCTTACTGCTAGGCAACCCAGTGGTTAAATTTATGTTTTATTTTTGTTTTTGTTTTCTGATTTTACTTTTGCTTTTTTCTTTATTTAGAAGTGGCAGTGGTGCATGTGCTTTTAATGCAATGCTTTCAGCGTTTTTATGGTAGTTGTGAGTGTGCACAGGAGAAATTTTTCATATTGTGTTTGATCTTCTCCAAGGCTGGACAATTGCTTGGACGCAAGTGTGAGGAACGTTACTACCCCAATGTTTGAGCTTAAGTGTGAGGAAGGGAACCTTCCTCAATCTACTATATCAGGGGAGTCTTAGTTTCCTTTATTTTCAATGTTTGTGTTCAGCCTACGATGATTTATGATGCTTAATGTTTATTTACAATCAAAGGTGCTTTGAATGAATTCTTCATGAGTCTGGCATATTTTGAAACGTCTTTTCTTGATTTTTATTTTGAACAATGAGAACATTGCTCTTCTTAAGTGTGAGGAAGTAGAGACCTTTCCCTGAAAATATGTCAGTTGCGCGTAAATGTCACACTTGTTTTTGTTTGTCCTATTGCTTTGAAAGAACTGTTTCTTTTAAGTGCCAATAAATATTGAATCTCTAGGTGAAAACATTTGTGAGGTTATTGAAAACGAGCCTGATGACCACCTTAAGAATTTTTCTGGTTTAGGTTGTTTGTATGTATAGTTTTATTCAAATTATATCTGTTTTCACTGAAATTTGGTGGATTAGCTGATTATGAAAACTGAATTAGTTTAGTTTGAGATTTTGGAAATGATGTGAAAGTTTGGAATGAAAGGATAAGGCAAGGTACTCCGTTGATCATAAATTTTTCCGACCTCATCTATCCGGTTATTAAGTCCTAGGGGTGCCTTAACACCTATCTACCTAAGGTCTCAGGATCTGGGATAGTTGGCCCAACACTGTGGTAGGGATAAAGAGAAAAGTATGGATTATGGAATAACTCTGCAGTTCACAATTATTCGTTTGTTTTGTATATATTTCTTGAAGAAGAATGTTTTTGCATGCAAAAAAGTTAATTGCAATTTAATTTTTGTTTTTGATCATGAGTATGTGGTGTTGAAAGGTATCATGGAATAAGGCGTTACTTTACACCCCTTGTCATCCAAAGGTTAGAGAAAGAAACAGTGGAAGATCCCAAATCATTCTATGTTCAGTTTCTATAATCTAACATCTCCATGCTTTTAACTTTACTCTTTTTCACTGTTTGTGAAAACCTACAACAAAGAGCATAACTATTCTTTTGATTGTCATTTTGCTCGTTTTCCCTTGGAAGTTTTATTCCTAAGTTTCGATACTACGGTGCTTAAAAGTAGACATATTCTTTATTTTCTTGAGGACATACAAAAACTAAGTGTGAGGAAGTTGATAAGTGTGAAATATATCTATTTTAGGGCTTTAATTCTTCATATTTTTATAACAATTAATGTCATATTTCGCATTTATCATAAGTTTTTCCTTAGTTTATGTTTGATGTGAAACTGATACATTTATGTGTCAAATGCAGGAAAAATCTAAGATTTCATAGTTTATCTCATAGGGAAACAACGTAACAAACGATGAGTAAAATGGGGTCGAACGAAGAATCCGAACCCTGTTTATTTGGTGTCTAAACATGTGTGCGAGCATACATGTCCGGACGAAAATCGAGTGCCAACTACAGATGTCCACACATATGTTCGGTTTGATGCCGAACTGAACACACCACTTATAATTCATTAGTGGCACTGTTGCAGATAAAACAAGAGTGATTCATCCACACCATTATCAATACTCCCTCCGTTCATTAATATCTGTCGTTTTAGGATGTGATTCTTGTTCAAAAATATCTGTCATTCTAGCTTTTTGACACACTTCTTTCCACTTTTACCCCTACTATTCAATATAAAAGTAATTATTATCTAAATGGAAAAGTAAAAAGTAGAGGCACATGCGTCATTGTCCTACTTTTCTTAATAAGTGTGCAAGTTTCTAAAATGACAGTTATTGTTGAACGGAAGGAGTATTATTTTATTTACTTCACGTATGATTGCTCATGGCCATACTAATCAATTCATTCACGATTGTAATTATTTATTATGGCTGCAACATAACTAACTCATGAGGAGTACTGCACACTCGTGAATTAATGATTCACGTTGATATCTCACATATATTGATGTGGAAAATCACCGAGGACATATTATGATTGGCCGTTGCTTATGTATATAAAAATATGAACTAGGGCTCGAGGCGGAGGCTCTCACGCTACCATGCCCGCCGCGCTCCAGGCTCCAACAGAGAGAGGCCCAACTTCTGAAAGAGGATTAATGTAGAGTCATGTGACAATGGAAGGCAGAGCAGGTAATCTTTATAATAGAGTTTCTCTTTTCCTTTTTATTTAATCTGTCAATGTGTTTCCTTTATATTTGTTATTTTTAGAGTCATGTCTGAGTAGTTAGATAGCTCCCCGGATTTGGGTAGAAATCGGATCATTCAATTTATTTTGTAATCTTTTCTTTGATATTAATGCAACAATTTAATTCCAGTCATGCGCTTTAATTCTCTAGCTAATTATTAAAGCAATCTTTGTAGTTTTCGAATCAAAATGTGGCGATGAGATTAGTTAACGAGACATAGGAAGTTAAACCGGATTAACGACTAGAAGCATGGTTTGCCTCTATAGCTTATTCTGTCTCCAATAGGAATTAATTATTATAAAGTGATTGGTTAGAATTGACTTGGGCATGGTTTGCGGCTTGTTATTTCTTCTAGTTAGGATTCGTTGTACAAGGACCGGTCAACGGATTAATTAAGATTCCTGAGTTTATTGTAGAAGTAGGGAAGAGTTTATTAATAGATTTGTAAAGTGAAGGTTTGCAGAACAATCTGGGGTGCTTCTAGTCATCACTGGAATCTCTTCTAGTGGCTCGGCCCGGATTGTTAAACTTTATATCAATTCTTCATATCTAAGAAAGCACCCCAGATTGTTCTGCAATCTTAACTTTTTAAATTAATCAATTCTTCCCTAATTCCGTAATAAACTCATGAATCTTAATTAATCTGTTGACCGGTCCCTGTATAACAAATCCTAACTGGTAGAAATAATAAGCCGCAAACCATGCCCAAGTCAATTCCAACCAATCGCAATATAACCAATTCTATTGGGAAGATTAACTATAGGCAAACCAATATCTAGTCGCTAATCCGGTTTAATTCCTTGTCTCGTTAACTAATCTCAGCCCACATTTGATTAGAAATCACAAACATACTTTGATAATTAGTTAGAGAATCACAAAGCGTGGTAAGAAAAAGAATTAAACTAACATTAATAATCAGAGAAAAGATTACAATAAATCTTAAGATCGGTTTGCTAGCCCAATCCGGGGGGCTGTCTAACTACTCGGACATGACTCTAAAAACAATAAAAACAGCAGAAGAAGACATTAAACAGATTCAGAAAAAGGGAAGAGACAACTCTGATTAAGCTGATTGACTCTGAATCCTTGCTGCGCCTCCGCCTTCATGTCGATCCTCCGTCAAAAGTGTGGTATGATGTCAACAATTATGAATTTGTGTGGTGTGGTGGTGGAGAGAGAGGAGGCAGAAGCCCCTTGGTGTGTGCCCGGGCGTAGCGTGGAGTCTGCTTAAAAAAACTCCAATTTTATTTTTATATTTCTTGTCGTGGATTAATAAATCATCTTATTATATCTCATGCGCAGCTCTTGCTTTGGAAGAAAAGATATTTCTATCTTTAATATTGGCTGTCAATGTTTGTGGCTCCAGAAGTGTGTACGATGATGAATAGGTGAGTATATACCCTTCCTAATGTGTCGCGAATGGTGTGAGCATTATGATGATTAAATCATGATTATTTTCCACGCCAATGGAGTGTTGTTAATCAATGTGAACTTAATGATGACTGGTAATTAGTTCTCTCCAAGAGTGATGATCAACGAGATGAAAAAGCAATTGTCATGAGTGCTGAAAAGTTGTGTGCCACGTCAATATATATAAATATATATATATATACCGTTTATTGCGTTGTAAGCTTTATGAGATGAAGAATTTAAATCCAAGACGTTTTCTTGCATTTGACACATAAAAAACAATAGCTCTATTCTAAACACAAATCTTTAAAAAAACATATGATATTTGGGAAATATTGCCCAAAGTGATGCGAATTATAAAAGAATTAAACCCTTAAAGTCTATATATTTTGCACTTATTAACTGTTACTAACGTGTTATTCTAATGATAGTAAAGACAGACCGAGTCATGCAATCAGACATACTCTAACACCCAATACTGATATTAAAAAAAAGAATGAGATACAACCTTGGTTAGTTGGCACGAGTCATTTCCAATTGTGATCGGAGATTCTCGAATGCCCCTCGTTGGAGTGGCTTGGTGAAGATATGTGCAAGTTGATCCGTTGTTGGAACATACTCTAGCTGCACAAGTCCTTTTTTTAATACAAGTCCTTTTCAACACAATACCTTATTAAATGATGTCTAATCTCAATATTAGTTCTAGAATGATGAACAAGATTTTTTGATAAATCAATGACACTATGATAATCATAAAAAAATGGTAGTGCAAGATGGAAGGATAATATAGTCTTGGAGTTGATGTTGGATCCATAGGATTTGAGCACAACAAGCTGCAGCAAACACATACTTAGCCTTAATGCAGAGGAGAGTGCCACTGTGTTCTGCTTATTGCGGCTCCAGGCAACAATACATAGTCCTAAGAATTGGGTTGCACCTGAGGTACTCTTTCTATCAAGGAGAGAGCTAGCGAAGTCTGAGTCGCTGTACCCCATTAACGTAAAATAAGTCAAGCTTGGGTACCATAGGTATAGATCCTGAGTGCCTTTTAGATAACGAAAGATTCTTTTGACACTTTACATGTGAGACTCCTATGGATTTCTAGACACTTTGCATGTGAGACTCATTTGGCTTCATTCTTTTGATCCAACACTACAATGATCATATTGAACCATTTAGGATCGATGGGCTGACCTCAAAGTGTTCCAAGATGTGAGTCGTTAAAACACTTTGACTTTTTCAATGAATGAATTGAGTCGATCAACAAACAAAAATACACAATATAGACTCCTTTTATTGATTAACAAAAGGAGTATACACTGCTTACTAAGTAAACCAGACCTACTTAGTAAGTACTCTCATGAATCCTAACAATTCTCTGATCAGCTCAAGGGATGGTGAAAGTAATCTAGGAACTGCCTAGTACAAATCTGACAATGAAATGCTTAAGAAACAAAGCTAACAATTGTGACGGAATCTTCTCTCAATCTCGAATACAAAGCTCTCAAAGTTCTCACAAGATGCTAGTTATCTCAGACAAGAAAGCGTGATTGTAACTAATAATTCCAGCTCTTTATACACCAACGCCCCTGGAGTCGTTGAGGGAGTCTGTTTCTGAAATTTTAGGGTCTTGATTATTTTCTAGCATAAATTTTGGACCTGACTCACTTATGGGATAATTAAGGTTATGATTCTGATTATTGCAACTTAAGGCAGTTGATTGTTGATAATGGAATGTTGGGAGCAGCCATACATGTTTCCGATCCTTGAATTTTTCAATGAGTTACTACCGTTAGACTCCTAGCCACTTCTTTGTGACCATACTCCTTCCTTGAGACAGAGTTGTTCAGTACACACTATGTTTGTTGCAGCAGGGTTGACTATCATTCTGAAGGACTCTGCGCACATGGATAGACTCCATCTTCAACAACATACAGGGTTCCAACAACCATTAATTCAAAAGCCTAAAAAAATTTAGTTTGAAGCATTTTCAATTGTTCAGCAGTTCTGACATGTAGTAACGCATCCAGCAAACTGATGTGTCTTAGCCCGTGAGGTGATCTCGAGCTATCAGTAGAGGTAAGCAAGTGTAGCCGCTCCCCACGCATATTCAAATATGTGGATGAGGTCACACAAGGGTTAGTAGGAGTATGGCATGACACGGTCGTTGCCCTTGTCGATTAGTATCATGTTTCCCACCAAGTACCACAAGTACACCCCAATCTCTTATGCAGAACTCACCACCGTAGTGGTCGTGGAGCGCTCTATAAAGGGCATGCTTCTTATCCAGATACCTATAATCGATTAAGTCCTTCTGACAAGTGAAGCCAAACAACTGCACAATGTGTGAGATCACAACATCTAAGGAGGGTGCATGGTCAGTAGGGAGGACGTCAACGACCTCTAACTGGTGCGCCACTACTCGCCCGATGATGGGGATCTCCATGTTGTGGTAGACATCATAGAGAGTGAGGGTCATCTCTCCGAATTGCATGTGGAAAGAGTTCGTGTCCGGCTGTCATTTCTTCATGAATGGAAAGGTCAAAGCAACCATGCGCAATACGGGCCAAATGCCCAAGCCCCGTCATGTCTACCATGTCTCGTGACTCCTGGTTTCTTAGAGTGGATGGAGTTCACAAATCCAACAACTTAGCTCGAGACTTGAAGTTAAGTACCCTCTTCTCTTGGTCAAAATTTTAATTAATGTGACATATGATATTATATGATATGATATTCTTATGCATACTACAGTTAGAACTGAACACAAGAACATACCACACCTTACCACATGTCAGCATGATGTGACCTCTGAAACTAAGGATGAGGGTGGTATCATGAGGACCCCCAAGCACAAGAGTTTCATTAAGCAACCAATCCGTAGGGATCCTCTCCTCCGGCTGCTCCTCCTTCGCATCACCTGGCCTAGATTTGCCCGAACTCTCTTAATCTAACGTATCTCCCGCATCCGAGTCGTTGTTGTCGGATTGGCGAGCCGACTTATGAGTAATGCCGTTCGATCATGCGAGAGGCCATGATTCCCCCATCCCCTAGTGGACCTTATCACCATAGCCTCACTGGCGACCATCGGATCAACAACCTGGCTGTGAGAGTAGTGCTATGATCAGATGTTGCTACTGGGCATGTTGTTGTAGAAATTGTTGATGCTATTGGGCCTATTGTTGTAGAAACTGTTGTTGTTGCTCGAGCTGCCTCTATCTAGCTTGCTCCTGCTGCATTGCTAACCAGCACTCCTCAACCAGACACCTCCTTGCTGAAGCGTTGACGTACTGCACACACCTCTTCTCTCCTACAACTGGGGCCGGGGATGGTCACTCACCTTGGCTAGATGAGCTACTACCTCTAACCATGAATCCCTTTCCCTTACCCGCATTATCCGTTAGCTGTTGTTACCCATAATTTCAAAAGTAATCAATTAGAACCAACCAAGGTTAATAAAAACCGTTGTGATTACAGTTAGGGTAGATGTGTACAAAGTTAGTCAAAACCGGTCAAAGTTAGTCGATGCCAGTCCAATTAAGTTCAATGTGGTTCAAATCTAGTTAGAATCAATCAAAACAGGTCAAAACTAATTCAAACTAAGCCAAGCCGGTCAAATTTAGGTCAAAACTAGTTCAAATTAAAAACATCGAGCAAAACCCCGGTTCCCTTTTCTGCCCTGTGTTGACGCCCTTTCTTCCCTGCCGACATCAACACACACTTTCTTTTCCCCGTGTCGATGCCCGGTTTTTCTCGCGCCTGCCGGCGCGCGTGCATTCACCTGTCCATCGATGCTGGCCGCGTCAACGCTCACCCTCTTGTGTGGCCATCGATGTCGGTTTTTTGGAGCCTTGTTCATCCCATTTTTTAACTGTTTTTTTTCTATTCAGGACTATTCAGAGACTAAATATACTAAAAAACTGTAACCCGTTCTGTTGAGGCATTAATGTCCAGCTTTATCAAAAAGCAATAAAACTAATCTTAAAGAATAAGTTGATTTGTCTCACAAATTTCAATTATCAAGGAAGAGCGGGAGTAGATCTGAGCTGCTGTGTCGAACTTCGGCTGTGGCTACGGTAGTACTGTTCCCGCTTCTGATTCTAAGAGAATTAAAAATTGTAGAGAAATAGAGAATTGAGAATTAGAAATAAAAGGGGCATAGGTGTCTTTAAAGAACTTAGTTAAAGATTTTAGTAACGGAGAGTCTGGGCTACAAGTAGATGTAGCCAAAATGGCTACATCCCCGTACGATCGTCCTATTCTTTTTTTTTTTGCGCCGCTGCGCCTACGACTTATTTTTTTTTTTTTTTCAGTTTTTTTCTTTTTTTTAATCACAAAACCTTTAAATTATTGTAACTTTTGATATATAAGCCCAAAATAAAAAAAATTATATCATTGTTCACCTAAATTCAAGCTCTTCAAAACAAGATCAGTCATGGATATATTTTGACAACTTAAAAAAAAATATTTTTACATGTATAGTGCACAAAACGTAAAAGAAAACTTGTACAGATGGTCATACAAATCTGTACAAATGTTCACTAAACATGTACATTCTCACGTAAAAACATGTACATTTAAAACATACAGAATGTCACATAAACCTGTACGAATCACTAAATATGTATATTCTTAGATTAAAATCTGTACATATAAGAAAGAACACTTGTATAGACAGTCATATAAACATGTACAGATGGTCATACAAACATGTACAGATGTTCATTAAAAACATATACATTTTGACATTTGAATATATACATCATCACATTAAAACATGTACATCATCACATTAAAACATGTACATTCTCACATTAAAACATGTACATACATCACATTAAAATATCATCGTATACATGTAAAAATATTTTTTTTTGAAGTTGTCAAAACATATCCATGACTGGTCTTGTTTTGAAGAGCTTGAATTTAGATGAATAATTATATAATTTTTTTTATTTTAGACTTATATATTAAAAGTTATAATAATTTAAAGATTTATAATAAAAAAGAAAAAAGGAAAAAAAACAAAAGCGAGCGCATGCTTAGGCCTCTTTCTTTCTTTTTTTTTGAATAATATGCTTAGGTCTTTTTTTCATTTGTTTGTTTTAATTTGACTGAAATACCTCACATGTATCCAATTTAACTGAAATGTCCCTAGATGTAGCCAACTTAACTACGTGCAGTTGTAGGCAAGAATTTGCCTTCTAGTAATTCTGAGTGCGCGTATCTGAATCTCAACTAGTTAAAGAGTTCAGTTTTCGTTTTAACTTACGCCGTATGAAAGTTGAAATATTGAAGCACTGCTGCTCAAATTGCTTTTTTATTCGACTGCACTGGTTAGCTTACTGTGTTCGTTGGTCGAATAACAGTGCAAATTGAAGTGAAGTTTGAAGCCTAACGTGTAAGCTCGCCAGGAGGAATTCAAGCCCTATTCTGAAGAGATATGGGAGTAGATTCGGATTCGACTTCGACTTTGAACAGCGTTAGCACGGTGGATGAGGAAAAGGAGGGAGTGACTGTGGAGTCGAGCGACTACTTTTCGAGAAGATAGGAGAAGCCATCCCTGTAGAGCCGAATGGTTCCCTTTTCAATCTCCAAAACCCTCCGTCAGTTCCATTGGCTGTCTCCGAGCGCTTTAATGCCATCTTTGTCGCGCACTCAACTGGTGAGTTTGTTAGATATCGTTTTCGTTGGTTCCTCGTCCCCTTAGTTTATGAAATCGTATTTATTGAAATTCTGCTTGAAATTAGGATTTTGTGTCGCCAAGACCCATGATATCTTGACGTCGGCGAAGGAACTGAAGAAGGGAGGAGGCAGCTGTTCTATCCTGGAGTTGAGTATCGTGAATATATCTATAGGGAGGGCTTACATACTAGCTCTGGTCGTCGAGTCACAACTTTGCCGTCTCTGGGTCGGGATGTTTATTCTTTGTCGTGTTAAATCATGTGTGCACAGGTTTTGTTTATTATATTCCAACCCTTCGCCCTCCTTTCATCATTAATCTGCCGGTTGTTTTGCTTCTATATATCTTGTATCACGCCACACGATATCTGAGGAAGAGTAATGAATGGTTTCAACTGATAAGAAAAGATTTATAAAGATTAGCTGCAGGCGCGCAGTGTGCAAATATTATTACTTCTGAACCTAACATCATAAATTGTCTGAAGTAAACTTGGCTTGCTAAGCTACTTAAGAAGCTTCTACTTCAGTGCTCAGATATGTGCAAGCACTCATGCCCCTGAAAATTCTCTCAATTATAACTGCTTGCCATGCAGGATCCAGTACCACTCTTTTCATGCTCCCTTGGACCTACACCTGTTAAAGACATCTGTTGGAACAAGCAACGAGAATCTTCTTTTCTCATCCTTTCAAGAGGAAATTGCTTGTACAGGGGAACACTACATGAAAGTTTGGTCCAAGTTATGGATGATGTTGATGCAGGTATAATCTATCTCTAGTTTAAGTTGGTTGTAGCTTTCTTGATGTGGCTGAAGTATACTAGTCTGTTGTTCTTCTCCAACAATTGGGCCCTGTGATCATTTGTGCGGGTACCACAAACCTCTATTCCTGTAAACAAGATTGTTTCAACCTGATTCTTTGCCATACTGGTAAATATTTGTGCTTCTTTTCTGTCTACTGGGTTGGATGATCTTTTGACATTTGCCATACATTCTTTTGTAGAGTATGCAATAGATTGCTCTAAAACTTGGGAAGTTGAGAGCTCTTTGTAGATAGGGGTTAAAGAAGTTCTCAAGCTAAAGTCAGAATTATTCTGCTAATGGCAATGCTGTATATAAGATACAAATATTTGAATTTTCCTTACACCTCGTTAACTTTTGGGGGAAAGAGATTTGCAATTTCATAAGCTAGAGAGCAGTTGACAGAAGTAATATTTGATGTGTAGACTAATCATGAGAAGAGATTCAACCCTATATTTATAGAGGAGAATTTCTAAGAGAGGAGAGATGTCTAGAATTGTCTAAGAGATGAGAGACTTTTAGAGAGCCCTGTGATCGTTTCCTGCGAGTACCACCGCTGTTGAAGATTGGTAGCATATTTTGAGATTGATAGACCCTCTTGCTTGGTGGTCATGGACCTTAGCCAGAGGTCATAGATGAAGGCAGCATTCTTGGCAGTTGAGTAGGATTTCTGGATGTACACTCATATTTCCTTTGCTATTTTGAGAAACATACTTGTGATGCTGATGCTTGGATCCATTGAATCCTATAGCCATGACCGTATGTTGGCATCCACTTTCTTCCACTCCTTTTCATTTGTGTTGGTTGGTTTTGATTGGGTTAGATGTCTGTTCAATTCCTTGCTTCCATGCGAGTAAGGACAAGCTGAGACCAAATCAAGTAGTTCTTGTCATTCAACTTATAGGCTGAGTCAATAGGAGCAAGGTCAGTCTTGTTTGGTTTCAAAGCTGCAGCAATAGCAGCCGCAACAGCAGATGCAACAACATTTGAATTAGATTTGGTCAACTCAGTCATAGAGACAGAGAAAAATAAGTGGGAGATTGAGAAAGGTAGAGCCACCTTTTTAGACAGGAAATTTAGGGCGGAACACCCAAGGAATGAAGTTCAGGGCGGAGACACCCTTAAGAATAGAGATTAGGGCAATGACACTCTTAATCTATGTTTAGAGTTTTAAGAGAGTGGTGGCTAAGGATGAAACTTGCACTGATACCATGAAGTTTAGAGAAGTAATATTTGATGTGTAGACTTATCATGAGGAAAGATACAACTCTATATTTATAGAGAGAATTTCAAAGAGAGGATACACTTCTAGAATTGTCTAAGAGAGGAGAGACTTCTAGAGGCCTGCCTAGGAAGTATATATTTATAGAGAGAATTTCAAAGAGAGGATACACTTCTAGAATTGTCTAAGAGAGGAGAGACTTCTAGAGGCCTGCCTAGGAACTATATTTATAGAGAGAATTTCAAAGAGAGGATACACTTCTAGAATTGTCTAAGAGAGGAGAGACTTCTAGAGAGCCTGCCTAGGAACTATAAGCTGCTGACCAGATACAATTGATTACAGCTGGACAGTCACTAGTAACTTAATAATTACAAAAAAAGTAACTACTTCCTAGGCAAATAGTGCCTGTTCGGATAGACAACATATAGAACTAAGAAAAACTTAATGCTACATTGGCCTAGAAGAGAGCTGGAGTTTTAGGTGAAAGTTATCAATCTATCAGAATGTTGAGAGTTAGTAATTGAAGCCTTACCTATATTTCATCTTGACCCTGTTTTCTGATCTGTCATTCATCTAGCACAGGTTTTTTGTTAGATGCATTCTTATTTCTGCCAGTTGTTAGACCCATATTTGAAATTCTCACAGCCCCTCTCTCTTATATGTATTTGTATATTGTTCCAGGGATGAATTTATTTTCTTTTGAACTCTATGCCTGAAAAGCCTTGTAGTCTTTCTAATTGAAGTCTTCGTATCATGTAGTTGAATGGAGTGTAAACAAGCAGTACATTGCTGTTGCGCGGAAAAATGTGCTTAGCATTGTGTCTCCAGAACTCAAGGAAAGACATAGAATATCCCTTGAGTTGAAGCTGGATGTCCATGATTTTAACAATCTCAGAGGTATTGCAAGAGAAATTTAGAAGGTTCCTTCTCCTTTTATTTCTATGATTAGATGTCGTGCTTCAATATTCATATGTATCAAAGGCCGACAAAAAATTGAAAAATATATTTGGTTTTTTGCTACTACTGCTGACACAATTGCGGGTTAACATCAATTTAGTTTATTGGGTAAACATACACTAGTTTTAGTTGCTATAAGGAATATAGGCTGTTAATATTTGCCTCAAAGCAGCTTGGGGTAAGTGCTAATAATGCCCTTGTCTATGTAGTGTGTTACTGATGAAGTTATTGGTAACTTTTTGGCAGTTGATAGCATCAGGTGGGTTCGACCTGATTGTATCACTGGGATGCTTGAGCAAACTCTGGATGGCAGGGAGGGAAATTACCTCGTGCGAGCTGTAATGTGCAGGAATGGAGAAGATATAACTAATGTAAGTGCATTACTATAAATTATTGCTCTGATACTAAAATGCAGGGTTCATATGGTCCTTGTTATAGGGCTTTAAAAGGAGACATTATCGGACATGGATTTTTTACTCCCTCGCGTTTCGATCTTTTAGAAACATAATCAGCCTTGACTGAGTCATTCAACCAAATTTATTCATTTAGTTGTGTTAGCTTTCGATGAAGCTTGATGTGTACATTTACAAATACATATATGAGCCGTGACCTGTTTGAATCTTACTCGTGTAGGGTCTGTTATGGCAATTTATTGTGTTGGAGATTCCGGGGAAGTTAGGAATGTGGAAAGGTAAAGAAGTTGAATGGGGTGGGCTATATTAGTAATGAACTTGCTGATGCAGAAAATTGTGATAAGTATCTTGAAAGGAGAAACTAAATGGTTGTTGGAGTAAAGCTAACCCCAAGCAAAGTAGCACAGCTGCTCCTTGAAGAAATGTTGACTTAGCATAAAGCCATGCACAATAAAGATCTGGGGGTGCCTCTTGGCAAAAAGGCGTACTTGATTTGGAACTAATTTATCAGTTTAACCTAAGTTCTTAGAAAATAAGGAGCAGGAGAACTAATTTAACACTTTTCCTTGATCGGGTGATGCCTTTAATATTGTCAATATCAATAGGAGAAAGCAGAACTTCAAAGCTGGAGAAGATGTACAATTTGAAATGAGGTGAATCAAATTTGAAACAAGATCATGTGAGGGATAGACTTTGGAATAATAGGCTTCAAATTGTTCTTCTGTAATCTAGGGTTTTCCCCAGTCCTTGCTATTAGCACCATCACCAATTTGAATTCTAGTGCCCTTTTGAAGAAGCTCTAAACTTCAAGGAAGTGATTTCCGTATTGAGCTTGGATGAGACCTTAGCCGAGCCTGGAAAATATCAAAAGCTGGAAACTTGAGGATCGCGGAGACAAGAGCACTAGGATGCTTAAGAATTTTTCGTAACTGCTTTGTCTTCAAAGCCTAACTGAGATTAGAATTTGTCTAAACTTCAACCCACCCTTGAGAAGGGTTTATTTACATTTGGTTCCATTTGGACCCCGCACAAACAGGGACATGCTACACATTTTTTTATCTTTTTTTTATCACAATGATCTTTGAAAGGACTATACTGCAGTTGTAGAGAGCAGCTTTCCTAGACATTGCTTACCCTGTTTCAATAATCAGTCAATTCAATGCCGGTCTAGTTATGAGCGTTGACTTCCCGGTCTGGTTCCGGTTATATGCAATTCAAAAGGTTGTCTGTCCCAAGCCCTACTTAAACAACAATTACAAGTCAATCTTGATCTGGGCTGGTCTAGTTTGCCTCGATCTTGATTTAGTGTGTTTCAAACCTGGTCTATGTTGTTTAAAGAAATCTCTGTTTCGTATTTACATATTGCTACTGGTCTACAGGTCTATTTTAGGTCGATCTTGGCTCCTTGCATTACTGTTGTAACTTCTAATATGATAAGATGCCATCTGGATTTCTGAGTTATCTCTCTTTATCTTATCCTTCTCGAATTCTTTTATACAGCTTATTGTATTGCTTGTGGTCAATTATGGACATCATCTTTTCTTGCAGGCTTCTTCCACTCTTGTTGTAGTATGTTTCCAAGATTTGTTTTTATGTATTGCTGATGATATCATGCCACCTGGATTCGGACCGTACCTCATGACGAGCTACTTAGAACGGTGGTATGCTTTTATGTTAGATATCATCTTTGTTGGAATCTTTTTAAATATTCTATCATTCATTTGGGAGGGCTGGCATGATGTCGTGGAGCCAATGAGCAATATTTGATTTAGGTGACTTGTTTGCTAAGGTGGTCAATCTAATGACACTTATGATTGAGCCGTTCTCTATTGCCATATTTACTCTCATTTGTTTGATTATGGATCCTAAGGTTCTCTTCAAGAGTTGGACCTTATTATTTTTGCGTCTGATTGACCAATGTGGTGGTAAAGAGAAACTTGTCGGAGTGTTTTCTTACACGTAAATAGTATATTATGGATCAAAGATCACCAAAAGAAAAAGGTTTCTACAACCTATAAGAGCATAAATAATGCTTTTCTAATGACCAGGTTAGCACATATATGTGCTATACACAAAAGATATTGGAATATGTTATCGCTTCTTTCCCTCCACAATGGTCAACCAAAGTGTTGGTGTAATGTTAGTAGGATCTCGCGATCGGAACCATATGATGAACACACCTCCAAAATGAGAAAACCTTTATTGTTGTGTATACCTTTGTCTATACTATAGCTTTGCTAACAAGATTTTCACTTTATCCCTAGCACCCTAGCATCATTTCTTGAGACGTGGAAAAAGTAATCTCTGAAAAGCAAAACCTAGAAAAGTTAGTAGTAATGATTACTACCGTTGCTAACCTGAAATGGGTTATATACCTCATATGTCAAACGTTTTAGAGTGTGAAAAAAGCTGAAATGTCAGATATAGTATATCAAATGTCATAGAAGGCTGATAAGAGTGTAACCGTTTTAATTGAAACTAGATGTTCTAATGCACATGTAACTATTAGGTTGCTACAGAGGTGTAGATTCAATTTGATGTTATCGGACAGACTCTGAAACCATTTACTCTTTTGTTTTTTTTAGTCCGTGTTGTCACTCTGCCATCAATAGAGACAACTTGGTCATGTTAGAATTCATTTTCTGATCCGAGTTTTATTTATTTGGTCTCAATAGCATTCTTTCTATTGTTTTAACTTTGCCACGCAGTAGAACTATATCTTTTGGGTTGAGAGATATTGTGTATTAGTAGGTGTTAAGGATATGATTGGCTTGTGCAAGGTGCTTATACGACCGCATTACCTGATAATTTTTCTTTCTCACGTGTCATGATCCTGTCTTTGTAAGAATTTACAATCATTGCATATAAACTTCTATGCCAACTATATCTTTTGGGTTGAGAGATATTGTGTATTAGTAGGTGTTAAGGATATGATTGACTTGTGCAATGTGCTTATACGACCCCCTTACCTGATAATTTTCTTTCTCACGTGTCATGATCCTGTCTTTGTAAGAATTTACAATCATTATATATGAACTTTTATGGCAACTATTGGTATTGATATATTTGGCATATCATGCCTTGACCATTCAGTTACTAACTTATAGCACAGTTTTTTAGGTTTCTGACCTATTAGATAATATCATTGTGTTTCACTTGCTGCCAACATACCTTACAAACCTCATTCTTTGCGTCCTTGCAGCCAGCTTGCAGTTGTAGCCCACAGGAAGAACACTGATCAGCATATAATGTTGATTCGATGGCCTCAAGGAGGTGATGAGCCTGCAGTAGTTGATATAGAAAGAGATACTTGGCTCCCAAGAATTGAGCTCCAAGGTAGATTGCTGGTATAGAGTTTTAGAGGATTGGTAGCCTAGAATGTTATTTGCTTTCAATTATATGACTTGAATTCCTAGGATTTTGGCTTAAATGAAGTGATGAATGAGTGGGTAGCAAAATCATGGATACTGTTCTGGTTTGATAATAAACACTCAACCATATGACCGTTTTATGTAGGTTGGCAAGGATGGTAATGGATTTTGAAATCTAACGAGGAAGGATTTTAATTAGAGAACATGTGCCCATACTCCAGGTCTCAGCTGCACAATATTTTCAAACCGATAGTTTTATCCACTAGGACACGATTTCCACAAAGTTATTTGCTTCAAGAAGTACTCATGAATCCACTTAACCCTGAGAGAATCTTTGTTCTGGTCTATCTGCCAAGTATGCTTGATAATAGCTGCCTTGTTCCATACATCCAAACATCGCATGCCCAACCCATTGCTTATAGGTCAACAATTCTTCCTCCATGAAACAGAAGAATTCCTTGGGTCGTGGCTGTGATGTTCATGATGACCTTAGGCAGCAAGAATGTGGTCATGGAATAAACCTGCATAGAGAGAACTTATGTCACCAGCAGTGACCTGCCAGCATAGCCAAGGAACTTTGTTCGCCAGCTTTTAATCTTACAACCAACCTATCAAGATGCTCCCTGCACTCCAAGGCTGAAAGCTTGGTAGGGCAAAGGGATCTCCAAGTACTTAACAGGAAAGAAGCCTTTCCTCAAATAGTTAGTAGAGAGCACAAAATCTTTAAACTTTCATGTACCTCTGCCATGAAGATCATAGACTGCTATAGTTGGCTACCAGCCCAAAGGTTCTGGAAAAATTATGAAAGATCTTCATTATCTCCATGGTTTCCATGTTATCTTACAGAAAATTATTAGATTGTCAACAAAACATAAGTGGGTGAGCTCAGCTTCCTACATAGGGTGAAAGGAGAAGTCACTTTTATCCTCAAGGCTAGATGTGAGTCTACTCAAGTACTTCACACAAATGATAAAAGGTATGGAAAAAGAGGATCTCCTTGCCTTAGGCCTCTCTTTTGAGGAAAGAAACCCCTTTAAACTCCCATTTACCACCACTGAGCTATATTACATGAGGACTGGTGTGGGGATGGGTAGGGGAACGGGGACGGGGATGGAAAAGGGGAAACTTCAATTATAAAAAATATAAGAAATGCGGGGATGCCCAAGAAAGTATATAAACTTTATATATAAAACAAAAATTATTGCTAAATCATCAATCAAGTGTGTTAAAATAAAGAAGATATTGAATATATGAGACTATTTACTATTAATTTTAAAATAACAATGATTACTGTAATTAAAACTACCATATATCTTTCATACTATGAATTACAGTCATTAGTGCAATAAAATTGTGAAAGTACTTTATTTTTCAATAGAATGATATTAAAATGAATTGCTAGATCGAGTTACCTCTATAGAATAGTATATTATTAAAACAGTTTGTAGAAGGTGGAAGTTTCCATGTTTTCTAAGTGTTTCTGTTTCGGGAATATCCATGGGACGTGACATTTGCCATGTTTTTGTGCAACACAGCCACAAAGTAACTAGCTGTGGTGATACATGCCTTGATCTATGTAACAAATTGCCTAGGAATGTTTTGCCAAGGCATGTATCTCCACAGCTAGTTACTTCGCGGCTGTGTTGCACAAAAACATGGCAAAATGATCAGAAATGTTGGGACTTAAGAATTAGCATACAACGACCTAGATGTGATAATCTCAAGTCCCTGACATCTGAATTCTGAATGCAATCCCTGAAAATGATCTTTTGAGTTCGTGGTGTACCTCTTCCTCCTAACCTTAGTCTTGGTTACAGTGCTGATTTAAGTCCCGCCTAAAGTCTCGTGTAAACAAATGCATTGACAACAAAACATCAAAGGCTGGCCATTTGATTTTAACAAAGTTTTGGAATGGACCAGATGGTCAGGCTCATAAGTGGGATTAATATCTTGAACCATCTCGTCCCAATAAACCATAATGCGAGCCCCATCACTAATTCCTACATTTGAAAGGCCTCCAGTATCCAAAGCATATTAACCTTATGTCATCTACCTTTATATGTACCATTTTGTTCTCAGTGACTGCAACAAGATGGATATAATGTTCTGTAATCTACCCCTTGATGGCAAAATGATCGATGTTATGGTTGGCTATGGGTCTTCCGCATTAGTGTCTGAAATATTGGTGCTCTTGGTTCCCGTCTCTTCTCTTTGAACTTTCTTCCTTTGGCTTTTGTGATTGCTAGAAGAACTGCCCCTTCTTGTTTCCTCCTCTTCAGTCTGGATGTCTACTCAACCTAGGGTTGTTTATTTGTTTTTTCTACCATATCACCTTCTTTAGTTGTGGAGGGCTACTCCTTTCTAGTTTGAAATGAATCTTCAGCAGTCTGTTCTACTCTTTTGGCTATTGTATCCTTTTCGTGATTGGGTGCTGCCTCAAGTATAGGCTTTTCAACCCGTACCCACTTTCATAGGGTTGTACAATATGCCTCAATGGCTCCATCCTTTTACATAGTGAACACCAGTTTGGTTTCTCTCATACGTCACCTCCTTGTCAATTATGTGGCCCTTCTCACCATTGTTCTATATTTTCTCTGGCCAATTTCGACCTTTCACCACCTCGATCTGCACTTGGGAAGAGTGCATGACAGTTCAAACTCTGAACCCCTTGATATCAGTCAAAATTTTGGCCGTCCCCAGAAAAGTACACGACTGGAAGGAAAAAGGGAAGAAGCCCAGACAACAAAGAGGATGTCGTGTCCTAAGATTTTACAAATATGTTCTTTCTCTTTATTGTACCTGGCCTCATCCCATCTTATGGCTCTACGCTGGAATGATTAAAAAAATGCAAGTCTGTCATTATTTATTGCGTTCTGTCGATAAACAAGGCTTCTTTCCTACCAGGCTAGCGATTATCTTACAGTTTTGCCAAGAGTGCAATGACGTTCACATGATTTTGCAGTCTCCCTATGAGAGCTCTAAGTCTGGTGCTCAAGATTTTAAAGCAAAGGACTTCCTCCAAAGGCCCAGCTACCTTGGATGGCGTTGCACTTCCCTTGTTCAGTGGCAAATTTCGGAAACACTTGTTTTTGCAGCATGTAAATGGCTTCCACCCCTCAGTCTGTCCCAAATCAATTCAAGAACTTAATCATAGAGGAATGTGGTAGGTTAATCAACATAAGGAATCAAACAACCGAGTTAGGCCATGATTCCACATCCTCGATTGGCATCCATGTCGTGGAAGCTGATGGTAAGTTTTCCATCCTCCTATCTGGGTTTGTTGTACTCTAAATCAGCCTGGGTATTTGAGTCTGTTATCAAAGAATGGACTCGCCTAGTACGTATTTGGAGCACCCATTGAGACGGGGCTGATAGGCACATCCTGTTCTTTCTCAGTCACTCGGAGCTATACCTTCCTTCCCCATTTTATTCACAACATCAATTATGGGAAATCTAGAGCTCAAAAGCAACAACCACTGTTTTCCCCGATGGCTTTCCTGACTTATCAACTCCTCCTTTCTCTAGGTGCATGTCCATGCAGGTGCTTTTCTCTAGAATTGGATTTGTAATGCCCTCCTCCATGTTGATTGTGCATGTTAGGAGCAGATTGAGTTGGGGATATTTGAGTTTTAGTGGATTTAGAAAGTAGATCTTGGGGCCATCGCATAACCTAAATATGTTTATAAGTGCTTAATCAACTTCTGATTGGGTAATAGCTTCTAGGTTCTCTATCCTTTTCAACCTCCTCTCTTACAAAAATGCAGCTCACTTTTGTAAGTGAATGTCTAGAAGAGTTTATATATTTTGTTCATCCGATGGAAGAGCAGTGGTTGAATGGACTTGGTTGTGCTCATCCAGTGCGACTGGGTGAACGGACTATCTTCATCTGTTGGCAGAGCAGTGGTTCAATGGACTTTGGTTGTGCTTATACAATGTGATTGAGTGAACGAAGTATCTTTCAGCTTCATGTTTCTAAGGCAGTTGCGTGATGCTGCTTTTGCATGTCATTGATGTCCTTGAAAAAGGTCTATTCATAGTGGATTGCATTTTAAAAGCTAATTTAGTAGAAAGGAAAAGGGTGCTTGTAACAAAATAGGTAGATCTGTCTTGGCTTTTAATGGACATGTGTAAAAATGTTGAAAAGACACCTTAGTAATGTTTTCTACATTAACCTCATACTTGCATATACATAATCCAGTTAGATAAGAACAATTATGCTGCATAGAACATATGTCGCTGTATCATAGATAAGGAAAGAAACTTGATGAAATAGTATTTGAGTATCTGTGGTGTCATTTATGTGTATCCTTCTTTTTCTTGCACTTCTGAAATGGAAAGTTGTTCTTCTAGCTGACATTCTTATAATCATTTCTTCAGAAAATGGCGATGAAAATCTGGTTCTGAGCTTATGTGTTTCCCAAGCTTCTGGTTCTGAAACAGTTCAAGTTAGGGTTGGAAATGATGAGCTGACTGAACTTTCTCCAGATGTTATACTTTTCTGTCTTACACATGAGGGAAAGCTCACGATGTTCTATTTTGCCAGGTACTTCCCAGGATCTTATCAATACTTATCTAGTCACTGAATGTCTAACTATGACATTTTATTTTTCTGTATATATGTTTTTTGATTATTAGTCAGCAGCATCATGTATTCTGTATGATGTCAGTGTTTCTAATGACGAGGATGCGAAGACTGCCAACTTTATTTCTTCTGCCATACCAGCAGTCTGCGCTTCACCAAAAGATGTTGATGCTGAAAAGTTGGCTTTGGAGCTACACTCCCGAGACCTATGTAAAAGTGAAGATGGTTCTGATGTCCATGATGAAGTTTTAATCAAAAGGAATCTCATGTCAGTAACTCCGAAAGTTCTGTTTCTGACTATAAAACTTCGACAGGAGAGAGCATCACTAGGCAAAAAGAAGAATGTTTGTTAAATAAGTCCATTCTCAAGGCTGAAAATCATCTGGAAATGTCTACAGAAAAGGATGGAAAATTGGGTGGCCTAGAGTCAGACAGAAATTTGAGTTTGGTGAATGTTGGAGCTAGCTTTGATCCTGCTATACATAGAAAGTCTGCTAGTACACAAAGAGTGAAATGTTCTAGGCAACAGGGGAATGAGGTCACTGAACATTGTCAGCCTACTAGTTTAAACTTTTCTCTGAACGAGCTAGATTCTAAAAATGCCTCTGTGATTCCCAGTTCATTTCATTTGCCAGTTCCATATCCAAATGCGCATGGCTGTTCAAATGTCAAAAAACTTGAAGGTAATGCATGTGAAAACACTGGTGTCGCTGCTTCAAGTGTCTCACTCCCCATCACGTCATCTGCTAGTATACCAGATAGTGTTGGTCGGGGATATCCAATGTTGACTGGGATCTCTAAGATATCATCCGACATTCACAGTACAAGATTTCCCTCTCGCAGTCCTGTGTTGGGGAAGCCCTCAAGTATTTATCCTTCTTCGTTACAGCATCCGAGTAAGCCAAGTGTATCGACGCAATATGGAAATGTAATATTAAATGTTTGCTTTTGTCATTATTGCTTTCTCTAACAGTCAAATCCCTTGTATTTGGTCGATTTCCTGTGGGAAAATTTGCTTTGCTGTCTGAGTTTTTTGTGATTAATATGTTTCTTTCTAAGTTTTGATTTAAGCTGTATGCACGCATGATGTTACCACAATCATTTGTTGGGGAGAATCTCATGTTCTCATCTTAATATGTTGGATTTTCCACCATTTCCTGGAATAATTCTTTGCCTATACGATAATCATGTTCTGAATCGATATGGGATATCTTGCAGATGAAAGACATGGCTAGAGAGCTGGATTTGCTTCTTGACTCCATAGAAGTGGAAAGTTTCAGAGAAACCTGCTCAGATTTACGGAACAACTTAGAGGAAGAATTAAAGGCTATATGTGATGGAAGCTCTACCTTGCAGGTGGCTTCCCTGCTCTTGTTGTTCTGTAATCTTTGTCTATATTGGTGATCTTATTGATACTCAATCTGCCTAAAACATCATTTTCTAGTGCATCATGGTCGTCTCTTTCTCTTCCTTTTTTTGTCACAACTTACGGTTAGATTTGTTTTGCTGTGTAATATCTGAGTAGAATCTCCTCTCTGGCTCACCTAGATTTTCGAATACCTTACGTCAGATAAGACGCATTATATACTTAGATTTTTTATGGATTAAAGCTCTATGTGTTGAGTTTTAGGTATAAAATCAATATAGTCACAGGCTTACCCTTTTGTGACGACGCTACATCTTGCTGGCATCTCTTTGGGCAAGAACTTTATGTGTTCTTTTGTGGTGCATAATTTGAAATATATATCTGAATGCCAGATGTGTGAAAGTTATTAAATTTCTGGTCATCGCTTGCATATTGTTTAAATTTTTGGATGAATACACTTTTGTAGTTTACACAGTTAAATGGTTGGAGCATAAATTATTATGGTTGGAGTGCCCCTTTTTGGGGATGGTTCAATTGTATGCAATATGATATATGATTCTCTGTGTAGGTACTTAAAATGGGCGTTTTCTTTGGTTGTATCACATGTCTTAAATATTGTGCGCTATGATGCTTCAGATATGTTCATTTAGATTACTGTCTCTGCTTAACAGAGTATCACAGGTGAGCAACTCGAAATGACTCAACACCTCCTGCGCGACACTGTTCAAGGTATTTCTCTCAAGTCATGACTTGCAATATGAAATGAATTATGATCTCTAAAGATGGGGCAAGGGGACGTTGCATTTGTGAGTTGGTGAATCTTTCAACTCCTTGCATCCCGAGGTTTTACTTTGGTGGTTTTGGTTGATTTGACAAGGAATCAAACACAAAGGTCATTCGTATTAATTGACAGTAAAGTGATAATCACATTTCTAGTTTTGGTTGATTTGACTATATTCTCAGTATTTATCATCATACATCGTTAACATCAAAGACGTTCTAGATTCAAATTATGTGGCTATTCCATCCCTTTTTTTATTTGTCATGAGTTCTTTTTCCATGAGATTAAAATAATTCTGTCAGTTGTTCTCAAACCTCGGATGGTTTGTGTTGGATATATTGTGGGGAGAGGAATAGACCCAACGGAGAGAATTATTTAAAATACCCATATAGACTAGTAAGGCCCAATAACCCATGAGGTTCCATCCTAAAACCAATTGGCATTAAGTGGAGTAGCCCATAGACTATATGAACTATTTACTAGCTATATAATTTTTCAATGTGGGACTCACACTTGATCTCCAACATCCCCCCTCAAGTGTGAGTCTTTCACCTCCGAGGCCTCCCACATTGCACTCTGTTTGGACCCCACTTGGTACTGATCCGGTTTCTTCTCCGTGACACAGTCCAATTTTTATGGTACTGGTCTGGTCCCATCTCTTGGTTTATCGTGACACAGTCCTTTTCTACTTGAGTATCCATTAGACAGTGGTGCATTACCCAAGGTTGAACCTGGACTCTGATACCATGTTAGAAATATTGTGGGGAGAAAAATAGGCCCAACGGAGAGAATTATTTAAAATACCCATATAGACTAGTAAGTCCCAATAACCCATGAGGTTCCATCCTAAAACCAATTGACATTAGGTGGAGTAGTCCATAGGCTATATGAACTACTTATTGACTATATAATTTTTCAATGTGGGACTCACACTTGATCTCCAACAGTTTGCAACTGTAAATTTCTTTGTTTGGTCTATCCGAGCAAGCGCTATATGTCTAGGAAGTATTCCTTTATTTCTATAATTATTAAGTCACTAGTGATTATGCAGTAGTAATATATTACTCCCTCCTTTAATTAATATCTGTCATTTTAGGATGTGCTTTTTGTTTAAAAATATGTCATTCCAGCTTTTTGACCTAAAAGTACTTAATAACTACATGGAAAAGTAAAAAGTAGGGGTACATGCGTCATTTTTCTACTTTCATTAATAGGTGTGCAAGTTTCTAAAATGACAGTTATTGTTGAACGAATGGAGTATTAATTACTAGTGACTGTTCAGCTGTAATTTGTATCTATTCAGCAGATTAAAGTTCCTAGGCAGGCTCTTTAGTAGTCTCTCCTCTCTTTAGACATTCTCTCTATAAATATAGGGATGATGTACCTCTCCTCCTGACGAGTCTACACATCAATAATACTTCTGTAACTTTGATATTCCTTTTCTATTAACTGAAAACTATGACTATCAGACATCATGTCTTGTCTAATCAATTTTAGTTTTGGCAAGGAAAACCAACATGGAAGGCATTGTCAAGCAAACAACCGATAAGCAATACTTGGATGTCTGGGATCGACAGAAACTAACATCTGAACTTGAGTTGAAACGGCAAAACATAATGCTTACAAGTCAGGTAGTATTGCCTCTTTACCCCTTTTTATTGTGATTTTTGTTCGTTGGAAAGAATGATTTTTGGTTTTACATATCTCCAAATCATCTAGGATATGATTAGTCAGCTGGTTGAGCTGGAAAACTATTTGAATGCCCTGGAGATCAGCAGCTATGGTGAATACAGAGTCAAAACTGGTCGGCAGTTCCTTCAAAACAGAGCTGCTTCTTCAAGGTATCTTACTCATCATCAAGTTAATGAACTTATTTATTGTGCTAAGACAATGTCCCACTAGCAAATATAATCTGCTGCTTTTATTTTCTAGGCGGCAATATTGCAGTTAGAATCCTTGTAAAATATCCTCTTTTGCAACATTGAGAATTTTGTGTCTGCAGTTATCTTATGTGAAGCAAAAGCTGAGAAAATTTGTTATCTTGTTAGGGTAGAAATCAGTTACAAGTATACTAGGGGAGGGTTCAGGCCAGATGGAAGATAAGAGACTAAGGTGGTGTTTGTTTTGGGGTAATTAGGAAAGGAAATCGGAATGATTCCGTTTCTTGCTGTTTGTTTAGCCAGTTTTTCCTATTTTCATGAAAGAGAGAGAATGGGATCACCCCAAAACCCTCTAATTTGATTCCCAACCCCCACTAGGGAATAAGAATTCCTTCTTCCCTGTATACTTTAACCGGGGACATATGACCATTTGACCGATGAATGTTGACCGGCTATTAATGGCCGTTGACCAGCAGCCATTGACCATTATCCGGCGGCCATTGACCGATTATTTGTTTCATTTTCCCTAGCTCAAACAAAAATCAAAAAAATCAAAGGAATTCTTTTCCATTCCTTTTTCTGACTCTATTCCTTTCCGTTTCCCCCGCTCAAACAAACGCCCCCTAAAGTAACTGTTTCGGTGCTTCTAGTCTTTTAAGGGTACGCGGCGTGTCTTGACCTTAGAACTAGGCTGATTTTAGGGTCGTGTGACAATGGTTATGTCTAGATGGAAGCTTAAGGACGTAAGTACCTTAGGGTGTTTTGTCAGCCTAGGAAATAGATATTTCTATATTATATGTATCCACCTGATACTTCTACTTGCAAGAAAATAAACAAATAAATTACTAGCTCCCTACTCTATATACTCCTCTGTTCTAAATTATTAGTCGTTTTAGTATTGAACGTTTTTCATAATATAAGTCGTTCTTAAATTATAAGCCGTTTGTATGTATAATACCATTACTTTGTAGGCAACATCAATCAGTGCATGCTGTCTGTAATGCCATGAGCTCTCAGTTAGCTTCTGCAGAACTTCTTTCTGAATGCCTATCTAGGCAAATGTCTGTGTTGAGCATAAGCTCATCAGCAGCGAAAGTATGTATCAAGGACCAGCTGTTTGAGATGATCGGGATAGCACATGAAGGAGATACACAAGGGTCTTCAAATACAAGGCAAGTAACTGATGCTTCAGAAAATACACCTGTCTCAGTTTTATCCCCCTCCCCAGTAGTGAAGGTTCAACGCAGGAGCCAAGAATATGCTAGGCACCATCATGAACCTGAAACTGCAAGGAGAAGGAGGGAGTCACTTGATCGAGTTAAGAATCTACGAATCCCTTCTGAAACTATGATATTGCTTTTTGAAGGAAACTCAACTTGAATTCATGCCTAGGATGTATTGGTATATGGTCACGAAATATATCTGGATTTCACTATGTATCTGTACCTTGATTATAATCTGTCACACTTGATTGCTAGCTTCAATTAATAATGTAAGGAAACAGTGAAGTATTTGTTATTTAGATGGAGTTTTACTTTTTATGGAATGCTGTCTGGAATCATTTTTTAGGGATTAGAATGCCTAGAGATTGACCTAAGCTTGTTAGATGGGTTAGGAGCAGATGGGGGAAGAAGTGTAATGCTCATAGAACTCTGTTTTGTATTCGCTACTCTCATTTACTTTGTTTGGAGAGAGAGAAAAAATAGAATCTCCAGGAATGTCTTTTCTACTGCACAGTCCTGTGCGAATTTTGTAATTAGAAAGGTTGCACTTAGCAGGAGGCATTAGATTCAAATCTTGATTTGTGGTCTTCAACATTAACGGTCTGATTGTAACATCCATTTGGTGATGCCTTATTAACGTCCAGGGTTGTGTGGACATAGGTGCGCATCTGTTTTCCCCCTTATTTCCGGGAATAGTGTGGAGAGGGACTGGTTTCTTTTGGGTTTTACATATTGGTCAGCACATGAGGTTGATGTTTGCCTTCTGTGCATGTCCTTGTGCTAATGCTTTATTAGGCATAGTCATTTGTTTCTACTGCTCATGTAGGATCTACCTTCATTGCAGAGTTGGTCAAACTTTGAGCCTTCAAGAACGAGCATTAAAAGAATACTGGAGAGGGATGAGCCTGCAGTAAGGTCACCGCTTAGTACAGGTTAGTACTTTGTCCTTATAATGGTACAGGATTGAGCGGAAAAAAACTTGCTGATTGGCACAAAAATAACCCACCTCGTCTCCTTCCGTTTTCCTTTTAAGCTATTTCAATGAAAGCAACAACTCTGAAAATGTTCTCTTTCAGGAACAAAAGATGGATTGAAAAATGTCTCTCCTGGAAGATTGCCCAGTTCGTTCGTCACACAGAAGAAAGATATCCCTCGACCACTGCTGTCTGGTTCTGAGCAAACTTCTGCCAAACAGATTGTTGAAGATGGATATTCAAAACCTTTTTCATTTCATTCCTCTTCCAAATTGGCACCTCATATTGATCTAGGAGTTAAGAAAGATACGCCTCAACCTTTTGGCACAAGATCTAAGACTAACTCTATCAGTTGTCTTGAATCTTTTGAGATCAAGGGAAAACATGCTGGTGTTCAAAGTGAACCTCAAACAAGTCAAAGCATACCTTCATATGGGAGTGCTTCTGGTTTTGTATCTTCATTTTTAAGGGACTCCACAGAGTCGGCTTCTGATAGCAGTGATATGTCTTCAGTTTTAAAGGCTGGTGGGGCCACTATGAAGACCCCAGCGCATGATTCTTTTGTTTCTGCTCCCCTAGAAACTCTGGCTCATATGGCTATTCCTAGCAGAAATTACTTCGTGGAGTGTCAACATCATCTTTGCCATCATCTTCCAGTGTCTCTGTATCATCTCCAGCCATCAGCTTTACTTCCTCAATATCATCTCCAGCACTTGGAAGAACACCAATGACACCCAATGCTAATGAATCATTGCCATATGGATTCAAAGGCCTTGATACAGAGACAAAGTTTACACAATCCACCGCTTGGGCGTCTGTAGATTATCTTGCTTCAGATTCCAAAAATTCTATCATATCCAAATCGGATTCATCATCCGTTACATCATCATCACCATTGCCGTCTTTTGTAAGATCAACCTCACAGAGTATGGAAGATCATCAGTCTCATGCTGACAAATCTGATGCGACCATTTCCGTTGCTACCTCTGAATCGCGTGAGATAGTTTCTCCGTCACGCTTGAAATCACCAACGGATGTGACGAGCAGAACAGAGTATGGAACGCTTTCACCAAACAAAGTGGCGGAAAAGTCTGGGAAGTCTTCTGATCTGAAACTTGGCTCGGAAGTTATGTCATCAGAAGTTCCATCGGGCCAAGCCTCCTCATCCTCTGAATTTACATGCAAGACTGATATGAATAGTAGTCTTACTCTGGGCTCTCGTGCTGATGAGCAGTCGGGAGGTAACCAATTTTCAGATTATGGTCCAGCTCAGGTGTCGGAGGATCAGATGGAGGAAGAAGAGATTTCTAATACAGCTGATCTTAATCTTGGGAGTCTTGATGGACTAGGAATGGGATCTGGATCCAGCCCTCCTGTTAGTACTGCTTTCAAACAGAATCCATTCGGTGGCTCAGCTGTGGGTTTCTCGACTTCAAATTCTGGTCCAACCTCGTCAGTTCCAACCAGCATGACAGTTCCAGCTGGAGAGATTTTCCGTCCCGCATCATTTAGTTTCCAACCTTGGCAATCTCAGCCTGCTAATGCAAATGCGGTTTCTGGAAATGTTTCCAGTGGAGGATTCAATCTGGCAAGCGGGGCCCTTGTGGGTCCCCCTTCAGGGATCCAAGCACTAGGATCAGTCCTTGGTTCGTTTGGTCAATCAAGGCAGCTTGGTGGCGGTGGTACAGTGCACAGTTCTTTTGGTGGTGCTCCTGCAGGTGGTGGTTTTGGTGGGGTTTCTGCAACAGGTGGTGGATTTGCTGGTGCTGGTGGTGGATTTGCGCGGGCTGGTGGTGGAAGTGGTGGGTTTGCAGGCATTGGTGGCGGTTGTGGTGGTTTTGGCTCTTCAATAATCTCGAACAACACAGGTGGCTTTGCTGCAGCTGCTAGTGGGGGTAAGCACGTCGTACCCGTCTCTGTTCTCCCTTTCGGCCCTGGACTTATTGAAATGTTTTTGATATTAATATAAATTTTTAGGCGGCGGGTTTGGTGCTTTTGGCTCCAGCAACAAAGGAGAAAACGCCTTCTCAGCTTTTGGTGGTGGAGGAGTTAAACCACCTTCTGAGCTCTTCACTCAAATGCGGAAGTAGTGAAAATGGCGGTACCCGATATTTTATAATTAGTGTATCGCCTTTGTAGTCGAATGGAAGGAAGGGTAGTTTTTCTAAGGCTTATTTTTATTATGGCCCATTCTTTTTGTGTTCTGAGAGAGGTAATCGTGAATGGCTGAAAAGGGCTGATGTTGATTAACTGATTTTATTGTGTAAAAATCAGTATCAGTTAGTTTTTTTTTATTAGAGTTTTTGAACTGAATTATGATTGTGTGTGATAGTTAGAGGCTGATGCAAAGGGACCTGAGAGTAATTCACTATTCTATATAATTTCATATGTTTAAAATGATTAGTCTTTTTCATCAATTTTATATCTAATATTTGTTGATGCTATTGAGTATAATATATCTTATATTAAAGGATTAACTTTCAGTTATTTAAAACTTGATAATATAATAAAATATATTATAAAATTTGTCAACAAATATTTAATAAGGTCTTAATGTTTTAGATCACAATAACAAATTTGTCGTTGATTAATATGAATTATTACATAAAATTAGGTAAAAATAGACATGAAAAAAATAAAAAAAGTGAAAAAATTTAATGTTATAGGATTGAGTATGGTAGAAAATCTAGATATCAAAATTTGCTTATCTTGTATTTTTTCTCAATTATGACTGGAAATACCGATATGGAAAAAAACTGTAAAAAAAAAAAGGTTTCATCTTTTTGTAATTTTAGTTATAAATTACTTTTGATGTATAAAAATTGTTAAGGAGGTAGTATGTTTTTATTTATAAGGAATAGTTAAATTATTTTGTTTTAAAAATTTGAATAGATATATCGATTTCCATTGAAAGAATGATAGCGTCTAAATTCTTTTTTTCCAGCTCATGACTATTCATGTGTAAGTTAGCTCAGGTCATTTTAATGTTGTTTTGAATAAAATTCATGGATAGATGATACTCAGCGCATAATATGTCTAAAAGAACGGACTAAGCCGATCGACCCTGTTGAGGATACATAAACTAGTTAATTTTGACAAAAAAGTGCGGTCTATGTATTATTATGATATATATATATATATATATATATATATATATATATATATATATATATATATATAAAGATAACATTGTTATATATGTTATCTTTAAGGTTGCATTTAGCAAATTTCTTCTCACAAAAGTAATCCGTAAGTTTAGATTCATAGTTATACGGGTCTGCTAGCACAGTATGTGCAACCTTAAAGCATTTTTGCCGCTTGATCTTCATTTCACATAAGATATGATATACACTTCTATACTAGAGAAGCTCAACAGGTACAATGCACCTAGTCATGGAGCTTAAACCATAAACTAATTCAACCGAAGTCAACGCCGTATGCATAGCATAGTCCCTCAACTAGCATATAGTGTAGGTAGCTCATTCATTACAAGTTCAGATTTTCAGTTTTAATACCTTTTATCTAAGCCTTTTGTTGTTAGGCTAATCTCGTTATTAGTTGAATTGTGTTTTTTGTTTTTTTTACCTACAACATTCTTCTTCAATGTTTTTTTTTGCATTATTTCCAAGACTGATGCACCACATCGATTAGAGTTAGCATACTGTATCTGGTGTTTGTTGTGATTTCTCTTTTATAAAAAAAATGTTATGTTGTATTTTATCCTAAAGGTGAGAACGACTGTGATGAGGTTGTCGCAAATATTTAGATCAATGTAGGAGATATCTAGCTTATCAATGGTAAAGAAAGAGATTTTGTTGTTCTTTGTGGGTGTTTTTTCTTTCCTCTACAGGAGAGTCCTTGCGAATTTATGTTATTGTGAGAAAGACGATTGTTCTTTCGATAGTGAAGGGTCCTTGCGAATTGGTGAGATCAGGTGTGTCGTCTAATCTGGTGCCATCTTCCTGACAGCTTGATTTCCCTTTAGGTGCGTTCTCTGGTCTGGTCCCGTTTTACTTGTTTGTTGGAATTTTGGGTGTTTTTGATCCGTTGCCCTGTTTGGCTTTTGTTGAGGATTGTGGTAATCATGAGCTTGCTTTCGCTTAACTGTCACGGTTTGGGGAATTAATGCTCCCGTCGATGGGTCCTGCATGTTGCACAATTAAAATCGCGAGACATTATATTTCTGAGTGAAACTAGAAGAACAGTAGCAAAAATGTGTCTTTTCGGGCATGTCCTGCCGGGCTACAAAGGTTCTGCAGTGAATTGTGTAGGTAGAGGAGGAGGATGTTAAAGTTAGGTAACCAAAAGCTTTCAAGATGAAGGTAAGTGTCTGGATTTTGAAAAGGGATGATTTCATTCTTCAAGCTACAAGCTATTTACAAGGAAGTAAATAGAACGTAAACTACCGTAGTCAAATATAAGGGCTAACTACTACACATTTAATTACTGCATAAGCTACAAGATTCAACAATGATGAACTTTAACAGCATGGACGTTGCCTCCCTCTATGCCTAGATCTTCTAGAATGACTGCTGGTGTTGTTTTTCTTCAACACTCCCTCTCAACACTAGCTTCATCTCTTTTTATTATTCCTAGCTGATTATAGAATTTTGGGTAAATTACTCGGAACCCCCTTGAGGATTGGGAATAATACAGTTGACCCCCTTGTGGTTATCATAATTATTTGTAACCACCTCGAGGTTATAGTATCTTTGACTATGAGCCCCTGAACTATGATTCCATTATTAAAACGTTAACCACGTGGTGACCCATCAACTTAATGACATTATTAATGACATGCTTGACCAAAAACACTGCTTAATCAACATTCTTATTATCTGAAAAACGTCAACCCTACCTTGAAAATGCATCTGAATTGGGATGAAGGAGAGTTAAATGATGTTGATTAAGCAGTTTTGTTGTCCAGACTGACATTAATAATGTGATTAAGCTTATGAGCCAGCATGTAGTTAATGTTTTGATAACAAAGTTATAGTTCGGGGGCTCATGGTCAGAGATACCGTAACCTCAAGGTGGTTACCAATAATTATGATAAACACTAGGGGGTTAACTGTATTATGCCCATTTCTGAAGGGGGTTCCGAGTAATTTACTCTAGAATTTTTCGAGCTTACTGCCACTCAAGCCTTTAGTGAACAGATCTGCAGCTTGGTTCTCAGTTTTGATGTACTTCAACTGAATCTATTCCTGCAAGACCTTCTCCCTGGTGAAATGATAGTGCACCTTTACATGCCTGGTTCTAGCATGCAAAATTGGATTCTTCGCTAACCGCATTGATGACAAATTTTCACAATATAGCATAATGTTGTACATGGTTGGCTGATACAAGTCCTTTAATAATTACATTAATCAAGTGCATTCTTGAGTTGTCATAGCTGCTCGGTACTCTGCTTCAGTAGTTGACAAGGACACTTTTGGTTTTATTTGCTACACCTAGACGCTGCTCCGGATCCAAGCATAAATACATAGCCAGTGGTCGAACGTCGTGTGTCTGGATCACCTGCATAGTCAACATCACAGTAGCCAACCAGCTCACAGTCTTCACCACTCTTATAGCGTATACCATGTCCTAATGTACTTTTCATGTATCTTATAACTCGTTGGGCTGCTTCTAAATGAGGTTTCTTTGGATTCCGCATATAACGACTTAATACACCGACTACAAATGAGATATCAGGTTGTGTTAAGGTTAAGTAGATAAGACTACCCACCAGTTGATGATATATCATAGCATCCTCCTAATATTTCCCTTCATGAGCACACATTCTAGCATTTGGCTCTATCGTTGTTGATATCAGCTTGCAATTGAGCATTCCATACTTTTTCAACAAATTTTTGGAATACTTCAGCTGATGAAGATAGATTCCTCTTTTGATGCGATCAATCTCTAGACCAAGAAAGTGCTTCAGCTATCCAAGGTCTTTCACCTAAAACCGAACTGACAGATTTTCTCTAGTCTGAAAAACTTCTTTTTCATCCTCGCCAGTGATGATCAAATCATCCACATACACTAGCACAATAGCTAGTTTCCCTTCTTTTGCTTTGACAAACAAGCAAGAATATGCAGACGTCATCGGATAGCCATTGTGAGTACGAAATTCAACAATCTTACCATACCACGCCCTTGGTGTTTGTTTTAGGCCATAAAGTGCCTTTCAAAGTTTGCACACATACTCAGGATGATCTTGACTCTAGAATCTTGATGGTAGGTTCAGACAGATTGCTCGATCTATCTCCATGCAAGAAGACATTCTTCACATCCAAATAACCATAAGTTCCAATTTTTACTGGCGTCTAGTTCTAGTAGAACTCTTATTGTAGTAAGCTTTGCAACTGGACTAAATGTCTCATCATAGTCCAACCCATACTGTTGAGAAAATCCATGAGCTACTAGACGAGCTTTATACCTTTCGATTGACCCATCTATGTTACACTTTAGCTTGTATACCCACTTGCAAGAGATTGGCTTCACCTCTCTTGGATTGGGTACTAGCACCCATGTCTGATTACGCTCTAGTGCAACCACTTCTTCTTCCATTGCTCTAATCCACTCTTTATCTTTGGATGCTTTCTCAAATGTCTCTAGTTCTTTCACATCTACATCTTCACCAATGATCTTGTTTGCATACTTGGAATTTGGCTTCTTGATCTTCTCGGTGATGTCACTTCTTCATAATGACCTTGTTTATCTGGTGGTTGGTGAATACTAGTTCGCCAGGGGTTTTGATCTAAGCCTTTTTAGTACCACCGTCTTCAAGTTCAACTACTTTGGGGATCTTGCAGCTCATCTCTAGGTAACACTTCATTATCTGAGGACCACCATGAAAAGACCATCAAGTACCACATTTCAAAAAGTGTAGCACTTCCTTGTTGATGGATCATAACACCTTCATCTTTTCTCTGGTTGCCGTATCCTACAAAGATACACCTGATGGCCTTCTTTTCCATCCTGCTATGTAAGTGATCAGGTATAAATACACAACATACACATCCGAACACTCAAAGATGAACAACAACGGGCTTTATCTTCCAAAACTTTTCAAATGGTGATAAAAATTCCAACCTTTGTTGAGGAAGCCTATTGATCACAAAGGTTGTAGTATTCTTTGCCTCTGCCCAAAATCTTCCCAGAACATTTTTCGCATGGATCATACTTAGACATATCTCCGCCAGGTTCCTATTTATTCTTTCTACTACACCGTTTTGTTGTGGAGTGTTTGGACAGGTAAATTGGTGTCGTATTTTGCAGTCCTTTAGAAAGCTTAAGTACTTCTCTGAGGTGTACTCTCCTCTGTTATCTGTGCGTGAAAAAGGATCCATTTACCAACCTCTAACTCCACTGTCTTCTTGAAATCTTTGAACTTTTCAAAGACTTGATACTTTTCTTTCATGAAGTATTTCCACACATACCTCAAAAAATCATCAATGAAGGTCACCATATAGTTCATCCCACCGATGGAAGTTCGCTTGACCGGACCAAACATGTTAGAGTGAACCAACTCCACTGGCTCATTTTCTTTAAAAATGGATTCTTTGTATGGTAGTTGGTGTGATTTTCCATACTAACAACATGTACATACAGTATCAGTTGTTACCTCAAGCCGAGGAAGCCCCTTCAACATCAGCCTCCTTATCATCACGTCTAACTTGAAGTAGCTGACATGACCTAGCCGCATGTGCCACAGGTCTTCTGTCTCGTTCCTTCTTGTCTTATCTATGTATGCAGCCTCGGCTGACATCACATAGATCAAATCCACTTTCTGCCCTTTCATGATGGGCTTTTCATTGATCTCAAGATCTAATATATATCTATATATATATATATATATATATACACCTTCACATCATCCGGTCTAAAAAGGACAAAGTGACCTGCTGATGTTAACTGTGACACTGAAAGAAGATTTTTCTTCATACCTGGAACAAGGTAGACATTTTGAAATACCATCTCAGAATCACCAGATTAAAGGGACACTACAGTATTACCGATGTGAATTATCGGTAATTTTGAGTTGTTGGTTGTCACCATGACTTGGATTCCCTTGTAGTTTTTTAAGCTCTCTAACTTCCTTTTGTTACCCGTCATATGATTCAAGCAACCAGAGTCAACAATCCAATCATTATCATAGTCGATTTGATTTAGTGTTGTAGCCAAAAGAGCTAGTTCTCCTTCATCTACTGCAAAGTGGGCCTCCACATCCCATTCGTCTTCACTTTTCGATGTAGCGATGTTGCTCTCCACACCCTTATTCTTGGCCTAGCAATCTTTTGCCATGTGACCTACCATGTCACAGTTATAACACTTCCCTTCAAACTTTTGGTTATTGTCACGCTTCTTCCAATGACTTCTCCCTGCGCCTTGATGACTTTTCCTTTGTCACCATTCTTCATGGATCCACCATCATCATGCTGCTTAGAACTCCACATTCACTTCTTGGTGTAATATGCCTCTTCTTCTTTCTTCACTGAGGCTTCTCCCATTTGCGTGGCCAATGCTTCTTGACCAACTAGCAAAATTTCAAATTCCACAAGCGATGATTGATTTTTACATTCTTGTATAGCAGCAATAAAGCTCCCGAATTCCGGTTTCAACCCATGGATGATGATTCGTTTCATCTTGGTATTGCCGATTAAAGCTTCTAGAACCAACTCAGAAATTTCTTGGCACAACGACTTTACTTGTGAAAGTATTTTGCAGCCGTCATGTCAGGTTGTGCAATTGACAATAGCTCACTATCCAAGAGTTGCAGCTTCATGTCGTTCTTTTTCGAGAATAACTTCGCAAGTGTATCCCAAGCGTCTTTGGGAGTCTTCGTGTCTAGCATATGTTCGAGAATTTCTTCTTCGACGGTCGTCTCAAGGGTGAACATGGCTTTGACTGCTTTAATCTTCCATTCCACAATGCATCCTGTTGGCGGCTTTACTTTGCTGCCATCAACAACCTCCCACAAATCTTGTCCTTGCATATATGACATTATACAAGTAGACCAAGAATTGTAATTATTGTTGCTAAGCTTTTTAACTCCACCTGTAACTTGAAAATCAGCCATAACTTAATTCTTGCTCAAATATTCCTCCACTTTTGTTTAAGCCTTCACTATTTTCTCACTTTCTCAAAAGATTAGCTCCCCTCTTTTTTTCTCACATGACTTTGGACCAAAAAGAACTAGCCCCTTTTTCTTTGTTTACTTTTTTTTATACTCTTAATAGGACAAAACCTCTTTTAAAAAAGGAAATCAACACCCTTTTTTTTCTTTACAGCATTTCACTTATGCCCCCACGGGTATATTTAGGCATTTTTCTTTTCTATTTTTTACACAACTCACAACACTCTCTTTATATATATCTTTGCCTGACTGACTTGACCACAAATCGGGTGGATGGCACTCTTCCATCACCTCACATAATTTTCCCTTTCTTTTACTCTTTTTTTCCTCCACACACCGCCACAGAGATGCACTAAACAAATGTTAATGAGTGTGTCTTAGCTACAACCGGATGTAGCAATCTTGGCTACATCCGCTGACGTGGCAAGTAAATTTGTTTTTTTACAGAAATGTATAATGGATGTTGTAAGGGTTATAGTGCATATAACGTAAAAGAAAACGTGTACGGATGGTCATACAAACATGTACAAATGTTCATTATAACATGTACATCCTCACGTAAAAACATGTACATCCTCGCATTAAAAACATACAGATGGTCACATAAACCTGTACGAATCATTAAATATGTATATTCTTAGATTAAAACATGTACATATAAGGGAGAAAACTTGTACAGATGGTCATACATACTTGTACAGATGTTCATTAAAGCATATACATTTTGATAATTGAACATGTACATTCTCACATTTGAATATATACATCTTCACCTTGAAACATGTACATTCTCACATTCAAATATGTACATCATCACATTAAAGTATAAAAACATTGAATTCACCACTTGTTACTTAATGAATCATAATATCAATTTTAATGAATCATAATATAAAATTAATGAATCATTTTATTATTTTAGTGTATCATCATATACATGTAAAAATATATATTTTTTAAAAGATGTCAAAACATATCTATGACTGGTCTTGTTTTTAAGAGCTTGAATTTATATGAACAATGATATAATTGTTTTTCATTTTAGACCTATATATTAAAAGTTACAATAATTTAAAGGTTTTGTGATAAAAAAGAAAAAAAATGTCAGCACACCTCATCTAAAAAAAAGAGCTCAAAGCACCGGGATGTAGCCAAAGATGGCTACTCCCAGCTGTAGCCAAGAATTTGGCAATGTTAATACTTTACCACTTGACAGGGAGATAGAAGAATGGAAGATGATGAGCAAATAAAAATTGCTCCACTCTTCAACAAGGAGTAGAGATGAGAGTAGATTCCGAATATACTGATGGCTAAGTTTTGAGTTTGCTGGTGTACACAAGGTGGAATGGGGATGAGGCTTGAAATCTATTCCGTCAAATGCAAACAGGAGTCAAGGCCAATTTTCTTACTTGTGTCACTCTGCTTGATGCCTATTGAGACAACAAGCTTTGACAGAGATGGGACTGATTTTTGTGGCTTCAAGCAAGATGCAGATGAAGAACTAGAATTATTGGAAATGGCCTTGATACCAAATTGTTTAAGTTAGGTAACCAAAAGCTCTCAAGATGAAGGTAAGTGTTTGGATTTTGAAAAAGGGATGATTCCATTCATTAAGTTACAAGCTTATTTATAGGGAAACAAATACAACATAAACTACCGTAGTCAAATATAAGGACTAACTACTACACGTTTAATTACTGCATAAGCTACAAGATTCAACAATGGTGAACTTGAACAGTAATGGATGGTTCCTCCCTCTATGCCTAGATCTTTTGGAATGGATGCTAGTGTTGTTTTTCTTCAACAGAGGATTGGCTTTGTTCCGGTGAAGCTCAATTGCAGTCGAGATTTTAGGCTACTCTATGCACCACATTGATTGTAGGATTGTGAATGGTTTAGGGTCTATGTGTTTCTGCACGGCGCTTTGCGGGTGGGTGAAGACGTCGGAGCGCTGGCATATTTTGGAATTAGTCCGACAGCATCTATGGTAGTCTTCTGTCTCGTGGCTAGTTTTTGGCGACTTGAATGAGATTATGTATATATATGAGCAACGGGGAGGAGGAGATCGTAATAGAGGGTGTATGTTGGCTTTTAGGAACTACCTAAGCCAGTGTGAATTAATGGATCTTGGATTCGTGGGTGACATCTTCACCTACTCGAATCGAAGGGAAGGTCGGGATAATGTCAAGTTTAGGCTGGATAGATATCTTGCTAATGAAGGATGGACCCAATTGTTTCCCTATGCGAGAGACGTTCATCTTCGATGGGGTAGGTCAGATCACAGACGTATCAAGTTGATGACAAGTGAAGCCTATGGGGGAGGACATGCTCCATTTAGGTTTGAGAACTATTGGGCGGAGGGTGATGATTGTAAGGAGATTGTTAGATGGGTATGGGATACTTCTAATTGGAATTATTTAGTTAAAAGTAAACCTTTGTGGTAAGGCCCTTAAGTCTTGAAAGGGGGGGGGGGGGGAAGCTTAGGGAGGAGAGATCTCGTATGTTGGAGCTTAAGGAGGAGATTGAAAGTGTGTCTAACCAAACTCAGCCTTTGGCTGGGTAGTCCTCTTGGATGGTTCTAAATAGACAAATGGATAGGCTCTTGCTGCATGAGGAGATGAGATGGGCTCAGAGGGCCAGACACAAATGGTTAAAAGAAGGTGATAAGAATACTAGGTTCTTTTTCTAAAAGGTTAAAGCTATGAGAAGGAAGAATGTTATTCATGAGATTCAGGATAGTCATGGGAGAATATTTACTTATTGGAAAGGCATTGTGAATGTTGCTAATGACTTCTTTGAAGAAATCTACAGGACTACTCACCCGACTATGATCGACTCCCTTATTGAGGGTGGTGCCAATAGCGTTCCAGATGATCAGTATGAAGCGCTAGGAAAAACCTTTACTAGGGAGGAGGTCCTTCAAGCCTTTCGTGATATGAACCCTTATAAGGCTCTTGGACCGGATGGTATTAATGAGATCTTTCTACGCTCATTCTGGTATGTGGTTGGGGAGTATTTTTTTGATCTTTCCCTTCGTGTTCTTAATACAGATTTTATGCCTGATGCCTTGAATCACACACACATTGTGCTCATTCCTAAAGAGATGGGTGCTGCGTCGTTGAGGGATTTTAGGCTGATCTTTTTGTGCAATACGATTTACATAGTTATATCCAAAGTCTTAACTAATAGAATGAATGAGGTCATGAAATATGTTATTTTGAATGATCATGAGGTTTTTTCCTGGGAGCACTTATCAATGATAATATTATCATTGCACATGAATTTATTCACACTGTGAAGACCTCTAAAGCGACTCAAAGAGGGCAGTTTGCTCTGAAACTAGACATGGCCCGGGCCTTGGAGTGAGACTTTATCCTGGAAGTTTTAAGCAGTATGGGTTTCCATAAGAGATTGGTCAGGATGGTGGCGAAGTGCGTTACTATAGTTTCGTTCTCTGTTCTTGTTAATGGGTAAGCCAAGAAGCACCTTCTGGCCTGAAAGAGGGCTCAAACAAGGGGACCCTCTCTCACCTTTTCTTTTTGTCTGTTGTATGGAGGTCTAATCCTCAGCTCTAAGGAAAGGGACCTTTACGGGGGCATTCAGGGTTTCACTTATTGTGGCTTAGGTTTTGATGTTACCAACCTTTTCTTTGCCGACGACTGTGTTTTGTTTGGACGAGCGAGTCAGAAGAATGATTCTAACTTTAGGAGGATTATTGATGACTTTAGGCCTCCTCGGGGCAGAGTATTAATGTTGATAAGTCGGGATTGATGTTCTCTGAGGTCTTCAAATGGAGGTTCATAACAAGGTGTCTACTGTTTTGGCATCAAGGAAGTGAAGGATCTGGAGCTTTACCTTGGATTTCCTAGTGATGAGGGTTCATAGAAAGTAGGAGTTTGGATACGTTAGGGATCGAATCTATAAGAGAATCCAAAGATGGGATCGCATGATTTCTTAGGCGGGGATATGGGTTCTTATAAAGTCTATTTTTAGGCCCTTCCCTCATATGTTATGGGGGTAATTCGACTTTTGTTTTCTCTAACAAACAAAATACAAGGAAATATTATTCAGTTTGATGGTTTGGTTCCTTGAAGCAAAAAGGTTTATGCTGGAAGAACTGGGATGCTATTTGCAATAGCTGGAATGATGGGGCTAGATTTTCAGGATTTGTGATGCTTTAACGACGCCGTGCTTTCAAATAAGTGTTGGAGAATCTTACAGAACCCTGATCTACAACTCTCTAAAGTGATGGCGGCCAAGTATTTCAATGGTTCTAGTGTGTTGGATGCTGAGATAAGGAACAAATGTACCCAACTGGAGGTCCATGAGGAAGACTTTGCCTCTCATTCATTATGGAGCTAGGATGGTGGTGGGCAACGGAACCAAAAATAGCATTCTTGACCCTTGGCTCTTGGATAAGCGGGGAGGTAGGCCTTGGAGCTGGCAGTTACCAAGTAATGTCAAGGAGAATAGGAAGGTCTCGTGGTTTATTAATGATAATGATTTCACTTGGAATGAGGGTAATATCCAGAAGTGGTTTCCCGAGGATGATGTGTCGCTCATCTAAGAATGGTGCTTAGCCGAGGTAAGGAAGACTCGTGGTTATGAGGCGACACAAAAAATGGGCAGTTTACGGTAAGATCAGCCTACTATATGGTTAGAACCCTAACGCACAGCGCTCCTGCGTCATCATCTAGAAGGGAATAGAGGGACAGGTTATGAGGCTTGTTCATAAACACGAGCTTCCCCCTAGAGTCCGACTTTTTGCTTGAAAAATTCTCTACGGCGTTGTTCTTTGTGGTGCGTTGCTTGCTTTTCGATAGGGGTGGAAATTCAGGTTAATGGGTTGGGTTGAAGCTCACCCATACCCAACCCGATTAAAATTGTATTTGCCCATACCCGACAAAAAAAAACCGGGTTACAAACTTTCAACCCATACCCAACCCATATAAAATCATTGAACCCAAACCTGACCCGTTTAACCCGTTTAAATACAAATACTCTTGTTTTTCTGCAGAATGATCAGTCGTCCATAAAAGCGTGTACATGACGGTCATTTATTTCGAATCATTGATTACCATTTTTCTAAATGTCAACATTCTGTTAAATGGGTCAATAATCTTAACTCATAGTCATTATTTGTGCAGATGAAATAGTGTGAACGGTGGAGTTTGTGCGACTAATGATTGACATAGTATTTAGGTTTTCAAACAAACAGTGAATGGTGGAAATAGATGACCTAGAAAATGTATTTGGATTTATAAAATAATTATTTGTGTGGGCCTAAAAAAGTGATAGTATTTTTGTTTGCTATTATACTAATGGTTATAGAATTAATACATATCTAAGTATAATATATACATATTTATTTATTTATTTTTCATTAAATTAAGTAAACGAGTCGGGTTGAATTTGGGTTAGGACCCTTAACCCATATATTTAATAGGTAACTCATACCCAATCCAAAAATTAAATGGTTCAATAATCTTAACCCATACCCGCTATTACGGGTTGGGTTTGGTTCGGGTTTTCGGGTTGGGTAAAAATTCTCACCCCTACTTTTCAATGCGGGGGTAATTTTCATGATAAGTGCCTTCTCTATGGGACTTTTGATAGTCTGACGCATGTGTTCATTGAGTACCATGCAGCTAAACGGTGGTGGGATGTGGACCAGCTTATCCGCCAGCGTAGGATTTGTAACGATGCAGCTTTTGTGGATTGGTTTATTTGGGTCTGTTTGAATAGGACGGCTGAGGAGATGAAAACTATGATTACCTTTCTCTAGAAGTTGTAGTTTGCTAAATCTAAGGTATTTATCATTGAGCCAACTCTTTTGACCAGGGGATGGATCAGACAAACTCTTTTCTAGAGACTGCTCTGTCTTTTAAACCCACGAGATTGACTTTGCCGCTTGAGGAGGATAAAGGGGTGATGGCGGATTTTAGCTTCATGGTTGATGCTAGTGTCAAGTCTGAATCAGCTGGGCTGGGAGTGGTTGGCCGTGATCAAGACAGGGTTGTGGTTGCGGTTGGTATCACCAGAGATAGGGTGTCTTGGGCGCCGCAGGTGGCGGAGGCTAAAACGCTCCTACTAGGTGAGTATGGTTGTATGGGTTGGAGCTCATTCGATTGCGTTTTTCTTTAAAATGCCTCTCGGTCATTAATTCCTTGCTTGGAAAGATGAACGTCCGGAATGATGTTTGACCATATCCTCAAGGATAGGGTCGCTTGAAGGAAGGTGGTATCATGTTATTCCAAATTGTCTTTCCGGGTTATTTTAATGAGATCGATCCCCCTTAATGAAAAAATGGTAAAGAAAAAGCAATGAATACACTGACTGATAATGGGAAAGATAGTCCGGAAGCGAAGAGTTTATTTTTTTGAAAGCCAACCAACTATCTTATATTAAACATGAAAGATTACAGAATAGCATCCACCATCAAGAGCAACACTCTTGAAATAACTAGATGATAAATTGCATAATTTACCCAACTAGTATTGTCTGATAAACATTCGTGTAGAAGGATGATATCCACTCTGGTCTTAAAACAACTTGGCATACAATGCCTTCTTGTGCCCGTATGCATGATAACTAATGGTGGTCATGGTTCGGTTTCGGTTCCCGAACTAGGGATTCGGCCGAGGTGGTTCCGATTCCGGAACAAGGGATTCGGACCGGTTTTGGGGTGTCTCCGGTTTTAAAGGCTGGATTCGGATTCCGGTTTTTGTTGTAGATTCAGTCATAGTTTTTAAAAATTGGCATAAGGTGGTGCAGTGCTTTATCAGTCACTATGACTGATGTAACGGCTGTTGTACAAGTTAAACCTAATGCGGCAAGTGTACTGGTCTATCGCAGCAAGTTATCCTAAAGTATGTCTTCAGGTTATCGAACCAACAGAGGCAGTGTCTAGTTTGAGTCTCTATTTTAATCTAACTAATAAACTGATATAATCAAATAACAAGAAATTTGGGGGCTTGATTTAGGAAAATAATAAGCTAAAAATAAAACAAGTAAAGGTGATCTTCTTAACAATTCTGACAAGGAATCCTGGTTTACTATGTCTCCCTAATTCTTCAATTTCCCTTCCTGAGTGCTTTCCTAGTTTTAGATTGCAACCTCAGATCTAAATTAATCTAAAACCGGTCTCCCACAAGATAGATTCGTACTAGCAATTCCTAAAACCTAACTCTCGTTATGAATTTCCCAATTAACTAGTAGTGTTCAAGATTCATCAGATTTTTAGTCAGCTAATCCCAAGGAATTACTATCTCAAGTTTCACTGGTAGTATTCATATGGTCTAATGAACGCCGCAGTTCTCACTTGTACGCAATTCAAACAAGATAAACTCAAGCAATAATAAATCACAAAATAATTCAATATAAACAAGGAATAAAACTACAATCTGTATATAATTAATATTCAACACAACAACAAGAAGAAATCATAAACTAGGGTTTCACAGTAAACCATAATTTTAAACGACTACTGAGACATGGCAGAAACGAAAACTACAATAAGAGAAAGGAAGAACTCCATCAAATCTGTGTCGAAGAACTGATGAAGGAATCCAAATCTACTCCGTTGTCTCCGGTCACCAATGAAATGTTGTTGTTTCTTCCCCCCCCCCCCCTTCGTCTGATGGCTAGGGCTCCAAAATTTCCAAATTAGAAGACCCCCATCGGTTGAATGATTATGAAGAATATATATACTCTACGTCTTTAATGAAACGATGCGTCTGTAGCAGTAAAAATATATATTACTATATCTACCACATAGGCAGTGTACCTATCGTTTTGCAGGTTTAATGAATGGGTGGGTTGTTGATCTTAGGGACCTCGTTCAATTAACTGGCAATTTATTAATTAACTGAGAACCTAAATTAAACTAAGAAAACAGGAAATTCCACTTTTTAGGGTTTTCTTAATCTAACTAAAGGACTGACTCAATAAACAAACATAAAATAATAAAACAATAAAAATAAATTAAATAAATAAAGATTAAAACTTTGAATTTAAGGAAGCACATCGGATTGTTCTACAAACCTTCACTTTCTAAATCTATTAATAAACTCTTCCTTAAATTTGAAATAAACTCAAAAACTATAAATAATTCATCAACGGCTAAGTTCAAACAAATACTAATTAGTTGCTAGAATTAGCAGCAGACTAATGCTCTAATCCGGACACAAACCAATCACATTAAGACAGATTCTATTGGAGACAGATTTACCTATAGGCGAGATCATGCTTCTAGTCGTTAATCCGGTTAAACTTCATATGTCTACTTATCTATCTCAGCTCTCGCGTTTTGATTAGAAAACTATAAATGTGGCTTTAATAATTGATCAGAGAATTAAAGCGCCTGAAGAACAAGAATTACACTACTGTATTAAAGCTCACTAACTCTTGAAGTGTACTCAAGCCACCCATATCATCCTTATAATTCTAGATATTCACAAATAATATAACAATGTTATAACCCATGCTTTTAAAGCGTTAAATATATCATAAAGCTTATAAAACAAGCCTAAACGTTTGGCTATAATACAAAGCTTAATATAAGATTTTAATACACCAAAATGTTCATAATTACAAGCTGACTCTTGACCAAATCACCACCAATACCCCAAAGTTTTGGTTATCACATTTTATCCACTTAAACTTTGTAAAATGGGCATTTAAGTCCTTAAGTTGTTAGTTAACACCACTAAATGTTTTAATATACGTTTATATTCATTCTTAGGTTAAAATGAACCATATACAAAGCTTGAATCTTGGCCAATATTAAATACTAACAATGAACAACTCAAAAACATCAAAATGTGCATTAAGGTAAGAACATTAACCTTAAGCTCCAAAGCTAGGAATTTCCCCACATAATTTTGACTCTATATTAGCAGTAGGTTAAGATTAGATATTTGTATTGATCTTAAGCTCAAATGGTAGTAAAAAAGCTCCAAAGATTAGTTTAGAGACTTACCCTTCTTAAGGTAGGCTTTTCTTTTCTTGCCTTTCCCTTTGAATTTCGGCAAACACCAATGGAGTTTTGAAACTCTGATTCATCCATGGTAACAAGAAGGGAATGAAGAACAAAGTTAGGGTCTTATGACACCATAACATAACCAAGGGAAGATCCTAAGCTTAGAGCACAAAGATGTGCATTAAGGGAGGATATTTACCTTGTAGCCCACAAGTGGAGATTTTTGCTTCTAAATCTCGGCCAAGCTGAAAAAAATAGGTAAGGAGTGAGATCTTGTGTGGATCTATGATAGAATAAGGTTTAAGCATGAAAAACCTCAATTTTCAAGACTTTACCTTGGGTAGAAACCCTTGGTATTTTCGGCCGTCATTGTAACGCCCCTTCTCGTAATTCAGACTCAATCATTTCATTACCATACTCAACTCATCAAAAGCAGCAGAAATAAATACAATAACTCCCTTCGGTGTTACCACTCACCCACGTGAGTAACAAGGCTTCTTCCAAGTACATACATACACAACCGCCGTGATAACCGAGAGATAGTAATTCCACAACTTACACTCCTTATACAATATACATGTGAGCATTCTAGTTTAATAAAAATAATATAATGGGATTAAAATCCCAAATAATGAACCCAAAGGGGTATTATATAACTAACCACCCAAATCCTGCACTCCAATGACGTTCTTGGCTGTGTACTTGAAAATGGTTAGGCAACAACGGGCTCAACACAACTTGCTGAGTATGATAACGTGTAACCCGCTGACTACCGGGTTACACACGATTATTTTTCGAGTGAGCATGCGTTTTATGATAATAAATGTATAAATGCTATAACATACAACGCTCAAACATGTATCTCAATCATCCAATCAATCATAAAAAATTCATCCCAACAGAAACAAGACATAAAAGTAGAGTCAATATTCTGTTCATTCCTAGGCCTTGAGATTATTTTGGAATCTCGGAATAGACCTTAACTTACTTATCTTTGGATAAACACACGATGGGATCGCCTCTTACTTTAGTTAATATTTTAACTTAATCCGGGTATATTTAAACCCTATTAGAAGAGTAATGAACTCCCTAATAAACCACCGTCATAGTGACATAAATTGCGTCGGTATGTACAAACCCTGATAACGAGATTCAGACTCTCGACTACATGATTAACTGGGTACCTTTAAACCCGCAGGCAAGTATAAAACTCCCTTAACCACCATCAAGAATGACGTATATTAAGTCGAGTACCTTTAAACCCGGTGGGCGAGTATAAAAACTTCCCCCACAACCACTGTCAGGAATGACGTATATTTAATTTGGAAGTTGATCTAATGCAGGTGCCAACCTCCTAACGTGGTGTGCACGACCAGAACTTCCTAGACTTCTCACTCTCCCCCCGTAACCCGAACTCGTTAGAAGTCTCATTGGAACAATCGTCCTACTTCTAGAGTATTAATTCAAATCATCTCTATTCCGGATGTCGACTATATATTGGAGGGAAGTTAGTGAGGAAATTCTCAAATAATATTTCCGTTAGATGGTTCGTATACTCTACCTCTAAAGTTCTTTAACCGTCATCGTATGTACCGTATGTGTATTTTATATTTACTCTAACTTGTAGTCATATTCTATGCAATTATCTAATTGGTCATTTCACACAACAGATAGCACACAAGCTGATGTAACTTGGTAGCACGCAGGGTCCATGAAATCATACCGTACACCGAAGAAGAAGATCCTCTAACTCCCAGCTACCGTCTCGACTATCGTCCTGACTATCCCAATCCTATAATTGGATCAACCGAGAGTGTCATTTATTTACTATACTCGTTACAACGATTTCTCGTATTACGTTTCTCTCGTATACATTTTCCCTTTAATTAAACTTACCTACTATATATACATGTGTGTATATATGTTCTCATATCTCCTCACCACATTAGGCATACCATTAAGCCCTTTTATACTTGATGTAGTATAATGTAACTCTCTCTCTCCTTGTGTTATATTATATAGTCTCATACTTTAGGAACTCTATATTAATCCTTATGAGTTGTACAACTCTAATCTCTTTCTACATTAACCAAAGTCCCAATCCTTTGATTATATATATTCATATATAATACTCCCTTCGAATTAAATGTCATACTAAGTGACTTTTATCCACTTAACCTTGTTGTATTTGTATAGACACACTTGTTCTTATAATTGTTATTGTTATTAATAACATTATATCATTCCTTCAGTAATTCCAACTTTATAATTCAACCACCATTATATAATTCCAAACCTTTAGATCAATTGTTCCAATACTCGAATTATATATATTTATACTGAGTTTGTTATCATACGTTTCAAAGTCACACTTATATTATATTGATCCTCTTGACTGGTAATATAATCCTTATACACATTCATACACTTATATTATATATTGTATGTTATCATTTCATTCCAATGACATACAACTTTACCATTTCCTTGATATTTCCCTATATTTGTCACGCATAGCATGACCATACTACCAATACTTGTATAACCTATAGTTTCAACTTCCCACTTAATTATTCCTAAGTTCCACTTTCTAACTTTTTCCAACTTCCAAATAGATTCTATACTTTCTTAATTTCGAACTCCTGCCCATTATTTTGGATATTTACATTTTGACCCCAACAATTTATAATCTTCACAACTTACCCCTTAAATTTCGAAAATCCTCCTACAGACCCATATGCCATTCGGCTTTCACTTAAATTTTCCTTAATTACAACCTCACCCCACAATTTTTATAATCCTTACATTTATACTATATTTATTATTTAATTTCATATTTAATTATTTCTTTTTCAAATTTGGTCTATACTTTGACCCATACTAGATTTGACCTCATTTATTCTTAAGTGCCCAGAATTTTATAATGTTATGAATTGGGCCCCAATCTTTTCTAGAATTTTCAATTTGCCCCTTAAGTTCCTTAAACTTACATTTTTCCATTTCTTACGAAACAAACCCTTATGTTTTTGGCTTAATATTATTTCTAGCACCCTCAATTTTGTTTTTGCTTTCATTTAATAACCTTTCTTAAGTCTCAAGTTTATTAAATCATTATATAAACTTATAATTCATTTTAAGGTCAATTTTTATACTTAATTATGCTAACTTAATCGTCTAGATATTTTCTTAAGTCCTTATAATGTCTCAAATTACCTAATGACCCCTTTTCCAGCCCAAATTTTTGCACATAGCACTTAATCTTATAACCTAAGCTTTTATAGCATTTAATATTACAAAACCTTATAAATACAAGCCTAAAAAATTGGATATATTACAAACTTTAATATGAACTTCAAATGTACCAAAAATACACATAAATTAAAGTCCATTCTCGGCCATATTTAGTTTATAGCCCAAAGTTTTTGGTAATTCCATTTTAGCCCCTTTAACTTAATATTTTGTACATTTAAGTCATTTAATCACCACTTAACCCAGCCAAATGCTCCAACATAGTTGTAAGTTGATTCCTTGGTCAATCTTGACCATTTTTCTCACTAGTCTCTCGGCCATATATAATCACCAACACAAATCAACTTTCAAACATAAAATCAACCTTAAACTTCGGGACTTACTTCTTGATGCCCAAAACTTGTTTTTCTAATCTTCAAATTTTGTCCCTAAATTAACATAAGGGTTCTAGTTAAGTTTTTACACAAATCAAAGTGATTAATGAAGGTTTTGATGAACTAAGGACTTGGATTAGTAGCTTACTCTCTTTAAGGTAGATTTTCCCCTTGAATTTCCTTGGACTTTTGGCCAGCTTCTTAAGGCTTTAGAAACTTCACTTTGGCCATATGAACAAGAAGATAATAGAGCACAAGTTTAGGGTCTTTGGATACCATAACAAATCAAAGGAAGGATCTAAGACTTTAAAGCCTAAAATGTGCTCTAAGGTTGAAACTTCAAGTTATAGCTCATGAATCTTGATTTTTCTCTTCCAAGGGTTTGGCCACGCTAAGAAATTAAGTGGGGAGTGAGTTCATGTGTAGATCCAAGTGTAGAACATGAAATAACACTTAAAACTCTAATTTTTGAAGGATTTACCTCAGGTTTGACCCATGTTGGTCTCGGTCTTGTTGAGGTTTGAGAAGGATCACACTTAGAGTATGAAAAGAGTGAGGAAAATAGATTAAAATAAGGCTTTAGTCTTAGCCATAATTGATCAAGAGAAGGTTTAATGCTTAAAGCACATTTTTATATCTTAAGGTGATGGAGGCTTAGCTTGGCTCCATTTCCTCCTTGAGTGCCGATTGGTTTTATCCAATATAGGTGTAGATATTTGGATTTTGGGTGAAGAAATGCTATATCTTTACTCTCCTTAGCTTGTAGATGTGGAAAGGAGAAAGACTTAAGTGAAATGGGATAAGGAACTCACTTCACCATTGCTTCCATTAATGTGTTCTTGAATCTCTCAAGAAAAAGGATAAGAAAAGCAAGGTAGAAGATGAAGAGAGGCGGCTGGCTATGAAGAGAGAGGAGGGAGTGTTTGATGATGAGGTGTCTTAAAGGTGTAAAAGGAAATGAAGACTTTTGCCACTTACATTACTCTTGCTTAATGAAGGAAACTTGCATTTGATGACATGACTCATCAAGGACAGCCGGCCCTCCTTAGTATTTATTTGGGGTCAGTTTGACCATTGACCAAGTCAATGAGAATAAGGCCTTATTGGCACTATTCTCAAGTTGGTGCACATTTGTGAATTTTTTTTCCTTTAATTAAGCTTCCCCATATGGTAAATTATAGTTCATTAGTTCACTATGATGTACACAAGCCTTAATAACCTCCTTGTAATGGTATGAAATATACCATGCGGAAGGTCAAAGCGTCTACTGAAGGCCTGCTAGCGAAAGGACTACTACCGGAGACCAATTGTCGGAAGACCAATTGTCAGAAGGCCAATTGTCGGAAGGCCTGCTACCGAAAGGCCCCGATGCGGAAGGATCTACCAAGAGAGTCTATCGGAGACCAATTGTCGGAAGGCCTATCGTTGGAAGCCCTACTACCGGAAGGATTATTGTTATAGTGACGGTCCGGAAGAGTTAGTCCAATGCGGAAGCGGTATTCCAGTCCGGAGAGACTACCCGTAAAAGGACTGATAGTTATGTTAATGTAATACTATCACATGTATAGGGGCAAAAGGGTGAACCTAGTAATAGAAAGTCTATAAATAGGAGAAGAGGGGCTCATTTGTAAGGGACTCAAGTTAGAAAAGGGAGCTCACATCCCAAAAGCTCTCTAGTGTTGTAAACCAAAGGATGAATAATAGCTCTGTCTTGAAGTGGACGTAGGCCGGATTATTGGCCGAACCACTATACATCTTGGTGTGGAAACAATGTCGGGAGAGTAACCTCTGTTACATCTTCATTGGCGCCGTCTGTGGGAAAGCACATAAAACCACGATTATCCACAGTTCAAGTAGAGATGAGCGATTTTGCAAGATTCTGTAGGAAGTGGCGAAGGATGATCTTAACCAAGGATCGATGTTCTGTCAGAGGAAGGTATGGATTATTCAACCACGAATTATAGTAGAAATCGGGGATTCGAGATTCAGTAAAAGCTTAGTGAGAAGTGTGCGATAACCGCTACTCGAAGGTGGGAGTGCGCGAAGGCTTTATTCCAAATATCGACGATCTCAGCGAAGTTCCTTGGAATCGGACAAGCTTCTTCTTAGCTACCACGATTCAGCCACGCTTCGCAATCTAGTCAAGATTCACTAAGGTAGTCGATCGTGACCATCGGATCAAGCGCATTGTAGAGGATAGGAGAAACTCAGCAAGATCGGAGAAGCTCAACAAGATCGAAGAAACTCAACAAGATTCGTCACACGACACCTCCGAAATAGAATTCTCTACGGATTCCCGGTTCATGGTTCACAAATTGTAATCCACCAAAGATATGATTATCCGGCCGATCAGGAGCCGAATCGTTCGATCATTCGAAGTCATCAACCAAGGGGATCGAAGACCCGCACGAAAGTCAGTCAAAAGGTAAGATCAAAGCCAGTCGAAGATCGAAAGAGAAGACGTCTCCAGAATCAGGGAGCGGAGCGGAAATGTGGCCGCGAGATCTGTACACCCTTCGCTGAGGCCAAGGCAACAAGAGGATTGTAAAATCAGAAATAAAGAAGTTATCCTCGGAGGATGATCACAGCGGCAAGGCGGAGGCGAGGTGGACGTCAACTGTTGCATTCAGAAAATACTTCGAAGACGGTTACCAAGGTCTCGAAGAAGTTCAGTTTCTTAAGGTCGCCAATCAGAAGGATATTATCGGAGATTACAGCTTAAAGAAGCACCGCAGGAACACCAGTAGCTATTCGTCACTTAGCAACCGGAAGAATTCTAGCGTAACTCGGCCCTGATCGCAAGTCAGATAGGCCTGGAAACTATTCAAATCAAGAAAGGATCAACGATAAAGGAATGATCATCTACGGAGTCTTATTCCAGATTCAGCCGGATCAAACAATGAACTCCAGAAAAAACTCACGATAACTCCGATTTCAATATTAATTTCGAAGCAAGTTAAAAGGCAAGTTGTCCTCAGATCCTCGCAGGAACATTTTCAATCGGGTAGAAGGATCCTCGGTAGAGACGTATCCATCAGGGGTGAGAATATCGTCAGTTTCGAGCCAGATATAATAGTGGTAAAGCTTCCGGTAGGAGTATTGGAAGCAGGCCTGGAATTTCACTCCCCTATGAAGCTTTCGGTAGAAATCTTGATATCCCCTCCGATAGGAATTCGGAATTCCTCTCCGGTAGAAATCTTGATGTCCTCTCCGGTAGAAATTTTGGAATCCCCTCCGGTAAAAATCTTGGATTTCCTCTCCGATAGAATTTGAATTCCTCTCCGGTAGCACGACATCAGCCGAGACCGGAGGGACGAATCTATGATCAAAGTTCAGTCTGGGGTTCATAACCAGGCGCTTCAAAGTCCGACGAGGCAAAGCGTTGTACAAGAAAGGAAGGGGAATCTGGGATTGCAAGTAATCAGACCTAGCGGAGGGGAGTTCGTTTGCAACCAAAGAATCGTTGACCAAAAGTCTTCAAAAGTCTGTACCGCTCAATTCCTTCGCAAACAACAAGGTAAACAATTCTGGAAATCTGTGTCTAGACGGCATCTGTCAAAACATGTGTGTATCTGATTTGATCCAAGGAACCCGAAGGTCAGGCTTTTTCATTCCAAAGTTGCAACTATTACATAGTAAAGATTCTGATAGATTTTACAGCAACTTCTCCACCTATATATTGTTGAGTTTGACCTTGGTTTATGCTTACTTATGAACTAGTCTGACGCCGCATACTGCTGCTGTTTTAAGCATTATTGCTGAGATTAAGTCAGAAACTGTAGGGGTCCAATAAGGGATATATGTGATAGACTTTCTTTAAGCAGAAGCATCATCGGTTCCGGTAAATCAAAGTGTGATATGGTCTGGTTGAGTGGCCAAACGTTGCTGAGTTACTGCACCGAGAAACTGATTTAGGTAGTGTTAAACATCGCAAAATGACACGCGCATAGAGCCACTTAAAAGTTTATTTTCCTTTGTTATCAGTTATGCAAAGATTCGATGGTGAACAGATCATAGGTTGCAATCCATGATACTCGCTTTATGCATTAAAACGCTGCTATACTAATCGTTTCAGCAATTTATATCAATCTGTTTTGTTCTTTCATGCTGCTACTGTTGCTACCCTTACATATGGTTAATAATTTCCAAATCTTCAGATTTTGCCTGTTGTCCAAAAAAAGATCTAGTCAATAAAAACAGATCTGAAAACCATCAAAGATTAGTTATTTCGCGGCTTAGCAATGTTTTTACTGCGTTTGTAAATTAATTTCAGTTCTTGATAAAGTACTACTCTGAGGATTGTTATGCAGCAATGATATAAACTATCATTGTCACATGGATGGGTGTAAGCTTTTGCTAAAATTCTTGCTTTCCAAACACGTTCTTTCGTTTTCACTCGCTTTAATTATGGTTTGCTCTTACTTCCTGACAACCTGGTTTTAGCTTTTAAAAAGTACATATTCTGGTTTTAACGTTACTCATTTTCTAAATTGTACAGTATTATTAAGATAAAAAGAATGGTGGGATTGTGCACCCTATTTGCTCCCGATTTGCCCTGCTACTGTTTACCGTTTCTAAATCATAGTCATTCTTACTCATGTCTTGTTAAACCTCGCTCCCGTATATGTAGTGCCAGGCTTATGTATGCTTTAGGGATCTTGTTTTCTATTTTCAGTCAGTTACATGCTCACTATCACGGTTACCACAATATGAAATTCCCTCTGACTTGCATTCTTCCTTATGTTTTGTTGTGAGAATCACTGGTGCTGCTGTGCGAATTCATTTGTGTACATGCCAAGTTGAGGAAAATCCCATGCATTCCAGAAACGTTGAATCTATATGTCATCCATATGGGGCTATTGGAATTACAGCTCTAATGACGTCAGGACGACAGAATCAAGTTGATCACAGACTCGGTACTTTTGGGATAGAACAGAACGCACATGTGAAGTGATCCTATCGGTGATATCTCGACAAGGGATCGCACCTGTGGAAGAAGCCTCGAGAAAGTAGTATAGCAGAAGTAGAAACTTCTCGTTTCCACCAGTAGCAAATTATCTTCAATCTCGAGCTCGGGTCATTATATGAACAAATTCGTGCTTGCGAACAATGGACTGAGGGAAAGTTCAAGGCATCCCAAAACTGGTTCACTGAGGGTCACAGGCGCTACTTTGATCCAGGAGAATACTAAGCTTGTCAGATTCACCGCCACCTTGGAGCTTAATAGAGGGATGAAAAATCAACAAACAGTAGGACTGCAAAATGCTGGATGGATTCTCTACCGGTAGCCATCTCCCACTTCTCCATCGGTGGCAGCATACCTCCTTCCGTTTCTTTTCCTCCCAATCACCAGCGAAAGACAACCTTCCGATAGAATTTTGCAAAGTCCAAAGATCCTCATCTCCACTGGTAGCAAAATTTCGCCGTCTCCGGTAGCAAATCGGAAACCGCAAATCAGCGGAGGCAACATCAACTCTAAAAAGTCTCATCTATATGAAGATCGGACTTCAGATCTAGCGCGATTAAATCTGGGAATATTTGGTGAAAAGAATCCTGACAGGAGTACCGGCCGTAGAGATATTATTTCGGTAGCAACCTGTTTCAGCCAAGAAGTAGGCCAAGCACTAAGTACGAATTTTGGACTGAGATCTCCCGAAAGAAATGCTGGGCTCAAAACATTCCCGGTAGTAATAAAAAACGGTCGCAAATTGGAGAGGGGAGATTACTTTGACTGTTGCAAATTGGTACATACGTCCGAGCAGAATGGTGAAACTCCCGGTAGAAAATATTTTTGGTGCAACTTTCCGGTAGAGCATCAGGCTGCGAGCATCCCCGGTGGATACACGGGAACTCACCATTGGGAAGTATTGTCTTTATCGGTGGCAATCTGCCATCTCCGCAAGTAGAAGTACCGTGTCTACCGGTGCTATGGGGCTTGACTCCGCAAAAGGATTTCTCCAACATGAAATTTTTCACCAGTAGCAAATTGGGATTTTTCACCGGTAGAAAATTGAAATCTCCAACAACTTGGAATCCTCTCCGGAGGCAACTTGTCATTCTTACGGAGAGCCATGCCAGATAAATAGACATCCGGAGGCCAATTGCAGTTTCTACCGGTAGCAACTTATCATATTCACCGGTAGCCAATTGCGGTTCGCGTGCAGTAAAATTTTCAACAATAGCACCCTCTCACATTCCACCGGTAGCAGTTTCACATCCGCCAGTAATATTATTCCACAGGTAAAAAAGAGGTACCAAACCTTTTTGATATTTCATTATGGATATTATTTTTCCACCAGAAGTTTACAAAACTTTCTCTAGAGGATTGATCACCCTCTAGTTTTCAAAAAAGAAATATTTTAAAAACAATTTCTGATTTACTTAAAACAAAGACCAGCGAGTCTTAAAAAAAAAGGAAAGAGAAAAAGAAAAAAAGAAAAAAAATGTATCCGACGATCTACCATCAAAGAATGGTAGTGTTTTGTATCCGACGATCTACCATCAAAGAATGGTAGTGTAATGTATCCGACGATCTCACTGTCAGCGTCCTGGCAGTAGAGTGTTAATCCGACGATCTCACCGGCTCAAAGTCGGTAGAGTGATAAACCGACGATCTCACCATGTGTACAGTGGTAGAGTGTGAAAGCAAAAGTGTAACTAAGGGGTTACCAAAAGAGATCTTGGCAAAAAAAAAACAAAAAGAGCAGTCTAAAATTATTCATTATCAAAATCTCCAACTTTTGGGAACCAATAGAATTTTTAGGAATTCCTTTTGTTCAACTCAGACTTGTGCTATCCATGTATTTAGACAGGCTGCTCTAGAAAAACATATAGGCTGTATATTTGGGTTTTTTATCCCCATGATTAATATGCTCTAACTAACAAAAAACTCTTGGGAAGTCAGGTCGCTCCGGGCAGCCCAAAGAACAAATATCTTGTAATCTATTAAATTTAGGTATGCAGGTCCAAGGAAATAAAGTGATTCAAGCAGGAATCTGATTATGAAGTAATATTCCATTATATTATTATCTCGGACTTCTTGAGAGTATTATGGTCTTCTGGAATTATTATGGTCTTCTGGAATTATTATGGTCTTCTGGAATTATTATGGTCTTCCGGGATTATTATGGCCCTTCGGAATTCCAGATCTTTGGATTTCTTATTATGGCACGGTCAAGGAACGGAGACCTTTTCTCAGGAGTACAAGTGGGACTTCATCACCCCCGGAACCCGTGGGGCTTCTTTGTTTCCGGAAGACTAAAGTTTTTAATTTCATTTTCTTTTTAGGCAAAAGAAAAAGAACTTGTGGGACTAGGAGATATATAGTAGAAAAGAAAAGAGTACAAAGTGTAAATTTTATCTTCTTTAAGTTCCACTTTTTAGTACTAAAAAGTAGAACTTGTGGGACTGATGTAATGGTATGAAATATACCATGCGGAAGGTCAAAGCGTCTACTGAAGGCCTGCTAGCGAAAGGACTACTACCGGAGACCAATTGTCGGAAGACCAATTGTCAGAAGGCCAATTGTCGGAAGGCCTGCTACCGAAAGGCCCCGATGCGGAAGGATCTACCAAGAGAGTCTACCGGAGACCAATGTCGGAAGGCCTATCGTTGGAAGCCCTACTACCGGAAGGATTATTGTTATAGTGACGGTCCGGAAGAGTTAGTCCAATGCGGAAGCGGTATTCCAGTCCGGAGAGACTACCCGTAAAAGGACTGATAGTTATGTTAATGTAATACTATCACATGTATAGGGGCAAAAGGGTGAACCTAGTAATAGAAAGTCTATAAATAGGAGAAGAGGGGCTCATTTGTAAGGGACTCAAGTTAGAAAAGGGAGCTCACATCCCAAAAGCTCTCTAGTGTTGTAAACCAAAGGATGAATAATAGCTCTGTCTTGAAGTGGACGTAGGCCGGATTATTGGCCGAACCACTATACATCTTGGTGTGGAAACAATGTCGGGAGAGTAACCTCTGTTACATCTTCACTCCTAAATTCAATTTCTAGAAAATTTCATAAAAATGTGTTTGAAAGAGTCTTAAGGTCCTTTTTGTGTTTTAACACATTTAATGATTTAGTTTTCTTTAGTAATTGTTATATATTGTTCTTAACTTATATATAAGGTTTAGGAGAGAGAGGTGGTCATCCAAGGAGAGAGGAGGGAGCAAAGTGCGACTGTAAGATATTTGTTTAAGTGATAAAGATGACTTAAGGTACTTTCCTTCCAAGTTAGTAAAGTTGGATGAGTCATCATGGACTATTCACCCCCATTGCCGCCCAACTTTTAGATATTTTAGGGGGTTGCCATGTCATCTTTGTCTTTATAATGCTAATGACTTATATATTGTACACTTTGGAATTGTTTCATGTGTTAGGTTATAACACGTGTTGTTACTTTACTTGTCCTAAGGTGTTTGAATAATTGGTGTACTTTACTATTCATTGTAACTATATAATGTATATTACATAGTTCTTTCACATGATTTGCGATCTTAGTTCATGTATTGATGTGTTACATGTTACCTTAACTCTAGGAGTTGATTTCTCCTCATGAATGTTCCCTCTTTAGTCCATAATTTCATGTGGGGTTTAGTGCCCATTTTGGACTATACATATTTATTTATGCATGTATGTTTAGATATTATATAATTCCTTAATGAATTAGGGCTCATTAGTCGTTATCATTTAATGACTCGCCCTTGATTGAACTCTTTTATTTAATTAATTACTTATTAATCAAGATAATTAATGTTTAAGGTATTTCAACCGCAATTTAATAAAATTAACTAACAACGCCAAATAATAACCAGTTAACTAAATTCTACACAAATTTAATCTAAATAAAATAAACGAAAATGAGAATAATTAACAATTTAAAAACAAAAACAAAACAAAACAAAACAAAACTAAATCTCAGTTAAATAAAAAATTGTCAATTAACCGTGCCAGAGGTCCCCGACAATGGTGCCAGAAACTTGTAGCAGTAAAAATATATAGGGAAAATTACATCGCCCACCCATGACGTTTGGCGAAATTACACAGCCCACCCACAAGGTTTCAAAAATTACTTTGCCCACCCATGTGTTTCCACAATTTTACATCCAACAACTTTTCTAATATTTGATCAACTTAAAAGATGGTTAAATGGTATCCAAATTTGATGAAACTTTACATGGACGATATTAAAGTGTTATATTTTGGTAAAACATGAAATCCAACGTTTTTTAAGCTCATATATGATCTGTGGGACCTGATGAACGTGTCTCATGTTTCATTGGGTCCCACAGGTCATATATGACCTTAAAAAACTTTGGATTTGGCATTGAACAAAAATATAACACCTTAGCATCGTCCATGTAAAGTTTCATCAATTTTGAACACATTTAACCATCTTTTAAGTTGATCAAATATTAAAAAAGTTACTTGATGTAAAATTTGTGTAAACCACATGGGTGGGCTGTGTAATTTTTGAAACCTCGTGGGTGGGCTGTGTAATTTCACCAAACGTCATGGGTGGGCGATGTAATTTTCCCAAATATATATTACTATCTCTACCACCTTGGCAGTGTACCTATCGTTTTGCGGGAATAGTGAATGAGTGGGTTGTCAATCTCAGGAAACTCGTTAAAATAACTAACAATTTATTAATTAACTGAGAAACTAAATTAAGTTAAGAAAACAAGAAATGTCACTTCTTAGGGTTTCCTTAATCTAACTAAAGGACTTACTCATTAACAAGCATAAAATAATAAAACAATAGAAATAAATTAAATAAAAAAAATAAAAATTGAAACTTTAAATCTGAGGAAGCACCCCGGATTGTTCTACAAACCTTCACTTTCTAAATCTATTAATAACTATTCCCTAATTCTGCAATAGACTCATAAACTATAAATAATTCATCAATGGCTAAGTTCAAACGAATCCAAATCAGTTGCTAGAGCTAGCAGCAGACTAATGCTCTAATCCGGACACAAACCAATCACATAAAGAACAGTTTCTATTAGAGACAAATTAACCTATAGGTGGGATCATGCTTCTAGTCGTTAATCCAGTTAACTTCCTATGTCTTGTTATCTATCTCATCTCAGCTCGCACATTTTAATTTGAAAACTATAATATGGATTTATAATTGATCAGAGAATTAAAGCACCTGAAGAACATGAATTAAACTACTACTATATTAATAATTAGAGAAAATATTACAAGATAAATCTTAAGATCCGGTTTGCTACCCCCAATTTGGGGAGCTTATCTAACTACGTTAACATAACTCTAAAAATAACAAAAACAATGAAGGAAAAACATTAACAGATTAGATAAAAGGGGAAGAAAAACTTGTTAAGAAGATTCCCCACTCTGATTTCTGTCGTCATGTGTCTCTGCATTTATTCCCTGTCAGAAGTGTGCAGTGCTAACAATGGTGGACTTGTGTGTATGGAAGAGAGGAGAGGCAAAGCCTCTGCACTATATTTAGGGGTGATCATTTGGATAATTCAGTTAACCGAAATCCAAATTGTAAAAAATAAATTGGATTTCGGTTATTTTTGTTAAAAACTGAATTATCCAAATTAAGACCAAAACCGAATTAACCATTATCCAAATTATTCGAAATCCAAATTTTTTTAAAAGTGAAATCCGAAATCCAAACTGAAATCCAAATTTTAGCTAGTTTGGATTTCAACTTACCAAAATTTAGGGTTTGTGTTTGACTATTTGTCACTAAAGACTAGAATTAGAAAATAGAATATTTTTTTGTAAAGAAAATTTGGATAATTCGGTTAACCGAATTAGACAAAGTCAAAACCAAATCCAAACCAAATTATAATTAGATTAATTCAGTTAACTGAAATTATCAATTCGGTTAGAAAATTCGGTTAAAAACCAAAATAAAATCAATTAATTCAGTTTTTGGATAAATCCAAAATATCCAAACTGAATGCTCACCCCTAACTATATTGAGAGGTGCAGGCGGCGTGTGTATGAAGCGTCCCCATTATCGAACCCTCCCCTCTCGTTTTATAGCAGCAGCTCCCTCCTTTTCAAAAATAAATGTATCTTTAATACTTTGCGGTCGTCAATGTTCGTGGATTTCAGTGGTGAGAGTAATGGGCTCTGTTAATAATTCCTTCACGTGGTGCATAAGTCCATCGGGGGGTGTCAGTCGTTAAATGATTAACAAATGATGGTGTGGGATATCCAGTGACGTTCGGCCCAAAATTTATTTATATTGCGTGGATTCATGTAACAGCGAGACATACCCGAACATCTCTCTCAAATGACCGGAATGTCATTCAATAGACTGGTCCGCGTCTATTGTTCCAGACACATACCCGGACCAAGTCAAAATTAGGCTGAAAATTGCTTTAACCTTTAATGGAGCCTAGATTCTTTGTTTAGACTCTGTTTTGCTCCCTGTTTATTGTGTTGCGAAGCTTGTGAACTGAAGAATGTAAATCCATGACTTTCCTGCATTTTACGCATAAAATGCATCAATTATCATCTAAACACAAATCATAGGAAAAACATATAATAAGTGAGAAATATTTCCCAAGTAATGCGAATATCAGATGAATTAGACCCTTAAATATAGATATATTTTGCACTTATCAGCGTCTGCTGCAATACTCGTCTGGTACGGGTTTACATCCGGGTGTAATCCCTGGATGTCTCACATAGTACAGTCCGCGTGATAGAAGTATAGCATGGTCCGGATTTGTATCCGGGTCAAATACCCGGACCAACTTGTCTCACAACCCGGGCGAGAAGATCTGCGTCCGGATCCGGACGCCAAAACAGACGAAAATATGATTCGCATTCCTCTGAGTCAAGTCCGGTTAATTTCCAGGATGCAGACGAACCAGACTCTAAATTAGGCAGAATATTATGCTCTGGTGTGGTCCAGGTCTATAGGTCCTGACAAAGACCCGGATCGACTTCAAAATGCTCTAGAAACCTCGTTTTTACTCTTGTTCAGTCCCGTCTTGATTGTCAACCTCTTGGCATGTGTTTCTAGATCTTTTCTTTAGTATTTTCACCTGTTTAAGCATAAACCTAAGTAAGGGGAGTTCTTCACATATAATAAAATTAAACACATAAGTTGAGGAATTTATCACATAATCTCATAATATATTAATCAAGTTAAGCATAGAAATATGGATAGATTCTGTACTTATCAAATACCCCACACTAAGCTTTTGCTTGTCCTCAAGCAATAAAGAATATAAAAAATACTTACCAAACCGTTACAACCAGCTCCAAAATCAAACATAAGCGGAAGGAAACCAAGTTAAATGGCAATCATAAAAATCAATCTGCTCTAAGCTATCAGTTTTCATAAACATTGAAAAGAGAACAATGTTAATAAAAGAATGAATAAGCTAGATTGTAGAAACTGGAACACGGATTAGCTTAAAACCTTCCACCAATTTCACTACCCAATGGACGACAAGGGGCAAGAAATAATGTCTTATTCCATAAATACCTTTCATTGTCATATACTCATAGCCTGTAACGATCCCCTTCCATTGCATTTCAAGTTTTAAGCACTTATATTTTCAAACTTGCAAAGATTTAAGGCACTTATTATTTTTCAAAATGCAATTCATAAACATTTAACAAATTAATCATAAGGGATCACTTCCATTCTCCAAACTTTTCTCTCCACCCTTGTAACAGCTTTGGGCCAACCTTCCCATGTCGTGTGGCCTTAGGAAGCTAGGTGATGAAGCACCTTTAAAGACTTAATAACCGAGTAGACGAGGCCTGTTTTTGTTTTTGTAACACCCCTAGTCCTAACCTGTTAAAAACGTCGCAAGTCGTAGCAAAATAAATAACGTCGCAGCAGGAAATAAAACTATCTAAACTTGGTGTTACACGCCGTTACTCACCCTTGTGAGTAACAAGGCATGCTTACTTCATCCAACATCCTTACCTCCTTACGCTGTGATGAACAGATACCGAGCACTCTAATTATTACAGACCAAATCTAACTAAATGAGTAGCTAATTGAATACAACTCTTTATTACAACACCAAATAAAATTAAAAGTGTTTATTAAAAACACTGCAGCTACCCTGTTCCCCGCACTCCGGCTTGTGTCTTCTTCAGCAACCTGAAATGTTTTGCCCATTGAAGGGCTCAGTAATCGAAATGCTGGTATGCTAAATGTAGTCCTAAGCCATCTAGATTTCTTAAGTCATTTTAACCATCTTGATATTAGATTCGTTACATAAGATACCGGTTTACAAAAGCAACAGTAATAACTATAAGCATTAAACAATCGCATAATATCTCACCTGCAACATCAGTACATAAACAACAACCACCAGATAACCAACACCAATAATTCCAAACCATAACAACAAGTCACAAGTATTAATTAACTGAACTTGTTAGTAGGTCACATGACCCTTAACCCTTTTAAACAACCACTTAACTTTTCCAATTAATTCCACCTCAGGCGTCATGTCAAGACAACCTTTTAATAACTCAGTAATGGACAGTGTGTCCCTGGGTTCCAAAGGAACCGTTACCAGCTGACCTTATGGCCCTGGAAAATTTGACCGGTCCGGTCGAACCTGTGCACCAACGGCAGTGCCCTCCGCCATCCCCGAATGTGGCTGATGGATTCCCTTGAGTGCCTCCCCATTGAAGTCTCTCGTAGTGATCACTATGCGCAACCAGAAAGTCAAAACAGTCTGGATTCCTCTCTTTATAAGTTAGCCCTTTAGTCAGTGGTACAATAGCCAATACTTGCATTAAGATTATAACAGTTGACCAACAGTTAGGTTCAATAATACCTAAAGGTCAGTTAATTTTTTTCCAGTTTAGATGTATAAACTTTCAGTCATAAGTCGTTCTCGTATAAATAAACGTAACAGTGTTGAGCAACACAGTATACAAAACAATATATATAAAATCACAGATATCACTCTTAACAATTAAACACATCACGTCTGGACCTTAGGAAAATCCTTCGGACATTCAGACCACACAATTAACATACCGTTCACCGGGATAACAGCTAGCTTGACAATTCTTACTCTAGTAATTCTTTCCCGTACGCTGTTGTTTACACATGCAATAACGTGTATTATTAATATGACTGTCCACTAAATGTTACAGTACAGTCATCGTAGAGTTTATATTCGTAGTATACTAACTCCGTATGTACTTTCTTTCCCCCTGTTAATTAGCAATGGTTCTAGATAACCTAACAGTTCATTATTTTATGTGAAGTTCACATGTGATAATGAATTTCCATTATACGGTATATCCTTATCTCATTATTTATATATCCATAATTATTTCCACTTATTCCATTATCATATTATTTGGTTATTTATATTATAACCACCTTTATTTTACAAACTTTATATTATACTCCACAATATGCCATAATTCATAGTTTTACTTCCTTTCTTTATTAAATTACAACACCATTCTATTAATTCGGTATTTATATTTTATACCCAATAACTTTTATAAATTACCAAATAGTCATATAACTTTTATAATTTATTAATTAACCACTTTAACATTTCGGAAATATCTAAAATAAATATTCTAATCTTTACAAATTACCAATTGACCACAAGTACTTTTCGGTTTTAATATTAACTTTCATGTAATTACATTTTAACCCTTAAAACTTTATATATGTTACATATTAACTTATAAACTATAGTTTTAACATTTAATTATCTTAATTACCGAAAAGACCCATATACTCTTGCAAATTATATTTCCGCCCTTATTCAAATCGGTTTTTACATATATACTTTTATAAATTACATATTCACCCAAAACTTTTATAACTTAATATTTTATGTCATAAATCATTTTAACCCAAAGTTTTTGGTCAACGCTTTGACCAAGACTTAATTTCATACTTAATACTTTAATATACCCATAAAATCATATATATTCTCGGTTACACTCTAAACTTTCCAATAATTACAAAATAGCCCCAAAACTTTATAAAATGTTATTTAAACACTTAAACACTTATTTAAATCCACCAAAATTCATAATATTAATTCCTACCTTATATTATATCATAATTATGCCAAATAACCCCTTATGTTTTCGGCAATTATAATTTATACACTAAATTTTTCAAAAATTGCATTTTAGCCACATAACTTATTAAAATAGCCATTAAAATACTTGTAGCTATTTTTAATATTCCCAAAATTTATAATATAAGTTAATACACTTATATATATGTTAAAACTCACCAAATCACATATTGCTCTCGGCTTCAATTTTGTTTTACCATAAGGTTTTAAAACTTGATTTAAACTTTATAATAAATACATATAAATGTATATAAGCCATATAACACTTCTAAAAATTATGCTAATGACTTAGAATGATTATAAACTCAAAATAGAACATTAAGTCCCTAGACCATTCGGTTTAGTCATTTGTGTAGCTTAATTAATTTTTGTGACACAAATATATACCTTAAGGTAATAATATTACCTTATATGTTATAAATTATTTCCTTGACATTTTACTCCAATGTTTTTCGGCCTTAATATGTTTAGAAGTTATACATAATTTTTATACCAAAATTTAAAGCTTAAACCAACCTTAAACTTAATAAACCTTACTTATATAAACTTACCCTTAAATCAAGACAATTCTTGTACTTGATTTTTCCTTGAATTCCAAGCTCTCCAAATGTTATCTTGATGAAGAATTTTCGGCTCCTTATACATAATTAGGAGATCCATTTGTTAGACTTCTAACAAGGATTTATAAATAATATTTGAAGTAATTTTACAAGAGTTTACCTTAGGAATTTAACAAGGTATTTTTGATACACCTTGGGATGATTGTAGATCCAAGTTCCCTTCATGAAATAATGAAGAGAATATAGGTTTAGAAGTTCTTAATTTTTGAAATTTGCTTAAGGAATTTTCTCAAGATTTTCAACATGAAAATATACCTTAACTTGATCTTGTTGTTCCTTGTGTTGTTGTTGAATTTAGGAACCTCCTTGGAACATCTATGCTTGGCGAAAATTGTAGGAGTTACTAGGATGATTTCTTGCTTCAAGACTTGAAGATTTAACTAGGAAATTACATTAAATTGGTGTTAGAACTTAGAACACCATTAATGGAGCTTAAAGCTCTAAGGAATTAAATTACCAAAGGAAGAAGAAAAGAGAGAGCAAGCGAAGGAAGACTTACCATTTGGTTAATGTGGCAAGGGAATGAATGGATATGTGAGGTTTTAAGACAAGAAAGACAAGGAAGAAAGATTGGAAATCATTGGTATGATACAAGGCATTATTTTATGTCTTGTTTTTGATTAATTAGACTTAGAATTTGACTACAAAAGTATCTTAATTGAGACATGTTTTCGGCTGATTGAGGATGAAATAATGGAGTCTTGTTTGATGATTAAGAGCTAGAAGACAAGAGGTATGGTGGTGGTAGTAGTCTTCTTTGAATTTTTAAGTCAATTAACATGTTAATTACTCCATTCTTTTCCATATGATTCTCGGTTGTTTATGTGCTAGATGACAACTGATTTTTGCTTGATTGGAGACAAGGAATAATGCTTGTTAGGTTTGTGTTTCATTGACTAATAAATGAGGCAATCAAACCCCATTGTTTTTGGTTGAATTCGGTAGTCAATGCTACTACCAAGACTTTGATTTTTTTTGTTTTATTGCAACAAGTTAGTCTTGATGGTTAGGTACTTGTTCCCTTGATTGATTTAGCAGCAACTCATACCCTTCTTTTCTTGATTTAAATCGGCAGCCATGAGACAATGGAGCCACTTGTTCTTCCTTGTTAAATTGACTAGTCAAAAGTATGACTAGATTTGTGTTTAATTTCTTTATCTTAATATAAGCTAATATCCCTTGTCTTCTTGCAGGAAAAATCGGTGCTGCACTCCCAAATTGACTGAATTTTATTTCTACATTATCATATAGTATATGCTAGGTGAGTCACATTATCATAAGACACATTTTTTTGTTAAAACTAGCCAAAAACTACCCATTTTGACGCATGGAATGGAGGTCATATGGGCTTGATTTTTAACTTTATTTTTATTACACTATATTGTACTAAGACCATACTAATATGTGTAATAGGTTCCAGCATTTAATTGGTACATTTTATTATGGTAAAAGGTGAAAGTTTTAAGGTAAAAATGCTGATTTTAGGTATCTTTTTGATCCTAAAATCGCCCCCACTTGTACTATGAATTTAGTACTGCCAGCAATTGATTTAGAAGTTCAATTTATCCCCTTTTAATATTATCAACTCGTGGCTCCTCAAAAATTTCAAGGCAATTGCGTAGAACGCGTTTTTGTGACACCCGAAGGTGCATTTTTGTGCTTTAAGAATTTTCTAGGAAATAATTAGTCGCTATGAGTTCCAAGTGTTTATTGACATTTTTTATAGTCAATAATAATATTTTAAGGTGTTACATTGAATCATATGGGGTTATAACAACTTGTAACTCAATCTCCGGGCTAACGGGACACTCCCGGGGCAAAAAGGTGCGTTAAGAAATTCGTCCGAGCACTTTGCTTATTTTTGAAAAAGTGGCTTGAGCATTCTCTTTAGAATGGTGAACGTTGATGATAGGAACTCTTAGAATAATTTATATTGGGGTTTGTGCCACTTCGGTACCTCTCTGAGGCACTCCCGTGGGTTTATAGGGCCCTCATCGGGAACCTCCGAGAACTTTGTCTCTAACTGAGAATCTATCTTGAGGACTTCATCTTAAATGTTAATTAAAGTGTTATTGTGTATTTAGAATGAAGTGTAATGCTTTACTTTATTTAATAAAGTATTTCTGGGACTTTCAGACCTTTAGGGGCCCTTAAGGGAACTCCCGGGCATTTTGTATTTTTACTCAGTTATAACTGAGGACTTGTATTTTAAAGGTCATAAAATGATCCTTAATTAACTTCATATGTGTTTTATAGCTTATATAACTTGATTAGCTTAAGCTCGGGCTTTAATGCTCGTTTTTACGCCCAAGTGTTTACATACTTTTATTAGGGTTTAATAATCCCCTAAATAATACTTATTCATCATTATTTAATTATTTAAAGGTTAGGGGTATTTCAGTCTACCCCCCTTAAAAGGACTTCGTCCCGAAGTCATAACTTATACTTGTTCATCCTACGGAATCAAGTTCCTCATATCTATTCTTGTATACTTATCATTCTTGGGTGTCAATACTATATTACACTTCTACATTCCATCTGTATTCTAAGTGCATGCAATCCATACAAAAATATTCTTACTCATGATAATCAATGTAATCACAGCATAATAACTTGATAAATATTGTAAGGCAAATAAGTGTACTTTTATTATTCATCCAAGTGTTACATAGAACACCAATAACCAAGTGTTACATAGAACACTTCAATAACCACTCACTTAGTAGTAACCATCCCACCAATTGCACACATGCGCAACAATCAAACGCAACAAACAACCAACACAAACCAAGATAGACTACAGATATGCAAGTCGCATGTGGTGCTCTACCCCCTTAAAAAGGGTTACGCCCACGTACCCCCACAAGTATACACGAAACTAAGAGAAAAATGTTGGATACTTGTCTCGCATGGAGTCTTCTAACTCCCATGTCGCCTCCTCAATGTCGTGGTTTGACCACAGAACCTTAACCATTCTAATGGTCTTGTTCCTGGTCTCCCTAGTCTTGGAGTCTAAGATGCGAACTGGGGTCTCCTCATATCTAAGTGTATGATCTAGCTCGAGTGTCTCGGGCTCTAAAATATGTGACGGGTGAGGCACATACTGCTTTAGCTGTGAAATGTGAAACACGTTGTGCACTCTCCCAAGCTCAATAGGTAAATCTAACCTGTAAGCTAATGGGCCCACTCGCTCCGTAATTGGGTACGGTCCTACATACTTTGGGCTAAGCTTGCCCTTCTACCCAATCTAAAAATTCCTTTCATAGGTGAAACTCTAAGGAAGACTCGATCGCCTACTGCGAACTCGAGGTCTCTCCTACGGACATCAGCATAAGACTTTTGTCTGTCCTGGGGTATCTTCATGTTTTTGCGTATTTGTACAATATCTTCCTTCATCTAGTCTAGGTACTCTGGCCCTAAGATGATGTTCTCACTGGCCTCGTCCCAACATAGTGGTGTCCTGCATGGTCTGCCGTACAATGCCTGAAATGGTGGCATCTGAATGGATGCATGATAGCTGTTATTGTAGGCAAACTCAATCAGATGTAGTCGATCTATCCAACTTCCCTGAAAATCCAAGGCACAAGCTCTAAGCATGTCCTCTAATGTCTGAATTGTTCTCTCACTCTGTCCATCTGTCTGTGGATGAAAGGTTGTACTTAGCTTCAGCTTCGTACCCAATGCCTCCTGAACCTGCTGCCAGAACCTGGAAAAAAACCTTGAATCTCTATCTGACACTATAGACTTCGGTACACCGTGGTGTCTGATGATCTCTCTTTGGAAAATATCTGCCAGTTTGGGAACTTTCCATGTGTCCTTGATTGGAATGAACTTAGCTACCTTTGTTAGTCTGTCGACAATGACCCATATCATGTTAGCACCTCCTCTAGTCGGTGGAAGACCTACTACGAAATCCATGGATATATCCTCGAACTTCCAATATGGAATGGGCATCGGCTGTACTAAACCGCCCGGTCTCCGGTGCTCAAACTTCACTTTCTGACACGTCATACATCTGGCCACAAACTCTGCCACATCTTTCTTCATACCACTCCACCAGAAATGTAGTTTCAAATCCTTGTACATCTTCGATGACCCTGGGTGTACTGATAATGATGAGCAATGAGCTTCCTGTAGTATCTTTTCCTTTAAGTCGGGGCTGGACTCTGGAATGCACAAACGGCCATTCAGTCTGATTAACCCGTCTTCACTAAGTACAAAGTCATATTTCTTCCTCTCAAAGATACCGTCAGTCAACTCCTGTCTGAGAGTCTTCATGTACTGGTCATTAGCCTGAGCACAACGTACCTCCTCGATGAGGTCGTTGTCTCCTGTCATGGCAAATAAGGAATGAGCTCTACGGCTCAGGGCGTCAGCAACTACATTTGTCTTGCCCTCCTTGTACCTGAGGTCAATGTCGTAGTCCTTCAGAAATTCGACCCATCGCCTCTGTCTCATATTAAGCTCCTTCTGTGTGAATAGGTGTTGAAGGCTCTTGTGATCTGAGTAAATTATCACTGTAACTCCATATAGGTAATGTCGCCAGATCTTCAGTGCAAAAAACAACTGCTCCCAATTCTAGATCATGAGTCGGGTAGTTCTCTTCATGTTTCTTCAACTATCGTGATGCATAAGCAACAACCTTTCCATTCCGCATAAGTACACACCCTATCCCTGTGCCTGAGGCATCGCACTAAACTTCAAATCCGTCGGTCCCTTCTGGAATGGTGAGTATCGGTGCCGACGTCAGTAGGTTCTTCAGTGTCTGAAAGGAACGCTCACAATCTGTTGTCCATATAAATGGAGAATCTTTCTTCATCAGGTTAGTCATAGGTTTCGCCAGTTTGGAGAAATCCTTTACAAATCTTCTGTAGTAACCAGCTAATCCCAAGAAACTCCGGATATCTGTCACTGTCTTCGGTCTCGGCCAAGTCTTAACTGCCTCAATCTTCGCAGGGTCTACTGATATACCGCTGGATGATATTACATGCCCTAGAAAGGATACACTGTCTAACCAGAAATCGCATTTTAAAAGATTGGCATACAATTGATTCTCCCTCATGGTCTGCAAAACTTGCCTCAGATGCACCTCGTGCTCGTCCTTAGTCTTAGAATAAACTAGAATGTCGTCGATGAATACAACTACTGATGAGTCTAACTGCTCCCTGAACAACCGGTTCATAAGATCCATGAATATAGCTGGGGCGTTTGACAATCCAAATGGCATAACTGTGAACTCGTAGTGTCCGTAGCGTGTTCGAAAAGCTGTCTTCTCAATGTCTTCGCCAGCTATCTGTATCTGGTGGTATCCTGATCTCAGATCAATCTTCGAGAAAACTGTAGCGCCTCTTAACTGGTCAAATAGATCGTCAATCCGTGGTAGTGGGTACTTGTTCTTCACCGTGACTGCGTTAAACTCCCTGTAGTCAATGCATAGTCGCATGCTACCATCCTTCTTTTTCACGAACAAAACTGGTGCTCCCCATGGTGATGCACTCGGTCTGATATAACCTTTATCAAATAGATCTTCTAACTGGATCTTCAGCTCCTTCATCTCTGTTGGTGCCATTCTGTAAGGTGCTTTAGCAATAGGTCATGTGCCTGGTAATAAGTCGATGGAGAACTCCACATCTCTCTTGGGTGGCATCCCTAGTAACTCCTCTGGAAATAAGTCTGGGAAATCTGAAACGACTGGTATACTTGACTGTGTCATCTCCTCCTGCCTCGAGTCCTGAACATAGCACAAATAGACTGGCTGCCCCTTTTTCACGTTCTTCATCAATGTGATAGCAGATACTAGCTTGAAGGTAGGCTCTTTTGGAATACTGTGATATGAAACTGTCTTGCCCTTCGGGCTCTTTAGAAGTAATCTATGCTCCGCGCAATGCAGTCATCCCTTGTATTTTTGTAGCCAATCCATGCCCATGATGATATCAAATCCTAAATTATCCAGCTCAATTAAATCCGCGTGAAACTTCTCACCCATGATGTTAATCCGAACTCCCTTGTGTAGTTTCGTGCACCTCACTCTCTCCTTTGTTGGTAATGTGACTAGGAAATCTGAGAGAGGTTCAGGGGTTGTCTCTAACTTCCTTGCTGATGTAGAGGATATAAAGGAGTGAGATACTCCTGAATCGAACAGTATCGATGCACTCACGCCATTTACTGTAAAGGTTCCCATGATAACATTCCCCTTATCCTTAGCCTCGGTCTTGTCCAATACATTCAGCACTGCTCCTTCATTTAACTCGAGGCCTGGGGTCAACAATTCGTAAGATAGTGCATGTCTCAAAAGTATTAAAATGTCATTCATCAATTCATCGATTCTCACATACAACTCCATGATTACATCAATATTGCCTAAATGTCAAATTTAACCGTCCAGGTTTTAAATGGGTAGTGTTTACTAAGGTTGATGGGGATGTATTCAACTTAATGCTCTTAATCCCGTGGTATACTAGCCTTGATTCTCCACTAAATATCAATACATCTCCTGACATCAAAATGATCTTTTTCGCCTTGTCCATCCTTTTCTGGTCACCATATAAAAACTCAGCATCGTCTCCAATAGAAATTGATATAACTGGTATCCCTTTGGCAATTGACTCTGATGTCTCATCCCGGTCCTGGTGTAATCTCAGTTTTCCCCCTTTTTCATATAAGTTTGCTATACAAATGTCAGCTTTCATATCCGGTATAGGGTTGGTTTCTAATTGTTGTGTAATCCTGACCGCTTCTGTCATCAAAGTTTGAAAACTATCGGGTATCTTAGGAATTCGTGCCCCATCTACTTTTCTAACCTCACTATACAACCTAGTTTGTGGATCCCAATTCTTACCCATACACATCATATACAATTTAAGTTTTGCTCCACTACCGTATCCTGGATTATAAAATCCCCCAAGGCCTATTCCCAAGGTTCTACATTCATTTACAATGGCTATTTGTTCATCTAAATTTAAATATTGCTTGAATAGGATCATGCCGGGTCGAAGCACTTGGTATTCTTTCTCTGGATGTTCCCGACCTTCGCTTATAGGCTCAGGTGATCTCGGTCTCATGGGTAAAGGATAACAAATGTCGAAACAACCTATTAGGTGAGAGATTTCCTAAATTAGGTCTTGTAGACACCAAAAATTCTCACCCCATAAAGCAAATTCCGAAATAATAAGAGGGGTCGTCGCCTTTCTTTTTTTAAACATATTAACGTGCGTGCTAAGACGAAACCATCATTTTATAATCTTTTTCAAAACATTTCAGAAAAAAACACAATTCTTCGAAAATGAATTTCCATCGACAGTCCAGTTTCAAGGTCGTCCCCTTTTGTTTATTCACTTATTTTTACTATTTATTTTATTTTATTTTTATTCATCTATCCACTTTTTCTTATATTTTATTTTATTCTGCTATTAGCATTAGTATTTTTTATTTTTATTTCTATTTATACACACTTTTATTTCATCTTACAAACCCAACCCACATTTAGTTGAACCCTGGCCCAGCTCAGACCCTTAAACCCATTCCAACCCCTAGTATTGGACCTACCAAGCCCAAAAAACAAAAAAGCCCACCAAAAAAAAAGCCCTAAACCTTTCCCTCGACCCCTTGACCTCCTTCCTCGGTCGATCCCATCTACTTCACCCCGCCGCTCCTCTCGAAGATAGTGATCTCCCTCATACTACTTCTCTTCATCTGCCTCCCATCTCCCAAAAACCCAGACGGATCAAAAGAAAACCCTCAATTCTTTCCTCCTCGCCGGCAATCAACGAAAATCTCATCACCGTTACTCCATTTTCAACCTCGATTCATCAGTTACAATATCCTTATGTCATTCCCCAGTTTCTCGGCTCTCCTTTCAGTGAACCCCATACCTTATCTTCCATGGAAGCAACTGGAGGATCCCTCCCCACTCCTCATCAATCTCACTTCACGACTCCAACTTCACAGCCTCGTGAACTCCGGCATTTCTGCCCAGAAATCAAACGCTGCGACTACTTTCACTTCCTGAGGAGGGTCGATGTCGATCAAACCTAAATCCAAACCTTTCCTTACTCGTCTCTTACACCAGTCTCGAACCTCATATCTCCATAAATATGAAGAAACCATAGTCAGAAAACACTCATCTTACCTCCTCCTCTCCTTCTCGGCCGCTCTTCAAACACCACACTGAAAATCTCATATCATTTGCGCCCTCGAAAAGAACCAGAACCCTGGCGACTTCACTCTCTGCAATTGACACTCTCGATTTACCCATATTCATCGATCAACACTGCTTCATTCTTCTTCAACCTGGAAATCCCCATCACCCCCATCCCATCGAAAATACGCCGTACCCAAAATCGGATCTCCTCTGAAAATCCCCTCACCATTCGTAAAACCTGGCTTCGGTCATCGTAGATATCTCCTTCGAATTCTCTATACCCAGCACTCGCCAAACGTTGATGCCCAACGACCGTTCATTCATCCCATGTCTTCGCGTTTTGATTCGTCCTATCCTCATCTCGACGGCCTCAAGTCTTCCTCCTGACTTGGAGAATGACTTTGAATTTTATATGATTCTGAGCTTGAGTTAATGGTGGTACTACTGTTGTCTTTTGCTCAATCTATTCTTCCAGTTAGTCACTCGGTTGTTTTGGGTTAATGGCCAATTTGGGGTACTCTGAAACCGCCTCGAGAAGAAGGAGGCTCTCTGGGTCGGTTTCTGCGCGAGGAATTACCGGTTATTCCTCTGTTGGTACTCCCCTTTTGTCTCAGTCTTGGTACATTTTCCCTTTGCAACTTGCGCTAGACTTGATCGGATGAATTTGGGCCGGTACACTACTTTTGCGACTCGGGCTGAACTTGACCAAATGACTTTGGGCCTTACATGCTTTGGGCTTCACTAAAGCTCTTCATGGGTTTGGAAATTTAGTTGTCTTGTTCTTCTTTATTACGCCTTAATTATCTCTGATGATTAATTGCTCCTTGCGCATTTATATGGGGCTTGGAAATTAATTTGAAACTAGCATGACTTGCCTCCTGCGCTTAGATAAGAACATGAATGGAGTGATAGTTGCCCGAATATATGAAAGATAAATCACTTGTTGGCTGGTTGGTCCTTATTAATTATTCATCTTAGAGGGAAATGATATAAACCCTTCTAGGTATGATCCTACATGACTCACAACTTCACCCCTTTGATACTACACTTCGGTTTGAGTCATAATCTAAGATGATGAATTAATTTGAGTAGCAACCCCAATGCTTGATTTATCTTACAATCCTTAGCATTTGTTGGCAGCTTGAAACTCTTTTCTATGTTCTCGGTTGGGTGTGGGAGATGATTAGATTGCCCCCTTTCCTCCCATTGAGAGGGGCCGTATGATCCCATTGCACACACCCCAACCCTCTTACATTTCATTACTAACCAAACTCGTGTTTCCTTGTTTTTGTTCCATGACATGTACCTGATGGATTGATGAATGAAAAACTGCTCGGAGATTAAGGAGATGGACCTTGGCTAGGACTATCGGGGCTCTCCCTTCAAACGTAAAAAACGGTTGGTGTATCTCTTCGGATCCCCTTCAGCTCGAGTGAGGCGGTGTCGATGCGACCCCCCATAGCAGCTCGTTTAATTCAACACTAAATTTTGTTATCATTAGTTGTAATTTGCCTATTAGTGGTGCTACCTTGCATAGTCTTGGATTTCATAATTTTTTTGTATTTGTCGGCTTGATCAGTTTTACTCTGTCTATCTTTCGTACATATTTTTGAATGCTTGTTTATACATGTTTGATTCTATTATACATTGGGCGTTTAATTTGTTAGTTTCGTCTTATAAACTGTTAGATTGGTTTAGCACTTGTAGCCATTAGAATAGCCTTTAGGTTTACCCATTTATTTCTGGACATTTCGAGTCCAGTTTAGAAAAGCTCCTAGGTTTGGGGATGTTGCTCACTCAAACGGGCCGTAGAGTCTGGTCGGTGAGGAATGCCCTTCCTTTATAAAATTTTCCAAACAATCCATAATTGTCAGAATAAAACCCACAATCAATGATTCGTTTCAACCAATAAAAATCCAATTCAAAACCCAAAACTCAATTCCAAATTCAGCCCAAAAAGTCAATTTCAAATCGATTTCTCTCATCGAATACTCCTCAAAATCAATCTCTCACACTCTCTCATCAAACACACTACAAGATCAATCTCTCATACTCATCAAACACTCTTTCAAAACAATCCTTCTGACTCATCAAACACTCTTTCAAAACAATCCTTCTGACTCATCAAACATCCTTCAAAATCAATCCTTCTCATACTCACACATCATACACTCTTCAAAATCAATCTCTCTCACGCTTATTCATCAAACACCCTTCAAATCGATCTTTCTGACATCAAATACATTTCAAAAGCAATCATTCTCACACTCACTCATCAAACATTCTTCATACACAATTCAAAATTCATTGTCAATCCCAACTTCAAATCATCCAGCTGAGGCCCAATTTGAAGCCTAACTCGGCCCAAATTTCAAATCTTAAATCGGACCCTAATCACAAGGCCCAATCCGGCCCATTTTACAAAGCCCAAACCTGGCCCTTTTTTCCAAACCAAATTCGGCCATTCTTCAAGGCCCAATCTGACTCATTTTCTAAAGCCCAATTCAATTCAATCCAATTCATTTCAATTCAAACCTGATTCAATTCAATTCGAACCCGATGCAATTCAATTCAATTCAATCCATTTCACTTCAATTCTAACCCGATTCATTTCAATTCAAGCCCAATTCAATTCTTAATTCAATTAGATTCAATCTCAATTTCAATCCAATTCATTTCAAAATTCTTTTCATTCCCAATTCAATTCAACTTCATTTCAATCCCAAACAATTCTAAACATCATAAATCTCAAACTCCTTAGAACTCAAGCATCTCGAACCTCTAAGCGTCTCAGCAGCTCAACAGACTCGAACGTCTCAGCAGCTCAACAGACTCGAGCGTCTCAGCAGCTCAACAGACTCGAACGTCTCAGCAGCTCAACAAACTCGAGCGTCTCAGCAGCTCAACAGACTCGAGCGTCTCAGCAGCTCAACAGACTCGAGTGTCTCAACAGCTCAACAGACCGAATGTCTCAGCAGCTCAATAGACTCGAATGTCTCAACAGTTCTACAAATTCGAACATCTCAATTGACTCATCAAATTCAAACACCTCGAAAGCCCTCAACATCCCAAAAACATGAACCTCTCAAAATTGATAACCCTTTCAAGCCTCGACTGTCTTATAGACCCGAATGTCTCACAGACCTCATCATTTCAAAAATTCAAATGCTTCACAGAGTTGAGCATCTCATAGACCCTTGCACCTCAAACTTCATAACAAGCCCGACAATCTGTCAAACCTCACAATATGACCACAAAATCTCTTTGACCCTTCAAAGACCAAAAGGTCAAAACCCTACTTCCTTCGAAACCCCAAAAACATCCAAATCTCCAAAAAACCTGAACTACGTAAGGTCTGATCTCAACAGGGAGTTGAGTACGTAGGCAACCCGCACAGGGTGCGACCCCACATCGAACAAAATGCCTTTTTTCACTCAACCACCTCACCTCCAAACAACCCCGTATCGTCTCACAGACCCGAGTGTCTCACAGACTTTTTTATCCCAATGATCGAATGTCTCATAGACCCGAACATCTCACAGACCCGAGCGTCTCACAGATTCGAGCGTCTCACAGACTTCGACATCTCAAGGTTTCAAACGTCTCATAGACCCGAGCGTCTCACAGACTACCCCCTCAAACCTGAAACTTCAAACATCTCAAAAAAAATCGTGAACTACGTAAGGTCTGATCTCAACAGGGAGTTGAGTACGTAGGCAACCCACACAGGGTGCGACCCCACATTCAAACAAAAAAAACCCCTTTTTCCCATCTAAGGTGACTCTCGTATCTCTCAAAACACTCAAACCTTCTTCGGCTCCCACAAACTCAAACCATCAGACTTCAAGTCCTGTCCAATCATTCCACCTCCGACTCTTTCCAAATCTTCATTCTATACTCATCCGAATTCGTCAATTCTTCTTCTGGCACTAGCTTGGCAGAAAAGCTTGCCTCATCCACTCGTTTACTCTCTTCCCATCCTAATCCTATCCTTGGCTTTTAATTGAATCTCTCTAATAAGGTTTTGAAAGAAGACAATCCCGACAATTGGAGACCGAGGTTTCCTCGGGCACCAATCCGAAGTCGTGGTCGTTGCCACTTCTGAGGGGTGTAACCCAGTGCGAACCCACAACAGAATCTCTGCAAATGACCAGATAGTCCCTGTCCATAGGCAATAAATCATCAGAGTCAATTAACGGTTCTTAGAACCCTTCCTCCCTTCCTAGTTCCTTAGGTCAAACTAGGTGGCGACTCTAGTCAATTCCGCCTTATAGAGCATAAGTCCGCGTGGAGCCCATTGAGAGCGGGTGTAGTGTTCACTAACACTTCCCTTTATGCTTTCTGGGAAAGACGGACGATAGAGTAGGTATTTGAGGGCTGCCATGAATAACGGGTTTTCACCCTCCACAGAATGGCATTTCATAGGCTCTAGGCTTCTTAGTCAGATCATATTTGCATAGACCCCCCTCATACCAAAAATCACCCTCCACAGAATGGCGACTCTGCTGGGGAAAACTTGAGTAAGTTTTTCTCATAAACTTGGTCAAGGAAGACTGAACTCCATTCAAAATTGTCGGGATTCCCCAACTTCTTTCAAAAACTTCAAGAGATTCATTGCAAAGCCACTAGGACTACTCTACTCCACACTTAGAGTGTGCTACGACAGGATAGTTAGGATGAAAGTTCAGAGTTTGAAATTGGCCTTAAGTGCCACATGTGTGCTTTGACCTTTGCATGTTTCACTTTTGTTACTATTGTGTGTTACTGTCTTATGTTTACTGCCCTTCATTCATGATATAATTGCTTATTTACGGTTTTGTAAATGGGGCCTTCGTAGAAAGGAGCCAACCCATTGTTGCATCGGGTAGTTTAGGAACATGCATTCCTCTGTGTCACCTTTACTATCTGCGGGCGGGATTAACAATTGGTCCACAATTGATTCCCTCTGAGTATGGGTCCTTCGTAGTTAAGGAGTAAACCACGAGGTGGTATGGCCGTAGTTGTCTACACCTTGAAACAACTCAGGATCCTTTCAAACACCTTTTCGAGTCAAAGCCAGCATGTAGTAAGCTATGAGCCTTCAGTGTCCAGCTGCCTTGTCCAGTGTCTAGGATGGGTTTTATGGGTAGTTGCCCCCTTGTATGCCGCATGTCTGACCACCCTTTTGCCTTACCCTGAAGATTGCATGGGCTCAGTTCTCCATGATTCCTCTGCACCACGGGTGTCTTTAGAGCCCAATGTCGCGCTACAAATTCATAGAGGATCCCGTATTACGGATACCCATACACACAGCGTAGCCAGCGAATAATTTGGACTTTAGACACACCTTATCATGCAGACGAGGGGAGACCGGACCCCCATGCAGTACTTCCCCAAGTTTCCTGAAAAGTGAGTATGTTGTGATAATCCCCGGCCGTGGCTCGTGTGACTGTATCACTTCGGGTATCCTGACCTTTCGAACTTAAGCACTCCGGACTTTCTTGATGACATGCCCCACAAGGCATAACAGAGATAAACCCCGAGAGATGAACAGTGAAGGGACGACGGTTCCCCCGGTGGTATGGAAGCATTGATTGACTGGAAGGTGATTATCCCAATCATTCACACTCAGCTCCACATAAAATCAGCCACGATTTTCACTTTGCGTATCTATGTGTGATCACGTTTCAAAAATTAGCAAAAATCAGAAAATGAATCATGTCGATTGCTCTAATGAAACATCTTCAAAATCATCCATTTCAAATATTTCAAAAAACAATGATTTTCAAAAATTGTTACTTCCAAAACAGTTTTCAAAACCAGATTCAATCAAAGTCTTCCAGAAAACAAACTTATCAAACAGCTTGCAAAAACAAATTTCAAAAATCTATTGTTTAAAAAATTTTCAAACACTATTTCCCATGAATTCATTTAAAAAACCTATTTGTACAAACGAATTTCAAACTACATTCTTCACCAACTTTGTTTCCTATTGGTTTTTGAAAATAGTTTTCAAAGTTGATTTTCACAAATGTATTTCAAAATAAATGATTTAGTCCCCATGTTGCGACCTGCTATTTTTGAAGCTCAACCCGCCTTCAAGAGCAGCGGTTATTACTGTGGAGCGTACTAATCATTTCGTGTTTTAATAACAGTGGTGGATTTTCACAATGATTTTGTGCTCGATCATCCACCTTCCTTCCTTTCTCAAACATATCCCTCATTCCTTCAACGGAGCAAGTGAAGCAACATGAAGATCAACTAGCGGATCGAGCCGAAAGCTAGAGGCGCACCTGCCCGTGGAGCTAGCCGAGCGACAGGAAGACCAACACCAACCGTTCAAATACAATATTAGAGTTGTACTAACCCGGATCAAGCGACATGAAGATTAGGAACACCTGTTCGAGTTCAAACTGTTGAGAGTTAGAAGAACACCAACCCGTTCTGTATGATCACAATACCACTTCGAAGCAAGAGCCCGAAGACGAAGCGGAAGAGTTCAGAAGGAGTTTAGCTCAAAATTCCCCCTTTAATGACTTTTAGAATTGATGTATAGGTTTTCCCCTAGCATTCTTTTCTCTCTTGTCCATTTCTGAATAGATTACATGTATAGGTTTACACATTCCCTTTGAATTAATTTAGATCAAAGTGTATAGGGTTCCCCACTCCCTATTTTATTTGCGAATGATCGAGCATCGAAATTTCTATTGAGAAAATCCACCACCTTGAAAACACATGTTTTCAAAATTGTTTTTCTAAAACTTGGTTTCTTTCGGCATGCACGAATAAAGAGAAGAACGAATAAGGAACGACTCCTCACAGTTATATATCATTCATTAACTTTGCTTTATGGGGCGAGAATTCACGGTATCTGCAGAAGGCATCCCCGGAACAAACACACCAATAAATACAACCAAGCGAGAAGCAAACCGCATGCATTGCATTCATTACAAAAAAGGTTACAGGCATTCTCGGTTAGTTCAAATTGGTCAAACAAACACGTCTTGTTCACCTCAAAAATTGCATAATCGCATGCTCTGTTCTCACCCACTACACATCCCCCTTCAGGCCAATATCTAAAAATCCAAAGCCTGATCTTCAAGGGATAACAGAAAATCAAAGAGATCGAGCCTCTTCCACTACAGAACTACCATGTGCATCAGTGACCAAAATGAAAAGAAGCAATCCTTTCCATATCGTGGGGTCACCATGCGGGAGTTGTCACCCCCTAAAAGTCCCAAGATCCAGGAGCCAATCACCAAGCCGACCTCACCTGAGAATCACTACCCCGACAACGACCCCAACAACTAAACCCTCTTCAAGGCCGATAGTAATAGGATAAACTTCATGAGCCATGAGCTGAATTCGACTCAAGCGAGATGAGATGTAGCCTTACCACTCATGCATTGCAAAAAAACAAACAACACACAAAAAAACATTCATTCAACCATCTTCATCATCACTTTCAGCATTTCGCGCATCCTATACATAGTAATTCCATATTACCACAATAGATTGCATTGTAGATAGTTGCACTTTCATACTCTCGTATCGAAACGACATCTTTGGGGAAAACCTTGAGAGATTGATTGAACAAAATGCCTGAATCACTAAACTCTCGACCCATCAATTCACACAAGGGTCTAATCTAAATCAGCACCACAATCAAGTGAGTAGTGTGCGAAGAGCGGTATTTTTCTCTTGAATTTCAAGTGAGCGTTTTTGGACAATCCACTGAGCGACGAGGGAAGGTAGAGAGAGCCAGTCGAGGTAAAACCATGAGCAACTTGTGCTTCCCCTCAGCACATGGGGAGACATAATTTAGAGTGAGATCAATGTCGATAGTAAGACACAAACTGTGATTCATGCGAAGATCCAAGAATAGTAAGAAAACAATCATTGCCTAATGAGAATGATGAGGCACTTAGGATCAAAAAGCTCCACAAAACCAAAAAGCTTTAACTGCCCTACACGTAATCCTTTAGTGAGCCCCGCTGAGCCTTCCAAGATAAACCTTTTTGTACGAACTCCACAATATGACAATCTACACATATACTTACCTACCCTTGCAATAGCGGACCCCGAAAGAGCCGGAGCCATGGCCCCTCCCCACCATCTTTCATAAAACAACAAATGAAAATGTTTGAAGAAGTCAAGGAGTCAATGCAACTCTAAAGCCAAACACCAAAAAGAACACCAAAAATGTTCAAGAAGATCAATGAGTCAATGCAACTCCAAAGCTGAAAGCCAAAATACAAAGCTGAAAATGCTTGAGAAAGTTGATGAGCCAAATGCAATTTCAAAAACACAAAAATGAGAAGAAAGTTTAAATCATACGCCAGAAGAGGCAAGAAGGAGAAATCCAAACGAAAAGGACCAATGATGTCCTAAAGAAACCGATAAGGGGTTATCAAAACCCGTCTAATCATTCCACCCATGGCAAAGGCAAAACATGTCCTCTATTGCACAAAAGCTCCACAATTCCTAAACAAATCCTCCAGTCCCATGTGACATACATCATACCCCTCATCCCTATTACAACCCAATAAAGACCTCTGACTCATAAGTCGATGAGCGTCAACTGAAAGTATCGGATCTGAAACATGAATCATAAGCTTCGTACTTGTTATCAACATTTCCCGTCATACCAAAGGGACTATGAGCGAATGAGTGCGACCTTACTTCACAAGGTCCTTTGAGTGTGAGTGACTATTTGATCTAAGCACCAAAACATAAACAGCTAAACCCATTGCAGGTCAGGAATTTGTGAGGATCGTAAAGTCCGGGACCTCAAAAAGAAATTCTCAGGAAAATACTGATCCGAGCATCAAGAGTACCTTCACGACATTAGCACACACGGCCATACTCGCGAGATATTGACCCACATCCCTCCATGAGAGGAAAGTGATTCACACATTCCACTTCAACAATCACTCAAGACCGAACCAAAGATGTCTTATATTCGTAAACCTCATAGTAATAGAGATAGAATCATCCCTTCTCTTCAAAAAACGCATATGCATTTTGCATCTCTTCTAGCATTTAGTATTTGCATGCATCATAACCACTTCATTCTCAACATCCGACTAGTAAGAACTCCACCTAGTCTCGCTGAAAGTCAGTTTCAGTTGTTGAAGCATAACTTTTGATCAAAAGATGTCAATTGGAGCCATTCCGGGCCATTATCGAGCTACATCGAACCATCTCGGAGCCATCCTGGGCTATTCTCAAGCTACATCGAATCAAACTAAAGCCATTCGAAGCCGTGCGAAGACAATCCCGGAGCCATCCAACGTCATGCTCGAGCCTCATCAACACCATATCTAGAACCAAGCTGGAGCCACGCGGGAGCCATCCTCAGACATTGAGACCATCCCAGAGACCATCCCCAGGGCTACACAGAAGCCATTTTCTCACCAAAACCTTGCTTACAGAGTTTCGAACTACGTATGGTCTGATCTCAATACGAAATTGAGTACGTAGGCAGCCCGCCCAGGGTGCGACCATCTCAAAAGAAAGTTCCCCACTATCATTAAATGAAGCCATCCCGTAGCCTCCCTGGAGCCATCCCGAGCTATCCCGGAGCCATCTCGAAGAACCTAAAGCCGTAATTGACCATACCAAAGCCATTCATTTGCAACACAAAAAAAAAACTGTCAACCACAGTAAATCACATCAACCCACCATTCGACTCAAAATCCAAAACAAATCGAAACTCACCGACCATCCCGAAAATCTTCACCCAAATCGAAACCCACCAACGATCCTGAAAATCCCCATTCGATTCAAAACCCACCAACCATCCCAGGGTCGTTGCTCACAAGGGAGTCACATATCAAACCGGAGCCATGAGCGTACATGAGCCATCAAATCACATCGGAGCCATCTGATCATACCAAAGTCATCCGGTCATATCAAAGCCATCAAGGTCCAAAGTTACTCATTCACAAAACCATCCTTTCGAAAATCGACTACAAAATCACAAAACCAAAACAAAAAACTCAAGGGCCATACCGGAGCCATCTCGAACTCTGGAGCCAAGAGTCCTACCAAATCCCGAAACCATAGAGCACATCGGGCCGAGACCACCAAAAACAAAACCAAAACAAAAGTCCCACACTGACAAAGTCAAAGGCGACATCATCAAACAGCATTTGACTATCACATCCCTCACGGAAGCAATCAAAAAACATCCAATCCCGGATCAATCCACAATCAAAATCATCCTTCGACCAACCACTCAAAACAACAGTGTCGTACAACTCGATCAAAGTATTATAGGCCTGTCACAAGTCCTATAGCTAGATGTCAAGAGGTCTAGTTGAGGCCCGTCATAAGTCCTCGTACTTTCAATTGCATTCTAGGCCCGTCATAAGTCCTAGAGCTAGACACCGAGTTCTAGTTGAGGCCCGACATTAGTCCTCATGCATAACCCATATTCCGATTGTATTCTAGGCCGGTCATTAGTCCTAGAGCTAGACACCGAGATCTAGTTGAGGCCCGTCATTAGTCCTCATACATTTCGAAGATGCATTCTAGGCCCGTCATAAGTCCTAGAGCTAGACACCGAGTTCTAGTTGAGGCCCGTCATTAGCCCTCATGCATAACCAATATTCCGATTGTATTCTAGGCCCGTCATTAGTCCTAGAGCTAGACACCAAGATCTAGTTGAGGCCCGTCATTAGTCCTCATACATTTCGAAGATGCATTCTAGGCCCGTCATAAGTCCTAGAGCTAGACACCGAGATCTAGTTGAGGCCCGTCATTAGTCCTCATGCAAACCCATATTCCGATTGTATTCTAGGCCCGTCATTAGTCCTAGAGCTAGACACCGAGATCTAGTTGAGGCCCGTCATTAGTCCTCATACATTTCGAAGATGCATTCTAGGCCCGTCATAAGTCCTAGAGCTAGACACCGAGATCTAGTTGAGGCCCGTCATTAGTCCTCATGCATAGGTCATTTGATCGTATTCTAGGCCCGTCATAAGCCCTAGAGCTAGACACCGAGATCTAGTTGAGGCCCGTCATTAGTCCTCATACCATCAATCACCGCAATTTGGGGCCCGTCATAAGTCCCCGTGCACCCGCATTCATAAGAACAGATCATAAACCGTAGTGAGAATTTTTGGCGTCCCGTCAACCTTGATCCAATTCTGCAAGGGCTTGCAGAATTGAATCAAGGGGAGCCATTTGTAGACACCAAAAATTCTCACCCCATAAAGCAAATTCCGAAATAATAAGAGGGGTCGTCGCCTTTCTTTTTTTTAAAACATATTAACGTGCGTGCTAAGACGAAACCATCATTTTATAATCTTTTTCAAAACATTTCAGAAAAAAAACACAATTCTTCGAAAATGAATTTCCATCGACAGTCCAGTTTCAAGGTCGTCCTCTTTTGTTTATTCACTTATTTTACTATTTTATTTTATTTTATTTTTATTCATATCCACTTTTTCTTATATTTTATTTTATTCTACTATTAGCATTAGTATTTTTTATTTTTATTCTATTTATACACACTTTTATTTTCATCTTACAAACCAACCCACATTTAGTTGAACCCTGGCCCAGCTCAGACCCTTAAACCCATTCCAACCCCTAGTATTGGACCTACCAAGCCCAAAAAACAAAAAAGCCCACCCAAAAAAAAAGCCCTAAACCTTTCCTCGACCCCTTGACCTCCTTCTCGGTCGATCCCATCTACTTCACCCCGCCTTCCTCTCGAAGATAGTGATCTCCCTCATACTACTTCTCTTCATCTGCCTCCCATCTCCCAAAAACCCAGACGGATCAAAAGAAAACCTCAATTCTTTCTCCTCGCCGGCAATCAACGAAAATCTCATCACCGTTACTCCATTTTCAACCTCGATTCATCAGTTACAATATCCTTATGCCATTCCCCAGTTTCTCGGCTCTCTTTCAGTGAACCCCATACCTTATCTTCCATGGAAGCAACTGGAGGATCCCTCCCCACTCCTCATCAATCTCACTTCACGACTCCAACTTCACAGCCTCGCGAACTCCGGCATTTCTGCCCAGAAAAAACGTTGCGACTTTCACTTCCTGAGGAGGGTCGATGTCGATCAAACCTAAATCCAAACCTCTTCCTTACTCGTCTTACACCAGTCTCGAACCTATATCTCCATAAATATGAAGAAACCCATAGTCAGAAAACACTCATCTTACCTCCTCCTCTCCTTCTCGGCCGCTCTTCAAAACACCACACTGAAAATCTCATATCATTTGCGCCCTCGAAAAGAACCAGAACCCTGGCGACTTCACTCTCTGCAATTGACACTCTAGATTTACCCATATTCATCGATCAAACACTGCTTCATTCTTCTTCAACCTGGAACTCCCCATCACCCCCATCCCATCGGAAATACGCCGTACCCAAAATCGGATCTCCTCTGAAAATCCCCTCACCATTCGCAAAACCTGGCTTCGGTCATCGTAGATATCTCCTTCGAATTCTCTATACCCAGCACTCGCCAAACGTTGATGCCCAACGACCGTTCATCATCCCATGTCTTCGCGTTTTGATTCGTCCTATCCATCATCTCGACGGCCTCGAGTCTTCCTCCTGACTTGGAGAATGACTTTGAATTTTATATGATTCTGAGCTTGAGTTAATGGTGGTACTACTGTTGTCTTTTGCTCAATCTATTCTTCCAGTTAGTCACTCGGTTGTTTTGGGTTAATGGCCAATTTGGGGTACTCTGAAACCGCCTCGAGAAGAAGGAGGCTCTCTGGGTCGGTTTCTGCGTGAGGAATTACCGGTTATTCCTCTGTTGGTACTCCCCTTTTGTCTATCAGTCTTGGTACATTTTCCCTTTGCAACTGCGCTGGACTTGATCGGATGAATTTGGGCCGGTAACACTACTTTTGCGACTCGGGCTGAACTTGACCAAATGACTTTGGGCCTTACATGCTTTGGGCTTCACTAAAGCTCTTCATGGGTTTGGAAATTTAGTTGTCTTGTTCTTCTTTATTACGCCTTAATTATCTCTGATGATTAATTGCTCCTTGCGCATTTATATGGGGCTTGGAAATTAATTTGAAACTAGCATGACTTGCCTCCTGCGCTTAGATAAGAACATGAATGGAGTGATAGTTGCCCGAATATATGAAAGATAAATCACTTGTTGGCTGGTTGGTCCTTATTAATTATTCATCTTAGAGGGAAATGATATAAACCCTTCTAGGTATGATCCTACATGACTCACAACTTCACCCCTTTGATACTACACTTCGGTTTGAGTCATAATCTAAGATGATGAATTAATTTGAGTAGCAACCCCAATGCTTGATTTATCTTACAATCCTTAGCATTTGTTGGCAGCTTGAAACTCTTTTCTATGTTCTCGGTTGGGGTGTGGGAGATGATTAGATTGCCCCATTTCCTCCCATTGAGAGGGGCCGTATGATCCCATTGCACACACCCAACCCTCTTACATTTCATTACTAACCAAACTCGTGTTCCTTGTTTTTGTTCCATGACATGTACCTGATGGATTGATGAATGAAAAACTACTCGGAGATAAGGAGATGGACCTTGGCTAGGACTATCGGGGCTCCCTTCAAACGTAAAAAACGGTTGGTGTATCTCTTCGGATCCCCTTCAGCTCGAGTGAGGCGGCGTCGATGCGACCCCCCATAGCAGCTCGTTTAATTCAACACTTAAATTTTGTTATCATTAGTTGTAATTTGCCTATTAGTGGTGCTACCTTGCATAGTCTTGGATTTCATAATTTTTTGTATTTGTCGGCTTGATCAGTTTTACTCTGCTATCTTTCGTACATATTTTTGAATGCTGTTATTTACATGTGTGATTTTATACATGGGCGTTTAATTTGTTAGTTTCGTCTTATAAACTGTTAGATTGGTTTAGCACTTGTAGCCATTAGAATAGCCTTTAGGTTTACCCATTTATTTCTGGACATTTCGAGTCCAGTTTAGAAAAGCTCCTAGGTTTGGGGATGTTGCTCACTCAAACGGGCCGTAGAGTCTGGTCGGTGAGGAATGCCCTTCCTTTATAAAATTTTCCAAACAATCCATAATTGTCAGAATAAAACCCACAATCAATGATTCGTTTCAACCAATAAAATCCAATTCAAAACCCAAAACTCAATTCCAAATTCAGCCCAAAAAGTCAATTTCAAATCGATTTCTCTCATCGAATACTCCTCAAAATCAATCTCTCACACTCTCTCATCAAACACACTACAAGATCAATCTCTCATACTCATCAAACACTCTTTCAAAACAATCCTTCTGACTCATCAAACACTCTTTCAAAACAATCCTTCTGACTCATCAAACATCCTTCAAAATCAATCCTTCTCATACTCACACATCATACACTCTTCAAAATCAATCTCTCTCATGCTTATTCATCAAACACCCTTCAAATCGATCTTTCTGACATCAAATACATTTCAAAAGCAATCATTCTCACACTCACTCATCAAACATTCTTCATACACAATTCAAAATTCATTCCAATTCATTGTCAATCCCAACTTCAAATCATCCAGCTGAGGCCCAATTTGAAGCCTAACTCGGCCCAAATTTCAAATCTTAAATCGGACCCTAATCACAAGGCCCAATCCGGCCCATTTTACAAAGCCCAAACCTGGCCCTTTTTTCCAAACCAAATTCGGCCATTCTTCAAGGCCCAATCTGACTCATTTTCTAAAGCCCAATTCAATTCAATCCAATTCATTTCAATTCAAACCTGATTCAATTCATATCGAACCCGATGCAATTCAATTCAATTCAATCCATTTCACTTCAATTCTAACCCGATTCATTTCAATTCAAGCCCAATTCAATTCTTAATTCAATTAGATTCAATCTCAATTTCAATCCAATTCATTTCAAAATTCTTTTCATTCCCAATTCAATTCAACTTCATTTCAATCCCAAACAATTCTAAACATCATAAATCTCAAACTCCTTAGAACTCAAGCATCTCGAACCTCTAAGCGTCTCAGCAGCTCAACAGACTCGAACGTCTCAGCAGCTCAACAGACTCGAGCGTCTCAGCATCAACAGACTCGAACGTCTCAGCAGCTCAACAACTCGAGCGTCTCAGCAGCTCAACAAACTCGAGCGTCTCAGCAGCTCAACAGACTCGAGTGTCTCAACAGCCAACAGACCCGAATGTCTCAGCAGCTCAATAGACTCGAATGTCTCAACAGTTCTACAAATTCGAACATCTCAATTGACTCATCAAATTCAAACACCTCGAAAGCCCTCAACATCCCAAAAACATGAACCTCTCAAAATTTGATAACCCTTTCAAGCCTCGACCGTCTTATAGACCCGAATGTCTCACAGACCTCATCATTTCAAAAATTCAAATGCTTCACAGAGTTGAGCATCTCATAGACCCTTGCACCTCAAACTTCATAACAAGCCCGGCAATCTGTCAAACCTCACAATATGACCACAAAATCTCTTTGACCCTTCAAAGACCCAAAAGGTCAAAACCCTACTTCCTTCGAAACCCCAAAAACATCCAAATCTCCAAAAAACCTGAACTACGTAAGGTCTGATCTCAACAGGGAGTTGAGTACGTAGGCAACCCGCACAGGGTGCGACCCCACATCGAACAAAATGCCTTTTTTCACTCAACCACCTCACCTCCAAACAACCCCGTATCGTCTCACAGACCCGAGTGTCTCACAGACTTTTTTATCCCAATGATTCGAATGTCTCATAGACCCGAACATCTCACAGACCCGAGCGTCTCACAGATTCGAGCGTCTCACAGACTTCGACATCTCAAGGTTTCAAACGTCTCATAGACCCGAGCGTCTCACAGACTACCCCCTCAAACCTGAAACTTCAAACATCTCAAAAAAAATCGTGAACTACGTAAGGTCTGATCTCAACAGGGAGTTGAGTACGTAGGCAACCCACACAGGGTGCGACCCCATTTCAAACAAAAAAACCCCTTTTTCCCCATCTAAGGTGACTCTCGTATCTCTCAAAACACTCAAACCTTCTTCGGCTCCCACAAACTCAAACCATCAGACTTCAAGTCCTGTCCAATCATTCCACCTCCGACTCTTTCCAAATCTTCATTCTATACTCATCCGAATTCGTCAATTCTTCTTCTTGGCACTAGCTTGGCAGAAAAGCTTGCCTCATCCACTCGTTTACTCTCTTCCCATCCTAATCCTATCCTTGGCTTTTTTGAATCTCTCTAATAAGGTTTTGAAAGAAGACAATCCCGACAATTGGAGACCGAGGTTTCCTCGGGCACCAATCCGAAGTCGTGGTCGTTGCCACTTCTGAGGGGTGTAACCCAGTGCGAACCCACAACAGAATCTCTGCAAATGACCAAATAGTCCCTATGCATAGGCAATAAATCATCAGAGTCAATTAACGGTTCTTAGAACCCTTCTCCTCCCTTCCTAGTTCCTTAGGTCAAACTAGGTGGCGACTCTAGTCAATTCCGCCTTATAGAGGCATAAGTCCGCGTGGAGCCCATTGAGAGCGGGTGTAGTGTTCACTAACACTTCCCCTTTATGCTTTCTGGGAAAGACGGACGATAGAGTAGGTATTTGAGGGCTGCCATGAATAACGGGTTTTCACCCTCCACAGAATGGCATTTCATAGGCTCTAGGCTTCTTAGTCAGATCATATTTGCATAGACCCCCCTCATACCAAAAAATCACCCTCCACAGGTCTCCCCAAATTTTATTTCACACAAAACACATACAAGTCTTATCGACTGAACAACTGTAAACATATATTCATAGCATCATGCTCTAGATCTAAGTTCTAGGCTTACCGGTTTCGCGCTGAGCACTAGCCTCAGCGCCTGAAGTTCCCACTGTATACAGGGTGTTTCTACTCGGCACTATCTCCTTCCCCTTCTAACTCCCGGATGAGGATGGCTGTCCTCCCGGACCCCTAGTATAGGTGTTAGTCTGTGGTGCCTGACCTCCTCTGGGTCCTCCAGTCTCCGTAGCTGGTGGCCTCTGTGAACCTCTCGACCCCTTGTATGTTCTAATTGCTGGGTTAGAAAAACACTCGAACTCCCTATGGCCTTCTTTCTTGCAATACCGACACTCCACCTTCCTTCCTGCGCAGTCTACTCCTGGGTGATCACCTCCACAACGCTTACAATAGTAGTGGCGCTGGGTTGGCTTATTGCCTATTGTTTATACAACATGGTTTAGTAGAGGTATAGCTAATAAAAGTGTTGGTTAAATGAGAGGTGGGTATCCTTACCCCTAGGTGGTGCCGATCTAAGCGGCTGAGCATCAATGGCTGGGCCGGTCAGACGAGGGACCTGCTCCTTCGTCTTCTGACCATGGAAGTCCTTCCGCCCCTTTTTCTTGTCAAAGAATCTCCTGTTGCAGGTTTAGGTTAGTGACCAAACTAAGTATAGGCAATATATAGGTACTCCTCCTCAAGTAAAGGTTTCTTACTTCCCCTTCTTGTAGAATCCTCCAGATGTGGCTCCCTCATCTTCCCCCTCCGTGTTCTTCCTCTTCTTTCCCTGGGCTTCCTCCCTGGACTGTAGCATTCAGTTACTGATGCTGCGTCATAACACTCTTGAATGGTGGTGATACGAATTGCTCCCATGGCACTCTGGATGCGAAATTGCAACCCTCCCCTGAATTTCTGAATCTTCACAACGTCGGAGTAGTCGACCCCTGAAATGTAATCCAACAGGCTGATAAATCGTGCGTAGTACTGGTCGACTGTTTGGCTCCCCTGGATTAAGGTCTCAAACTCTTGCCTTTTTCTTTGCTTCAAATGCTCGGGGTAGTATTTCACTCGCAATACCTCCACAAATGCTGTCCATCCGAAATCCGGTGTAGCTCTATGGTGGCCCTCCACAGACCGCCACCAAGTATCAGCTGCATCCTTCAGGTTGTATGCGGCGATGTTGACCTTCTGATCCTCTGGAACTCTGACGGCCCTGAAAGCTTTCTGGTGTTCCACGATTGTAACGCCCCGGTTTACCACCACCATTTACTAAGCCTCTTTTTTTTTTTTTAATTCTAGAGAGACATGTTATAACTAAAGTAACTGCTTATATTATACATGCGTCAGTCTTCTTTTTACAAAGGTCCCCTAATACTATCACCGGGGGTTACCGCCACACTTACTAACCACTAGTAAGTGTAAGGCTATTACCACCACCACCCCTACGCTAGCTATCTTACATCGCTGTTACTATCAAAAGAGTGACACAACCAACCCGTTACACCTTAGTACCAAAAGACCCCTTCCAGCCAACTACTATGTTAGCTCCTACTCCTATTTTACACCAAAAGTAAAGGGGTATCAAAAGGCTATTACATCGCTAGCATCTAACTAGGGACCACTTGCATATACTCGTACACTGTGGAAACATCATGAGTGATGGACTGATTGGTGCCATTTTCCGGGTGCCTAAAACCTTGTATCTTCTTGTTCCACTCTTCATAAATTATCTCGGTGACCCCAGGCTGTAAACTTCTACGATAGGTGACAAACATGAAAATATAGAAAGTATCGGTGGACTCGTCCTCAGTGCAGAGAAGGTGTCCATCCCAGTTACCCTGAATTCACAGAATACATATACACAGGAAAACAACCAAATAAAATCAGTAAAAACTGAGTAACACTACCACACCCCGTAAAAACTTATTTTCTCTTTAAAACCTTTGTTCCCAGCAAATATTAACAAATATAACAAATCAGAATAGATCACACACCATTTACCTGTACCATGAATTATCAAGAGATAATTAATATCAAATACAAGATATTTCCAAATGAAGTCCACCACACAAGATATTTCCAAATGAAGTCCACCACACAAGATATTTCCAAATGAAGTCCACCACCACCACCACCCACCCTATGTCCTTAAGTGTGCACACCCCCCTACTGAAACTTCTGCCCAATAGGAGTAGATCATAGTGGCAGCTCCATTTCATTAGTAGGAGCTTATATTGTTGCCGGAACGTCGGCTTGGCCTTAAAGGCTCTCACAAGAGGCATAGCCTTAGGATAACCATGATATCAACATCACACAATATTTCCACCACCACCACAAGAGGTTATCCTTAAACACATTTGCAAACCATGAGTAAGATATCATAACCAAGCTTTACACAAGTAGTAATTCACACATCAAGCTCACCACTTGTAAAATAACCTTAATAACATCATAAAATACCATTCAAGCTCCAATAAATCAGAGAATCAAATAATTTCCAAGAAACCACCTTAGAAAGCTTAAATTCTTATTTTTAGCCAAAATCACTATTCACCAACTTAAGCAACTTCCCAAACGAGTCTCGGCCTAAAATTTTAACCATGATCCAATATCAACAACACAAGTATCTCCTAAAATTTCAGCTCAAGATCAATTCGGAAACCCATTCAAACATTCAGAAAGGCTTAAAGCACCTTTTCTCATTTTTAGCTTCTTTACCTTGTCTAACCGACTTAAATTTCTCCATTCGACTTGATTTTTCAACCATAACCATATATTCACTATTCAAGACTACCCTCAAAATTTTAGCTCAAACCCATGTCGGAAACCTATCCAAACAATTTCTAAAGCTTAAAGCTCATTTTTCTTCATTTTCAAAGTTCTTTAGTGTTTTCCTACTTCCCAACCTTATTTCGACTTGATTTTCTAGGATGTTCACTAACTATTCATCCCTAGTTTACTGTAGAAATTTTAAGAAAATAGGAGATAGGATTCGTAGATAACAAAACAGAATGACTTAAGAAAGAAAATAAGCTTAAAGGGTGAAAGTGATGTGCATAGATGTTACCTGTCCTCTCCTAGCCATTTTGGAGCTTTTCTACCTTGATTATAAGTTGCTTGAGCTCAAAATCTCCAATAACCAAGTCGCCCTCCTTGGATTTTGGCTTCCACTCCTTAAACTTGCCTTTTTCCTTGATTTTAGCTTAATTACTACCTTAGATTTGTGTTTCCAATGGAGGAGTGTTGTTGCCTATGCTCCAATGGTGTTTTCTAGCTTAGGAGAAGCAAGGTAGATGAAGAGGAATGGCCACCTTGCTCACCTACCATGGCCGACCTCCACCCCCCTTTTATACTTGATTTTTCATCCTTATCTTACTATTTGTAATTATGACTTCTAGAATTGTCCATAGCCATAGATTTGTGTTAGGTGACAAAAACCAATCCTAACCACTCATGCCAACCGCCATTGAATGGATAAGGAGGGGGCAAGTTGATTTTGCAATCATTGGCAAATAGTAAGGAGGTGTGAATAGTAACCGAGATATTTTTCTCCTCCTTCCTTGATATTTTCGGCCCCATCTTAGGCCATGTTTGGCTTGAGCTTTTTTATGGGAATTAAGACTATATGTGTAGGTATGTTAATACTAGTGTGGGTTATCAGGTGTAAGGAATTTCCTCGGGTCACTTTTGAGCTCTCCTTAAGCCCCGTTTGCCCAGAACCACTAAATACTGAAAAATGTAACTAGATTGTCTTATATTAAAAGAAGAAAGATATGATTGTTTCTTTCCTCAAAACACTCTCAAAAGTATCTAACACACTTCCTAAGGTTGATACCCACTCTCAGTTCCTGAGGAGGAATTCAGTAATTTTCAGGAATTTCAGAAATCCTGCGAAACTAAGGTTTACCGGGTGATACTCCGGGAACTAAAGTTCTAATGTTCACCAAGCACCTCCAACTAATTATAACCTTCTCCATCTTTAGAAATTAGGGTTTCCTAAGGTTTACAATAAATAAGACCTTAATCACAGTTTAAGAAATTTGGGGTATTACATCCTCCCCCCGTTAAACAAAGCTTCGTCCCGAAGCTCAATTCACCTCACAAAACATACATTCACATACTCCAAGAAATTAAAACAATACTCCACACAATAATTCTCAGTTAACCTCATCAACCACAAATGATTCAGCAACATCACCAAAACCTCAGACACACCAATCACACAATATAAACCATCACAAATTCGATACCACATATAAAATCTTAAGAGGACAACTCCTAAAATAACATCCAAGTATTACCAACCATTTCTGGCACCAACAAACATTCACAATCACAACATTCACAAACACTAGTAGTCATTCACCACTTACCATACGACTCTCCCCCCCTAAAAAGAAAGTTTCTCCTGAAACTTTAATTGCTGACCTTAATCAAAGAGTTCTGGGTGTTGAGTTCTCATCTTGCTCTCTAGTTCCCATGTAGCTTCTTGAACTCCATGATGAGTCCATAAAACTTTAACCAAATCCACAGACTTCCCTCGGGTCTCCCTTGTCTTACGATCCAAAATTTTAATTGGGTGTTCCTCATAAGTCAAATTAGGTGCAACTTCTACCTCGTTGGTTGCTGCAACACATGTGATTCGTCTGGAACGTATGTTTCAATTGTGATACGTGAAACACGTTGTGGACCCTATCCAAGTTCATCGGCAAAGCTAATCGGTAAGCCAAATTTCCAACCTTTTCCAATATTTCATACGGACCGATGTACTTAGGAGCAAGTTTTCCTTTCGCCAAATCGTACCACGCTCTTAGTGGGTGAAACCTTCAGAAATACCTTGTCCCCCACATTGAATTCAACTGGCCTTCTATGCAAATCAGCGTAAGACTTTTGCCTATCTTGTGCGGCTTTCAATCTCTGCCGAATGTTCTTAACCTGTTGAGCCATCTCCTCTGTTAACTCAGGCCCAACCCAAACCACCTCCTGCGCATCATTCCAACACAACGGAGTACGACACTTTCTACCATATAAGGCTTCATACGGGGCCATATGGATACTTGAGTGGTAACTGTTGTTATAAGAAAATTCAATCAAGTGCAACTTGTCACTCCATGACCCTTGATAATCCATCGCACAAGCCCGCAACATATCCTCCAATGTTTGAATAGTTCTCTCCGTCTGCCCATCAGTCTGTGGGTGGTAAGCTGTACTAAGGCTCAATTTTGTTCCCATGGCTTTTTGAAATTGCTGCCAAAATCTTGAGACAAACCTAGAATCTCTATCCGAAATAATTTCCATAGGGACTCCGTGATACTTAACCACATTTCTAATATATGCTTCCACCAGCTGTTCCATAGACCAAGTACTTTTCATTGGAATTAGTCTAGTAGTCTTGGTCAACCGATCCACAATCACCCAAATCTGATCCATCCCACCTCTGGTCGGTGGTAATCCCACTATGAAATCCATAGATATCGAATCCCATTTCCACATGGGTATATCCAACGATTGCAACATGCCTCCTGTTTTCTTATGCTCAAATTTAACTTTTTGACATGTTAGACACTTCGACACATGTTCAGCTACCTCCTTTTTCATGCCTGGCCACCAGAAACTTTTCTTCAAATCTTTATACAACTTGTTTCCCCCCGGATGTATGGAATATGCAGAATTATGGGCTTCCTGCATCAACTTCCTTTTAATATCGCCACATGAATCTGGTACACACCATCTTCCACGAAATCTCAGACTGCCATCGTCATGAATCTTAAAATCTGGGGCTTCTCCCTTTTCCACCTTCTCCTTTATTTTCCGTAGTTTCTCATCCTCTTGTTGATGATGCAAAATTTCCTTATAAATGTCAAGGAATACGTTCATACTAAACAAAATTTCTCTATCCACCTCCCCCGTTGTTACCACCTCAAGGTTCAACCTTTTGAAATCCTGTACCAACTCATCATGTAATATCCAATTAGCTTCTCCCTCGTGACTCCTCTTTCGACTTAAAGCGTCTGCCACCACGTTGGCTTTGCCTTCATGGTATAAAATCTCCAGGTCATAATCCTTAATAAGTTCCAACCATCTCCTTTGCCTCATATTAAGCTCTTTTTGAGTGAAGATATATTTCAAGCTCTTGTGATCCGTGTAAATCTTACAAGAAGTTCCATACAAGTAGTGCCTCCAAATTTTCAAGGCAAAAACTACAGCTGCAAGTTCCAAATCATGAGTAGGATACCTGGTCTCATAGTTCTTCAATTGTCGTGAGGCATAGGCAATGACCTTGCCATTCTGCATCAACACACACCCTAAACCATATTTATACGCGTCACTATATACTTCAAAACCGTCTGTACCACAGGGCAACGTAAGAACTGGTGCTGTGGTTAACTTCTCTTTCAAAATCTGGAAAGCTTTTTCACAATCCTCATCCCACTTATAACGCACTTCCTTTTTCATCAGATTTGTGAGCGGTCTCGCAATTTTAGCGAAGTCTTGAACAAACTTCCTATAGTATCCAGCTAGCCCAAGAAAACTTCTAACTTCTCGTACATTCGTTGGCCTGGGCCAATCCTTAACAGCCTGAATTTTAGCCGGGTCAACCGAAATTCCATCACCGGTTACCACATGACCTAAAAATGATACTTCCTTGAGCCAAAAATCACACTTAGATAATTTGGCATACATACAGCTTCTTCTCTTAAAACTTGTAGAACTTGCCGCAGATGATCAGCATGTTGCTCCTCATCCTTAGAGTACACCAATATGTCATCAATAAATACCACTACAAACTTATCCAGGAATTGGCTAAAAACCCGATTCATTAAGTCCATAAATACCGCTGGCGCATTTGTTAGCCCGAATGGCATCACCACAAATTCATAATGTCCATACCTCGTTCGAAAGGCTGTCTTTGGTATGTCCTTCTCTGCTATCTTTAACTGATGATAGCCTGACCTTAAGTCGATCTTAGAAAATACTTTAGCTCCTTGTAGCTGGTCGAACAAATCATCAATCCTAGGCAAGGGATATTTATTCTTGATTGTAACGTTATTTAACTCCCTGTAATCAATGCAAAGACGCAAAGTTCCATCCTTCTTTCTTACAAACAAAACTGGGGCTCCCCACGGAGAAGCACTCGGTCGAATATAACCTTTTTCTAAAAGTTCCTCCAATTGTTTCTTTAACTCATTCATCTCATTCGGGGCCATCCTATAAGGGTGCTTAGAAATTGGAGCTGTTCCTGGTACTAAATCAATAGTAAACTCAATCTCACGGTCGGGTGGAAGTCCAGGAATTTCTTCTGGAAAAACATCTGGAAATTCCCTGACTACTGGAAGATCCTCAAGTGCGGATGGCTTCTGTTCTTGCGCCAATTTTCCTCTTGAACATAACACAAATAAACTGGCTCTCCTTTTCGCAACTCCTTTAAAAATTTTAAGGCAGGTAGGACTTTTACCCTTTGCTTAGCTCCTTCGCATGTGTACGACACTCTTTTCCTTTCTTCCCACATAAGCTAATCTTTTGTTTTTCACAATCTATGCGCCCCTTGTGCTTACTTAACCAATCCATCCCCAAGATTATATCAAAATCCTTCAAATCAAACTCTACCAGATCCATCTCAAATTCTCTACCCTCTATGGTTATTTTACTCCTTCCATTTTCCTAGTGCATCCTACCACTCTTCCCGTAGGTGTAGAAACAGAAATTTCAACTTCTATATCGGGGACTACTCCTACTTTCCTCAAGAATTCGGAGGATATAAAAGAACAGGTTGCACCGGAATCAAATAATACTTTAGCACTAGTTCCAAGAACGGAAAAAGTACCTGTAATGACGTCCCCTTCTTGTTGAGATTCAGCCTCCGTCTTGCTGATTACGTTGATATACCCCTGATTCTTGTAGCCTCCTCCTGGGGTACTACCACTTCCGTATTGTATTTGCTTCCCCTGACTATTCCCTTGTCCACTCATGTTACCTCTTGGACCATTATAATTATTCCTCTGTTCATTTTGATTATTCAGCTGTACTCCTCCTTGGTTGCCACGATTGTTCTGGTTGTTGAGATTTCCAGTTGTAGCAGGTCTTGCTACCTGATCAGTTCCTCCTTCCATCCTTCTTACCCTACACTCATAGGCCCTGTGGCCTAACTTCCCACAGTTAAAACACCTTACCAACCTTCCTTCGCAATCTTCACCTGGGTGATTCCTTCCACAAATCTTGCAATAAAAGTATCTAGTTCCTTTATCATTGAATCGTCGTCCCGGATAATTGGGTCTGGATCCCCCACTTGGTCTAACTTCTACTTTAGCCCTCTTATCAAAGCTCTCGGCCTTACGAGTCTCCATTCTCCTTTTCCGCCCCGTTTGTACTTCCTTCCTTCTCTGTTGTACTCTATAAAGATTAGCAGCTTTATCGTACGCCTCTTGTAAAGTAGTTATAGGTATTACACTCAGAGCTTCTTGTAAATCCCAATTTAACCCTTCCAAGAAACGTTGAACCTTAGCAGTCTCATCGGGTACCACATGCGGAGCAAATCTAGCAAGCTCCACAAACTTAGCATGATAAGTTTTAACATCATCCATTCGCTGCCTCAATCCAGTAAATTCCTGATATTTTTGCAACCTTACATGCTCCGGATAAAATCTTTTCCTCATCGCATCTTTCAACATATTCCACCCAAAACCCGGATTTCCTTTAAGTCTCTCCTCCTCCGCAGTCCACCACAGATCAGCCTCACCTTTAAAATAAAATACAGCCCCACTTACCTTCTTTTCTTCAGGGCAATCAATAATATCAAATATTTTGTCAAACTCTCTGATCCACTCTTCCAGAATTACTGGATCCTTTCCCTGATAAGTACTGGGTTTCATAGCTGCTATCCTCCGGGAGAAATCCTTGGGTATTTCAGCTCTAGCCTCGTGCTGCTCCAGGATTCTTCCCATACTCAGTGTCAACTCCCTCAGTTCATCCATCTGTCCTCTCCCCTCTCCATTACTCCGTCCACTCCCCTCTCCATTATTCTACACAGAGATATGTTAGTTGCAATATAAATAGTTAACTATAATCAATCAAGCACACACCACACAAATATCACAGCAAACATATTTTCAGAACCACATGGTTCTGCCTAGACTCCTAAACCTAAGCCTGGGTCACCTTGCTTCCTAGTCAAACTCAAATTTTCCCCTCCAGCTAACCTATAGCTCTGATACCACTCTGTAACGCCCCGGTTTACCACCACCATTTACTTAGCCTCTTTTTTTTTATTCTAGAGAGACATGTTATAACTAAAGTAACTGCTTATATTATACATGCGTCAGTCTTCTTTTTACAAAGGTCCCCTAATACTATCACCGGGGGTTACCGCCACACTTACTAACCACTAGTAAGTGTAAGGCTATTACCACCACCACCCCTACGCTAGCTATCTTACATCGCTGTTACTATCAAAAGAGTGACACAACCAACCCGTCACTTTACACCTTAGTACCAAAAGACCCCTTCCAGCCAACTACTATGTTAGCTCCTACTCCTATTTTACACCAAAAGTAAAGGGGTATCAAAAGGCTATTACATCGCTAGCATCTAACTAGGGACCACTTGCATATACTCGTACACTGTGGAAACATCATGAGTGATGGACTGACTGGTGCCATTTTCCGGGTGCCTAAAACCTTGTATCTTCTTGTTCCACTCTCATAAATTATCTCGGTGACCCCAGGCTGTAAACTTCTACGATAGGTGACAAACATGAAAATATAGAAAGTATCGGTGGACTCGTCCTCAGTGCAGAGAAGGTGTCCATCCCAGTTACCCTGAATTCACAGAATACATATACACAGGAAAACACAACCAAATAAAATCAGTAAAAACTGAGTAACACTACCACACCCCGTAAAAACTTATTTTCTCTTTAAAACCTTTGTTCCCAGCAAATATTAACAAATATAACAAATCAGAATAGATCACACACCATTTACCTGTACCATGAATTATCAAGAGATAATTAATATCAAATACAAGATATTTCCAATGAAGTCCACCAACAAGATATTTCCAAATGAAGTCCACCACACAAGATATTTCCAAATGAAGTCCACCACCACCACCACCCACCCTATGTCCTTAAGTGTGCACACCCCCTATTGAGAACTTCTGCCCAATAGGAGTAGATCATAGTGGCAGCTCCACTTCATTAGTAGGAGCTTATATTGTTGCCGGAACGTCGGCTTGGCCTTAAAGGCTCTCACAAGAGGCATAGCCTTAGGATAACCATGATATCAACATCACACAATAATTTCCACCACCACCACAAGAGGTTATCCTTAAACACATTTGCAAACCATGAGTAAGATATCATAACCAAGCTTTACACAAGTAGTAATTCACACATCAAGCTCACCACTTGTAAAATAACCTTAATAACATCATAAAAATACCATTCAAGCTCCAATAAATCAGAGAATCAAATAATTTCCAAGAAACCACCTTAGAAAGCTTAAATTCTTATTTTTAGCCAAAATCACTATTCACCAACTTAAGCAACTTCCCAAGCGAGTCTCGGCCTAAAATTTTAACCATGATCCAATATCAACAACACAAGTATCTCCTTAAACTTTCAGCTCAAGATCAATTCGGAAACCCATTCAAACATTCAGAAAGGCTTAAAGCACTTTTCTCATTTTTAGCTTCTTTACCTTGTCTAACCGACTTAAATTTCTCCATTCGACTTGATTTTTCAACCATAACCATATATTCACTATTCAAGACTACCCTCAAAATTTTAGCTCAAACCCATGTCGGAAACCTATCCAAACAATTTCTAAAGCTTAAAGCTCATTTTTCTTCATTTTCAAAGTTCTTTAGTGTTTCCTACTTCCCAACCTTATTTCGACTTGATTTTCTAGGATGTTCTAACTATTCATCCCTAGTTTACTGTAGAAATTTTAAGAAAATAAGAGATAGGATTCGTAGATAACAAAACAGAATGACTTAAGAAGGAAAATAAGCTTAAAGGGTGAAAGTGATGTGCATAGATGTTACCTGTCCTCTCCTAGCCATTTTGGAGCTTTTCTACCTTGATTATAAGTTGCTTGAGCTCAAAATCTCCAATAACCAAGTCGCCCTCCTTGGATTTTGGCTTCCACTCCTTAAACTTGCCTTTTTCCTTAATTTTAGCTTAATTACTACCTTAGATTTGTGTTTCCAATGGAGGAGTGTTGTTGCCTATGCTCCAATGGTGTTTTCTAGCTTAGGAGAAGCAAGGTAGATGAAGAGGAATGGCCACCTTGCTCACCTACCATGGCCGACCTCCACCCCCCCTTTTATACTTGATTTTTCATCCTTATCTTACTATTTGTAATTATGACTTCTAGAATTGTCCATAGCCATAGATTTGTGTTAGGTGACAAAAACCAATCCTAACCACTCATGCCAAACCGCCATTGAATGGATAAGGAGGGGGCAAGTTGATTTTGCAATCATTGGCAAATAGTAAGGAGGTGTGAATAGTAACCGAGATATTTTTCTCCTCCTTCCTTGATATTTTCGGCCCCATCTTAGGCCATGTTTGGCTTGAGCTTTTTATGGGAATTAAGACTATATGTGTAGGTATGTTAATACTAGTGTGGGTTATCAGTTTAAGGAATTTCCTCGGGTCACTTTTGAGCTCTCCTTAAGCCCCGTTTGCCCAGAATCAAATACTGAAAAATGTAACTAGATTGTCTTATATTAAAGAAGAAAGATATGATTGTTTCTTTCCTCAAAACACTCTCAAAAGTATCTAACACACTTCCTAAGGTTGATACCCACTCTCAGTTCCTGAGGAATTCAGTAATTTTCAGGAATTTCATAAATCCTGCGAAACTAAGGTTTACCGGGTGATACTCCGGGAACTAAAGTTTCTAATGTTCACCAAGCACCTCCAACTAATTATAACCTTCTCCATCTTTAGAAATTAGGGTTTCCCAAGGTTTACAATCAATTAAGACCTTAATCACAGTTTAAGAAATTTGGGGTATTACAACGATGAACTTCTCCAGTGCGGCGGGGTCTGGTTCCCCTGAGTAAGTCGGTACTCTTGCGTCAGCAACACTCCTCAACCAATTGGTCTCCCTGGGCTGCGGGGGGGGGGGGGGTATGGCTCCCGCAACTTGAGCTCCTAGTTGTGTGGCGAAGGCTGCCATGGCCTCTGCTAGGCCTGGTATTTCCGGGACATCCACTGGTGCTGTTCCACCTCGTCCTCCTCTGCCGCCTCTGCGTGGTCTTCCGACTCCAGACATCTATAGTATAGTACACTATTATTACTACTCGGTGCTACAACGTAATACACACAATCATACACATGTAATAAAGCTAACTACTAGTAATAAAATATATCCCTAGGGTTTCTCTTTCTAAGTCACGAATCCTCACAGACGTTTCCCGTTTATCCCAATGTTCCTATGCTCATTGTGTTTGACTCAGTATCCTTCATCAGAGCGGTACTCCGCTCTGATACCACTTTTTGTAACACCCCTAGTCCTAACCTGTTAAAAACGTCGCAAGTCGTAGCAAAATAAATAACATCGCAGCGGGAAATAAAACTATCTAAACTTGGTGTTACACGCCGTTACTCACCCTTGTGAGTAACAAGACACGCTTACTTCATCCAACATCCTTACCTCCTTACGCTGTGATGAACAGATACCGAGCACTCTAATTATTATAGACCAAATCTAACTAAATGAGCAGCTAATTGAATACAACTCTTTATTACAACACCAAATAAAATTTAAAAGTGTTTATTAAAAACACTGCAGCTACCCTGTTCCTAGCACTCCGGCTTGTGTCTTCTTCAGCAACCTGAAATGTTTTGCCCATTGAAGGGCTCAGCAATCGAAATGATGGTATGCTAAATGTAGTCCTAAGCCATCTAGATTTCTAAAGTCATTTTAACCATCTTGATATTAGATTCGTTACATAAGATACCGGTTTACAAAAGCAACAGTAATAACTGTAAGCATTAAACAATCGCATAATATCTCACCTGCAACATCAGTACATAAACAACAACCACCAGATAACCAACACCAATAATTCCAAACCATAACAACAAGTCACAAGTATTAATTAACTGAACTTGTTAGTAGGTCACATGACCCTTAACCCTTTTAAACAACCACTTAACTTTTCAAATTAATTCCACCTCAGGCGTCATGTCAAGACAACCTTTTAATAACTCAGTAATGGACAGTGTGTCCCCTGGGTTCCAAAGGAACAGTTACCAGCTGACCTTATGGCCCTGGATAAAATTTGACCGGTCCGGTCGAACCTGTGCACCAACAGCAGTGCTCTCCGCCATCCCCGAATGTGGCTGATGGATTCCCTTGAGTGACTCCCCATTGAAGTCTCTCGTAGTGATCACTATGCACAACCAGAAAGTCGAAACAGTCTGGATTCCTCTCTTTATAAGTTAGCCCTTTAGTCAGTGGTACAATAGCCAATACTTGCATTAAGATTATAATAGTTGACCAACAGTTAGGTTCAATAATACCTAAAGGTCAGTTAATTTTTTTCCAGTTTAGATGTATAAACTTTCAGTCATAATTCGTTCTCGTATAAATACGTACACTAGTAGGAAAAATGTGTTTAACCACGGTTATTTTGCCTATATACCACGGTTAGGAACCGTGGTTTATGCTCGCGTGGTATATAGAAAATTGCCTATATACCACGGTTGAAAACCGTCGTTTAAAAGAAGACTATATACCACGGTTTGCACATAACCGTCGTTTAAGGCCGTTTTTGGACGCGGTCCTCACTGGTTTTAAATGACGGTCAAGTTCGGAACCGTGGTATAAAGTCATTTTATACGACGGTTAAATGTCAAAACCGTGGTATATTGTCTATAAAATCAACGAATAAACCACGGTTATACATATAACCGTGGTTTATAGTCTATGAACTCTTTTTCAAAATCGCCGGCGATTTAGTAGCGTTGCTTCACAGATCTCAAACAGAGCAACAGAAGAGAGGCTATAGAACATGTATGTTCCTTGTTTGCGATTTAGGGTTGCAAAATATTGAGTGAAGAACTCTGGCGTAGTATGTTCCTTGTTCGCGGTGGGTTACAAAATTACCGTGAGAAGAATGAAGAATGGAGGCCATGTTCCTTGTTCGCCGGTTATGGTTGCGAAAATTGCACTGAGTGGAGATGATGTACAACATGTGTTCCTTGTTCTAGTTGTAAGCTGCAAAAAAATACCGAAAAACAAGAGAATGAGTGAGGATGGAGTATGTTCCTTGTGCGCCGGTGAGGGTTGCAAAATTACCGTGAACTTGTAGAGAATGAAGAAGAGTTGCAGAGCATGCATGTTCGTCGGTTGGGTTCCAAAATTACCGTGAGGTTGAAGAGATTGAAGAAGAGTTGTAGAGCATGTTCGTCGGTTTGGGTTCCAAAATTACCGTGACATTGAAGAGAATGAAGAAGAAGAGTTTGAGAGTTTCGTCGGTTTGGGTTACAAAATTAGCGTGAGAATATAAGAGAATAGATAGAAAGAGCCGCGTTAAATTTGGGCCGAAAATTAAAAATCCCGCCTAGACTATATACCACGGTTGACAAAAAAACCGTGGTTTAATATAGTAAGATGTGCAATATAAATGACGGTTCCCAAAGAACTGTGGTATATTCACTCTGACATGTACTATATACCACGGTTGCCCGGAAAACCGTGGTATATCAGTAACCTATATACGACGATTCTCCAAAAACCGTGGTATATGAACTCTGGCGTGTACCTTAAACGACGGTTTCTATAAAAACCGTGGTTTATAAACTTTAAACCACGGTTTTCCTTTTAACCGTGGTTTAAACGCCGTCATTAAAAACATTTTTTCTACTAGTGGTAACAGTGTTGAGCAACACAGTATACAAAACAATATATATAAAATCACAGATATCACTCTTAACAATTAAACACATCACGTCTGGACCTTAGGAAAATCCTTCGGACATTCAGACCACACAATTAACATACCGTTCACCGGGATAACAACTAGCTTGATAATTCTTGCTCTAGTAATTCTTTCCCGTACGCTGTTGTTTACACATGCAATAACGTGTATTATTAATATGACTGTCCACTAAATGTTACAGTACAGTCATCGTAGAGTTTATATTCGTAGTATACTAACTCCGTATGTACTTTCTTTCCCCCTGTTAATTAGCAATGATTCTAGATAACCTAACAGTTCATTATTTTATGTGAAGTTCACATGTGATAATGAATTTCCATTATACGGTATATCCTTATCTCATTATTTATATATCCATAATTATTTCCACTTATTCCTTATATCATATTATTTGGTTATTTATATTATAACCACCTTTATTTTACAAACTTTATATTATACTCCACAATATGCCATAATTCATAGTTTTACTTCCTTTCTTTATTAAATTACAACACCATTCTTATTAATTCGGTATTTATATTTTATACCCAATAACTTTTATAAATTACCAAATAGTCATATAACTTTTATAATTTATTAATTTACCACTTTAACATTTCGGAAATTTCTAAAATAAATATTCTAATCTTTACAAATTACAAATTGACCACAAGTACTTTTCGGTTTTAATATTAACTTTCATATAATTACATTTTAACCCTTAAAACTTTATATATGTTACATATTAACTTATAAACTATAGTTTTAACATTTAATTATCTTAATTACCCAAAAGACCCATATATTCTTGCAAATTATATTTCCGCTCCTATTCAAATCGGTTTTTACATATATACTTTTATAAATTACATATTCACCCCAAAACTTTTATAACTTAATATTTTATGTCATAAATCATTTTAAACCAAAGTTTTTGGTCAACACTTTGACCAAGACTTAATTTCATACTTAATACTTTAATATACCCATAAAATCATATATATTCTCGGTTACACTCTAAACTTTCCAATAATTACAAAATAGCCCCAAAACTTTATAAAATGTTATTTAAACACTTAAACACTTATTTAAATCCACCAAAATTCATAATATTAATTTCTACCTTATATTATATCATAATTATGCCAAATAACCCCTTATGTTTTCGACAATTATAATTTATACACTAAATTTTTCAAAAATTGCATTTTAGCCACATAACTTATTAAAATAGCCATTTAAATACTTGTAGCTATTTTTAATATTCCCAAAATTTATAATATAAGTTAATACACTTATATATATGTTAAAACTCACCAAATCTCACATATTGCTCTCGGCTTCAATTTTGTTTTACCATAAGGTTTTAAAACTTGATTTAAACTTTATAATAAATACATATAAATGTATATAAGCCATATAACACTTCTAAAAATTATGCTAATGACTTAGAATGATTATAAACTCAAAATAGAACATTAAATCCCTAGACCATTCGGTTTAGTCATTTGTGTAGCTTAATTAATTTTTGTGACACAAATATATACCTTAAGGTAATAATATTACCTTATATGTTATAAATTATTTCCTTGACATTTTACTCCAATGTTTTTCGGCCTTAATATGTTTAGAAGTTATACATAATTTTTATACCAAAATTTGAAGCTTAAACCAACCTTAAACTTAATAAACCTTACTTATATAAACTTACCCTTAAATCAAGACAATTCTTGTACTTGATTTTTCTTTGAATTCCAAGCTCTCCAAATGTTATCTTGATGAAGAATTTTCGGCTCCTTATACATAATTAGGAGATCCATTTGTTAGACTTCAAACAAGGATTTATAAATAATATTTGAAGTAATTTTACAAGAGTTTACCTTAGCAATTTAGCAAGGTATTTTTGATACACCTTGGGATGATTGTAGATCCAAGTTTCCTTTATGAAATAATGAAGAGAATATAGGTTTAGAAGTTCTTAATTATTGAAATTTGCTTAAGGAATTTTCTTAAGATTTTCAACATGAAAATATACCTTAACTTGATCTTGTTATTCCTTGTGTTGTTGTTGAATTTAGGAACCTCCTTGGAACATCTATGCTTGGCGAAAATTGTAGGAGTTACTAGGATGATTTCTTGCTTCAAGACTTGAAGATTTAACTAGGAAATTACATTAAATTGGTGTTAGAACTTAGAACACCATTAATGGAGCTTAAAGCTCTAAGGAATTAAATTACCAAAGGAAGAAGAAAAGAGAGAGCAAGAGAAGGAAGACTTACCATTCGGTTAATGTGGCAAGGGAATGAATGGATACGTGAGGTTTTAAGACAAGAAAGACAAGGAAGAAAGATTGGAAATCATTGGTATGATACAAGGCATTATTTTATGTCTTGTTTTTGATTAATTAGACTTAGAATTTGACTACAAAAGTCTCTTAATTGAGACATGTTTTCGGCTGATTGAGGATGAAATAATGGAGTCTTGTTTGATGATTAAGAGCTAGAAGACAAGAGGTATGGTGGTAGTAGTCTTCTTTGAATTTTTAAGTCAATTAACATGTTAATTACTCCCTTCTTTTCCTTATGATTCTCGGTTGTTTATGTGCTAGATGACAACTGATTTTTGCTTGATTGGAGACAAGGAATAATGCTTGTTAGGTTTGTGTTTCATTGACTAATAAATGAGGCAATCAAATCCCATTGTTTTTGGTTGAATTCGGTAGTCAATGCTACTACCAAGACTTTGATTTTTTTTGTTTTATTGCAACAAGTTAGTCTTGATGGTTAGGTACTTGTTCCCTTGATTGATTTAGCAGCAACTCATACCCTCCTTTTCTTGATTTAAATCGGCAGCCATGAGACAATGGAGCCACTTGTTCTTCCTTGTTAAATTGACTAGTCAAAAGTATGACTAGATTTGTGTTTAATTTCTTTATCTTAATATAAGCTAATATCCCTTGTCTTCTTGCAGGAAAAATCGGTGCTGCACTCCCAAATTGACCGAATTTTATTGCTACATTATCATATAGTATATGCTAGGTGAGTCACATTATCATAAGACACATTTTTTTGTTAAAACTAGCCAAAAACTACCCATCTTGACGCATGGAATGGAGGTCAGATGGGCTTGATTTTTAACTTTATTTTTGTTATACTATATTGTACTAAGACCATAATAATATGTGTAATAGGTTCCAGCATTTAATTGGTACATTTTTATTATGGTAAAAGGTGAAAGTTTTAAGGTAAAAATGCTGATTTTAGGTATCTTTTGATCCTAAAATCGCCCCCCACTTGTACTATGAATTTAGTACTGCCATCAATTGATTTAGATGGTCAATTTATCCCCTTTTAATATTATCAACTCGTGGCTCCTCAAAAATTTCAAGGCAATTGCGTAGAACGCGTTTTTGTGACACCCGAAGGTGCGTTTTTGTGCTTTAAGAATTTTCTAGGAAATAATTAGTCGCTATGAGTTCCAAGTGTTTATTGACATTTTTATAGTCAATAATAATATGCAAGTGCATGTGATTGAATCATATGGGGTTATAACAACTTGTAACTCAATCTCCGGGCTAACGGGACACTCCCGGGGCAAAAAGGTGCGTTAAGAAATTCGTCCAAGCACTTTGCTTATTTTTGAAAAAGTGGCTCGAGCATTCTCTTTAGAATGGTGAATGTTTATGATAGGAACTCTTAGAATAATTTATATTGGGGTTTGTGCCACTTCGGTACCTCTCCGAGGCACTCCCGTGGGTTTATGGGGCCCTCATCGAGAACCTCCGAGAACTTTGTCTCTAACTGAGAATCTATCTTGAGGACTTCATCTTAAATGTTAATTAAAGTGCTATTGTGTATTTAGAATGAAGTGTAATGCTTTACTTTATTTAATAAAGTATTTCCGGGACTTTCAGACCTTAAGGGACCCTTAAGGGAACTCCCGGGCATTTTGTATTTTTACTCAGTTATAACTGAGGACTTGTGTTTTAAAGGTCATAAAATGATCCTTAATTAACTTCATATGTGTTTTATAGCTTATATAACTTGATTAGCTTAAGCTCGGGCTTTAATGCTTGTTTTTGACCTTAAGGAGTTTTGGTGCGTTTTAACGCCCAAGTGTTTACTTACTTTTATTAGGGTTTAATAATCCCCTAAATAATACTTATTCATCATTATTTAATTATTTAAAGGTTAGGGGTATTTCAGTTTTAGGATAAACAAACTAGCAGAGTACCTTGCCTCTGTCCTTTCGTTCCTTACATTTCCAAGGTTCCAAGCTAAACTTATTCAATTTTCACAATCAGCCAATCCATCAAATTTCAGTGAAAACAGTATACATTTAAGAAAATAATTTAATTAGACAACTTTTAAGTAGAAATTTTTTTAAGGTTATCATCAGACTTATTTCAAACTTCCACAAACATTCTCACCCAAAAAAACATGTATTGGCATTAGAGAAGTATATTATTTATCACCTGAAAACAAACAAACACTAGTGGCCCGAGAAATAACTGAAGGTTAATTGAAGGTCACTCCCTACCCCACACTTTAAAATAGACAATGTCTTCATTGTGTGACAAGGTAGGAGTGAAAAACTCATAACACACCGAAAAACACTCATGTCCGAAGGAAACACAACAGAGCAGTCAGAAAGAAAAATTAAAATTAAATGAAATTAAACTAAAACTCCCCTGGATTTTGTTGTTGCTGCAGGAGGAACGACCCCACACTTGAGCTTTGCTCAAGTAGCGTAGCTTGGTTGCAGTATCCACACGAAGCATTATTCTGAAAGACAGATACTAAAAACAATAGATATATTTATAGATTAGCAAAAAAATCGGGAAAGAAACTAGAAAAAGAAATTAAAATTGAAACTAAAAACTAAAAAAATATAACGCTAGGTTGCCTCCTAGCCAGTTGCCCTTCTTTTACGTCTTTGGCTAGACGTACCTCTTTCTCTCAAGAGAATCCATAAGATTGATCATTTTCGGCATTCGACGACTCGAAGCTTGAGAGTCAGCTTGCTTCGAAGACCTGCCGGCATAAAATAATAGTTGCTCACCTTCAGTATTTAAAGTAATCATACAGTGAGCAACTTTGATTCGAGCATCGACTGTAGCCAAGAACGGTCTTCCCATGATGATAGAAACTAAAATATCCCTAAGATTCATTAAATACATAAAGCTTAATTAAATAATTAATTAAGCTAAAATAATCAATTAAGGTTAAGAATGTTATTGAGATGAATTAATTTATACACTTAAGAGATTAATTTTATAAACGAACGTAAGATTTAAGGAGGTTAATAAACCTCACATTAAATAACAAAATAAAGGAATATAATTAGAGACGAAGTTAAATAACGAAATAAAATGTACAATACTCATACTTAGGTGAATAATGGTAATTCATCGAGAAGTTTAATAAAAAGAGAATTAATAAATATTAAGTCGTATAACTTAAAGTACGTTACATGAAATAACAGATTAATTAACGTTACTAGAGAAAGAAATTAAATAATAAGACTTGTACAATCTCTAATACATAATAAGTCGTAAAACAATATTATACATCAAAATATAGTATTTCAGGATTTAATAACGAGCCTGAGCATTTATGAGATGAATTAACAGGTTAGAAAACCGACAATAAACCAGTTGGACCATTTTCCTCTTCATTAAACCTTAGCTCAGCCCAATAAAAAATTAAAAAAAAAAAGAGGACCAACCAGCCGAAAAAGGACCGGCCGACCCATCTGCCATTCTGCCTCACTTACAATAATTTCCTAACCCTAACTTACTAACCCCTCTCTTAATTCCGCATCTAACCTAATTCTACTCTCCGTGTTTCTTCTTTCCTGTCAGAACCGCCACCGACTTCATTCTCTTCTTCAGCAAGATTCTCATCTCCTTCCTCCTTAAGCTTCTGGACTCTCTTAATTTGTAAGAAAATCGCATCTATATTCCCTCTAATCCGAACCCGATTCTGGTGCCATCTCTTCTACGGCGCCGACTCTCTCTCTCTCTCTCTCTCTCTCTCTCTCTCTCTCTCTCTCTCTCTCTCTCTCTCTCTCTCTCTCTCTCTCATTTTTTCTCATCTTCTCCTCCATTATTCTGGTTCAACATTCCTTCTCTGTTTCGAGAATAGACTCGCGAGAAGAAGAATACAGTAAGTCTCTCTGATCTTAGAAATTCAGGTCGAAACTTTTTAAACTTACACTCACTTCCTTCCTTGTTTCTATCTAACTGAAAACCGGGGAAAAACTCCCAGACCCGGGCGAGGAAGAAGCCGATAAGAGGGGAACCAGAGAGCTAAAGCTTGGTTTGGTCAACTCCTGGGAAGGTAACCAAAATTTCTGTCAGTTTTGGTTGAAGTAGAAACCAAAAACTAGGAGAATTGCTCTTCTATTTCTCTGTATGCTCGACGCCAAGGAGCCCAACCTTTCCTATTAAAAACTTCCAAAAATTTGTTTCTGGTTGTGTACGAACAATGAACTATCAAACTGGTGTGGGTCTGCAAAGTTGTAAATCTGGACATTTAAAATTGTGGTTTAGATTTCTGGTAGTTCCGAATCCATTGAGCTCTTCTGGATATATGGTGTTCTGGTGTGCGAATTAGGAACCCTACATTTGAATTATGGTTCTGGAAATATTTTACCTAATTTGTTAGTCTAAAATGTGAATTTTAGAGTTACTTGATGCTTAAGAGTTTCAATTAGGAACTAGGGTTCCAAATTTATGAATTAGGGTTTCGAATTTCATAATTAGGGTTTCGAATTTCATAATTAGGGTTTCAATTGAAAATTTGAGTTCTGGAAATTAGGGTTTATGGTTAGTGAATTAGGGTTCCGAAAATATTATCTTAATTTTTGTAGTTCAATGCTGCTAAATTTTGAAATTGTTGATGATTAAGGGATCGGTTGGAATTAGGGTTCACAATTTGGTAAATTTAGGGTTTCAAATTAAATTCGGGTAAAATTTGATGATTTAGAGTCTCAGGTGGAAATTTGAAGGTTTCTGGTAATTGATTTAAGGTTTCGAGGTAGAATTGTAATTTTAAGGAAATATAGGCTAAAATCGTAATTAAGTTAATCTAGGGCTAAAATGTAAAATCTAAATAAAATTGGGTTGCAAGTATAAATATGAAAAATCTGGGGCGCAAAATAGCACTTCTGGAAAAATTAGGGCCGATATAGCAATTATGGAATATAAGGTGTGATTTAGTAATTTTTAAAAATGATGGGCTTTAATGTAATTTAGAAAATTAAATCAGAAATTAAGTATAAACTAATCGAACTGGATATGGTCAACTTAAGTCAAAATTATGATAGGGTTTTTCCAATATTAGAATAGATTGAGAAGGTTAAATTTAGTCAACACTTAATCTATTGAGTTGGGCCTAAATAAATAGAAATTTGATAGGGCTTGAAAAGATTAATCAAAACAGAGTTGGGCTTTAGGAAATTAATTGGACTGAATTACGTTATAAGAAAATAATATATATTCATTAGAGACTTTAGGTATTAAATTGGGCTGAATGATAGAAACTGGGCTATAAAATTGATTAAACTAAAAATGGGCTTACAAATAGGTAACTAGAGTCTTAGTAATTAAATTGGGTTTAGGCCAGAAAATTTGTGTTGGGTTGAGATTAGTCGAGCCGAGTTTGGCTGAGAGTTTAGGAAAATTGAAGTGGGTTTAATATTATTAACGGTCCAAATCAGTAAAAGTGAGTTAAGGAACTTAAGAGTTAAAATAATTCTAACTTATCCAGAATTCTCGTAGTGGGTTTAAATCTAGAATAGGAAGTGAATCTATTAGAGTAAAATTAGGGCCATCCATAAACAAATAAACATGGCCTTAATAAAGTTAGTAAATAAATTGGACTAACTAGACAACTTAGTGGTACTATAATTTAGTAAATTTATCACTTAGTTAAATTGGGCAAGTATCTAAGCTGAGGCCAACTCCAAAATCAAATAAATAAAGTAAATGGACCTTAGATCATGGTAAGTTAGGCTGAAGGGAATAGAAATCGTAGGCAAATAAATATGAGGAAACTAAAGCGAGGTGTAGTAAACAATAACATTAAGGAAGATATATATTAATGCAATGGTGTTACTGAATTCGATCAACATTCAAATTAGAGAAAAAAACTCGAAGTACGAGTAACTGTCATGGGTACGTGAATGGATGGTATTAAAATGTCTAAACTTCGATATAAATTCTGAATAAATCTGGCAAAGGTGGCGGGAAGATATAGGAAAGGAATATAGTAACCCTACAAAAATTTGTTAACCCACGGCTTATTACGTCGTCGAGATTATGTTGTCAATAATTACACCTCGGGGAAACCACTACGGTGAAGTGACCACTCCCTCCCACCACCGCCCCGAATCTTCAGTGTCGCCTAGAAAACGGAACCAAATGAAGAATGTAATTGTTATACGCGTTGAACCTAATCCCAAGAGTCAGATTTGGCGGTACTGAAGTGGTAGGTTGTGGGGAAGATAGAAGGATGCGTAAGTAGACTATTGAGTGTAAAAATAATGAATACAAAGATAACTTAACTCAACATCAAAACCCAGTCATACCAGCTGCTAGTTAGACAACATAAGACCACTTACTTCAAGACAAACATTGCCCGAAGCATCTTAAGATTCAAGAAACATATGAACCATTAAGTTCTAGTGGTGTGATTATAGACTAATGTGTCATAATAATAAACGAGCTATAAAATTCTCTCCTTAAGTAGTCCACATGGAGACGATAAATTAGAGACATTCCAGAGAGGTCTGACTACCGTGTACAGGTTGTTAGGGAAGCGGATGACCACTATACAATCCAGGGGTGTCAAATACTACTTCCAAATGAGACTAATGCTCCTTAATACGAGGAAACACTCAAGATAAAGACGTAAGTAGCAAATAAAAATATAGCTGACGAAACTCCTCTCAAGAAAAGAGTAGTAAAAAAAAGGGGGAGGTAAAGAGGTAACTCTAGGAAGGAGTGCCAAATGGATTCTAATACGAATAAGTAAAAAGGGGGAATCTACGGAATAAAGGAGAGTATGTGAAGCCATCGAAATGGTAAGTGTAAGGGAAAGTTTTCCTAAATTGTTCCATGAGTCGTAGAAAACCCGTTCATTTCAGTCTCCGTCAAAGGATTTAGGGACCTTACCTTCAATATAAGTCATAAATTAATATTTACACCCCCTCTCTAATCATCGTTACGGCGCGAGTAATACTAGATAGTCTAGGTAAAGGTACGAATACCAAGTTACACAACAAGAAAATAAAGAAAATGAAGGGTAACAACACTAATGCTAACTGACCACCCAATGGGCATGTAATAATGATAATCTTAACACCAAAGGAACCACTAAATTGGAAGGTTGTGGTGCAATCCAGCTAACACTATAAAATACCATGTAGGGATTAGTCTGACCAGCTCCTCATATGTACTGGAATCCGTGCTAAATTAGAAAGGTAAACCAGTTAGATGCACTAGAGCATTTTGAGTGTGGTAAAGTGATTTGCTGCCGAGATTAATTCACAGTGTGACATGAGAAATTTAGCCACCTTGATTATTTATGTTAGTTTTATAAAAATGACAATCAAATCCGCATAATTGCATTTAAAATCTTCTTTTAAATTCAAGAATTTTCTATAATGGGTAGGGCATGTTTTTGCCAGTTTAGGCAAAAATATGCTTGTAAGCCTTTAAATCTTCAAACTTAATCAAATTTGGCCTTTTTTCAGACAAAGATTTGAATGATTGGAACCCTAAACCAAGCTCGTCTTTTTTCAAATATCTTCCTTATAATTTAAATAGCTGAAAAGTCTCTAGTTGGTAGTCATAAGTCATCTTTTAAATTTAAAGTATTTCAAACCACTCAAAATTAGTACAATTCCCCTTAAGAAAATTTGTGAAATATGGGCAAACAGCTTTCAGAAGTATTCTATGCTTTATAGTCCACAAGAATTGTTTCAAAAGCTTGGCTCCTATTGGCTTGGAACCGAAGGTAACCAAAATATGCTTTAAACGGATTTATTCATAACTGTTGAGCTCTTACTCCGTATGTACTTTCTAAAAACTCTTTTTAAGCACATAACTGATATTTAACTCACTAATACTACCCTCACTAAAATGAGGTATTTTAGTGGTGTTGATTTTTAACTTGGTGCAGCTGTCGGCCACAAGTTTCCCATGACAATGACACCTGTTCACCGTATGACTAACAAAGCGGTGGATTGATTCTCCATTTTGTTGATTAAACGGCTTAATCCTTTTGCTCTGCTTGCAAGATAGATCAATAGTTGACAGATTCCACCGCCCAACAATAGATTGATGAAACAGAGCCCAACTCAACCTCTTGTCCTTTTCTTTTATGTTTTATTTTGCACTTTTCTACCCTTTCCTCTATCTTTTTGGAAAGCATTATCCTTTTCATGTCATCATATCCAATAGTATTTTACTAGGGCAGTCATGTGTTTGCTTGTTTTAAGTTTTTGTGTCATAGTAAGCAAAATTATACGATAAATTGAAGTATATATCGTCGCCGAGTGATGGATTTGCTGATACCACAAATTTCATTATAAAACACCTGAATCAACCAATGAAAAGAGACATACAACGGAGAACCAGGAAAAAGGAATAACCTCTCACCAAGGAGAGAAACGAAGAGACTAGAAAGGAGAGAAAACACCTCCGTCGAAGGAGGACATATTGGAGCTGGTTTAATTTTGATATCCATCAAGTCTTAAAGAGTTAATTCCCACTTGTCAGATATACTAAAATTAGAGACCATGAAAAGGTCAATAAAATACTTAAGCCAAAGACGCATGATGAGTGTCGTTTGACCATTCACCACAGTGGTCTAGGATAAGTATTCTTGTGATGAAGATGGTTTATTATTCAAATTCTCATTTTATACGAACATGTTTCATCATTGACGAAGTAGTCACCATTATGAGTTTGGGCAACAACTATGTTTCCTCATGACAAACACGGGTTTACTTGAATAATATGAACTCTAAGATATTTCTAATAAGACCGCAACTTATAACCTATTTGTAAGTTAGAAATTGTGGATAGTGGATAGAAAAAGATTCAAGTTAAACTCATCATTTTAAATAATAGCTACTTATACTCAATTCAGGGATGACTAATAGAGCTTCAAATACATACCATTTGTTAATATTAACACAATGGTCATGGAAGCATCCTAGTTCACGGGGTCTGGGAATACCCACAAATGTTTCACTAAGCTCTTTGTGAATTAGAGAGTACAAGTATGGAGGTAGTTTAGAATTGAATGCTCTCTAGTTCGATGAGTGTAATAAGTGAGATCAACGGGTATAGTTATACCTATAGATGTAGCTTTGATCATGGCTTCTCACTGGTTGCACCTTCTAAGTGAGAAATGGCTGGAGGTGGCTAAGGTTGCATCCTACTTATCCCATTGCACATGCCTCAAGCCTTATGTTTGGTCAATGAGAAACTTCCCAGTGCCATGGACTTGTAATAATGCGTATAAAAGCATTTAATGTGGAATTAATTGCTAAGTCTTGTTGAGTTGGTATCTATAGGTCAATGATGATAGTTCTTTGTGCGGTTCCTAAAAAGAATGTTCCCTGCCAGATCTTGTCCCTTGGTGTGTTCCATCCACTTGATTTGCCGATAAATATAATTAAATATGGGGGTAACGAGGGTGAGTGGGTTTGTCTCGAGGTTTTTATTGTCATTCCACCAGAACTTTGAGTCTATTTAGCCTATTATTAATTTAGAAATGTATATATATACACTAAAGGTGCAAGTAATGTAAATTTAGGTTTTTATTTGTTTTGGGAGATAAAAGGAAATAAAACAAAGCTGTAAATAAGCAAAGCTAGGTGTACCTTGGAAAGGTTCTTTTCCCCTTTTCGCCCTTAACCATCATATGCTGATTCTTGAACTCAAAGCTAAACAACGGGAACACTTAACTAATTAATAACCAAATCATGATCATGCTAATCCTAACAAACTGAGTCGTAACCCCGATAGATCATTCAAGTACCTAGTTAATTGGTAGCATTAAGCTCATGTTTCCACTAAGTTGCAATGAAATATATCTCATAATCACATGTTGATAAACTCTATTGATTTAATTTCCTTGGTCTAGGTTCCATCTCAGAATCTCATGTTGATATAAACCCACATAAGTCCTAGACTAATTGAAAACCTAGAATCTATATCAAAATCACATGTTGACAAATTTAGAGCGAAACCAACCAAATCTAACATATAAATAAGAATTTGAGAAAAACCGTAAAGCAACTCTCAAAAATCATATGTTGATAAGCTTAAGAGCCATAAATGCACTATATCATCTTTCATTAAGAACAATAACTAAAATAAAGCTATAAAGAAGTTCAAAAATCAACAATGGAAGTTTTTGGGATTTTGGAGCAAATTCCCATCTCTAGGTACGTACAAGGAAACTATTCAACCACTAAAAGAGAAAAAGGTAGTGGAATCTCCTTTTTTATAATTTTTTATGGGGAGGAATCTCCTCCTCTTCTCTTCTCTCTCTTATAGGGCTTCAAAGATCCTAAAACCCAATCTTTTCTATTGTGGTCGGGTGGTAAACGTTATGAAAGAAAGTGCCCAGACTAGGCTTTAAAAGCTTTGAAATATGGGAAAATTTACGACCGACCTCCCCACCTGGAGTGGTCGGCTCTGGAAGAAAACGGAGGCACACACTATTTTAAGTTCCAACCTCCCTACATAGAGTTGTCGGAAGTATAGACGTCTTAGCCGCCGAAACAAGCAGGTCCAACCTCCAGATCTACACAGACCGACCCCAACTAACCCACCTGGGTTGGTCCTATGGGGAGGTCGGCCTAGGAATCATTGTTTTCTCTTTATCTTCTTCATTGTAGCTCTGATTTTAATTTTTGTTTGTTTTCACACGCTCCTCTCTTTGTCTACTTTTCTCCTAGCTAAGTTATCTTGATGTTTGAATAATAAATATGTAATAACACCCATAAAACACAAAATAAAAGGAGAACTAGCTAACATGAAGAAATTAGCAAAATAAACATTATTAAAGCACATAAAACAAACTCTTAATACATGTTATTTATCTACTTATCATTCTCTGAAAGAGTCAACCGTGTTGTGGGCTCTCTAGGTTAGCAAGTGTGAGCTAGCCGCGAGACTTCTTCGGGGATATCTAAGCAGTGTAGTTGTTGGTTCTTGTTAATATGCAAGTTATATGAAATCACCCTTATCATCTAGTCCTACTGGTTTGGGTGCTTGGAACATGGAGTGGAACTTATCTTCAAAAGCTTTAATTAATGAGTTCTTGATCTCCAAGGAAGAAACATTTCTACAAATCTCCCCATCTAGTCCCATACATACCTTGAATTCTAGTGCTACCGGTATTATGAAGTTTTGTTGTGTTCATTTAAATTAGTGCTTACTTGCCTTAGCTTCTTGAATTATACATGATAAGCTTACCCGAGTAATGTCTTAATCTAATAACCATCCTTAGTCCTACCAAACCACGGTGTCGACAGACGTCCCTTAGTTTAGCTCTAACAAAAAATACCTTTAGCCGTGGTAGACTAAGGTTCCAACATACGATGCTTAGTCTCACTAGACTAAGGTTGTTAACATAAAAACAACCGTGTATATTTACGAATGTGGGAATATTTTTATCAACAAGTTTTAGCTACATCCACACACAGTCAAAGATAACTACATTACATGTACATATAATAGAATAAAGTTGTACATTACACCTATAAAATCTGTAAATTACTTATATAACAAATATTGTACATAAAAATAGTATTTTCAGTATAATTGTTTATTATACAGGTTTCATTATTCATTGTACATGTTTTCATGTTGGTTGTACAGTAAATGTAGTCATCTATGGCTACAAGAATTTACCTACTTTTATGATTAGCTTCCCAACCTTTGAGTAATGTCCTTTGATACTCAAAGGTTTCTTACACTGAAAGCAAACAAAGATACATCTGTCGATAAGAAGCCTTAAATCAGCTTTATTAACTTAAATTATTACTTAAACCAATCTTAGTAAGTTATCTATCATCTTTATTTACTAAACCAGCCTAAATTATTAACTTCAGCCGAGTCTTAATGAGATAATGTACACACAAGCTAGATAACTCTTCCACTTGGAATTGCAAAAAGAAGACTACTCAAATAGGAGCCTTTTTTTACTCATTTTGATGTTATATAGTATGTCTTTTGAATTTCTTTATTATTATTTTTTTGATAGAGATCTTTTGAATTTCTTTATAAAACTAGGACGTTTGTTTAAAGTATCACGATTGAATTATATTTTTTGGAAAGTCTTCAGCTTTTCATCGGGAAAAAACTAGCGTGATAAATGAGAATATATTAGATCAAATATCATGTAACATATCAATGTCGTAATCCATGCTTTGTCTTTTGGGAGCTAAAGTTAGGTTTTAACACTAAAGTATTCTCGAAATTATAACTAAGTCATCCAGAAACATCCTTCTTCGGCCCACTAAACAAAAAGAGAGCACCATCTTTTCTTTTCAGTTTTTACATTATACTACTTCGCTGAACCGAATTCCTTTTTAGTTCAACGATAAAATTTCCACTACATAACTTATTCCTCGAAAGTGGTTCCTTCCTTTTGTGGACAATTGGGTGGGGGAGGCACTCCATTTGTTCACAAATGTTTTTCAAAAGCAGTGGGAATTATGAACCTAGAGCTTTATTTGTGGTTCGTATGACCATAATTCTTTAAGAGAATGTATTTTTGAAAAAAAAATCAGTTAGAAGATTTGCCTGGCCTTGAGAATTGGGCAAGTTAAAGACTATGGTCTAGTTCGTGAAATAGCTGATATTTGATAGCTTATAGCTGATAACTGATTAGATATGTTTAACGCTGATTTAGTTAGTATAAAATGACATTCTTATTGTAAATAATTTGATAATATGTTCGTCATTGGTGAGCTTATTTAAACAGCGTAATAAAGCATAATTAGATTTATTAAAATATAATGTTGAATAGTTGTATGACCCCTAAATGCAATACGATATGCACATTATGTTTTGGGAAGTTAAATACGGGGTCATTGCAGCACTCCACTCTTTAACTTCGTCAATAATTGTCTACATCTGCACCATACATACCATGTTGAATTCATCATCCATGTGGAACTTTCATTCTTTGGACATTGTCGACAAGAGCAGACAACATACTGCTGCTATGAAACTTTGAACGTTGTAAAGCGGTTTTGCGACAATCAGCAAATTAAAAGAAACTAGCAAATTCACATTAATTTTAAAGATGAATAACAAATTTAATGAAACTAACAAATTATCGACAAGAGCAGACAACATACATTCTTTGGATATCACTTTGCTCACATTGATTTAAAGACAACGACAAATTTGCATAACCTGTCATTGTTAGAAATGTTGTGGGGGAAGAATAGGCCCAACGGAGTGGATTATATAAAATACCCATATAGACTAGTAAGATCCAATAACCCATGAGGTTCCATCCTAAAACCAATGGGCATTAGGTGGAGTAGCTCTAGGCTATGTGAGCTACTTGCTAGCTATATAATTTTTCAATGTGGGACTCACACTTGATCTCCAACATCCCCCTCAAGTGTGAGTCTCTTACCTCCGCGGCCTCCCACATTGCACCCTGTTTGGACCCTACTTGGTACTGGCCCGGTCTCTTCTTCGTGACACAGCCCAATTTTTTACGGTACTGGCCCGGTCTCATCTCTTTGTTTATCGTGACACAGTCCGTTTCTATTCAGGTATCCATTAGACAGTGGTGCATTACCCAAGGTTGAACTTGGGCTCTGATACCATGTTGTAATACGAAACGAAAGAGTGTGTATGTGAAACACTGTTGTTATTATATGTTATCATCGTTCATCGGATTACAAGGTTCATATAAATAAAGGAATTCGTTCCTAAACTAGAGGAGGAAATAAATGTAATATCTGGTAAAGGATAAATAAAAATAGAGAATACGGAAGTTGTTAAGATATTATATTATCTTGTTGAGATATTATATTATCTTGTTGAGATATTATATTATCTTGTTGAGATATGCTGCTTTTATTCCAATACCCCCCCCCGCAAGCCGTAGGGAAGCAAGATTGCCAAGGCTTGGAGGATTACTGTCATGCATTCCCATGCGATGTATTTGCTCTTTGTAACGCGTTCCTGGCAGAGCCGGCCTTCGTCATCATATCTGCCAGCTGTGAAGTAGTATGAGTGTAAAGAACATCAACCAAACCCTGTTGAATTTTCTCTCTGACAAAATGACAGTCGATTTCAATATGCTTTGTTCTCTCGTGAAACATAGGATTCCTGGCGATATGGATGGCAGACTGATTATCACACTTGACAGGAATTGGAGTGATGTTATCAACTCCGAGTTCACACAAGAGACGTGTCAACCAAGTGAGCTCAGCTGTAACACGACGAAGAGATCGATATTCTGCTTCTGCACTAGAAAGAGATACAGAAGTTTTTTTCTTGGTTTTCCATGAGATAGGACTGTCTCCCAAGAAGATATAGTATCCAGAAACGGACCGTCGAGTATTTGGACAAGCAGGCCAATCAGAGTCACAATATGCCAATAAATCTAACAGAGCAGAACCACCTTTGAGAACAATGCTGTAATTCAGAGTCCCTTTGATGTAGCAAAGGGCGTGTAAAGCTGCTTCCATCTGTGGCTCGGTAGGACTTTGCATGAAATGGCTAAGAGTTTGAACTGTGAAACTTATATCCGGCCGTGTGTTGGACAAATAATTGAGCTTTCCCACAAGACGTCGATAAACAGTGGAATCAGACAAAGGTAAACCATCACCAGCTAACAAATGCTTACCAACCACCATAGGCCCTTGAGCGGGCTTTCTTGAATCGCAACCATATTCCTTCAGAAGTTTCATGCAAAACTTTCGCTGGGACAACACATATCCATCAGTCGTACGAACAAATTCGATCCCTAAGAAGTAATGCAAGGTGCCCAAATCCTTGATCTTGAAGTTTAAATCTAAAGCCCTCTTTATATCATCGATCTCCTTTTGGTTCCCACCAACAAGGAGAGTGTCATCCACATAAACAGCTAAAAATACCTACCACTGTCGGTGTCCTTGTAAAACAAAGAATAATCATTCTTCGACTGTGCAAAATGAAGATGTCGTAAGAAAGAAGCCAGCTTAGAAAACCACTGACGAGAAGCCTGCTTAAGACCATATAAAGATTTCTTGAGTAAGCAAGCCTTGTTAGGTCCGTCCACATCAAGACCATAAGGAATCCGCATATACACCTCCTCATCAAGATCCCCATGAAGAAATGTGTTATTAACATCAAGTTGGTTAATAATCCATCCTTTGTTAAGAGCGACAACAATAAGAGCACGTATCATAGTCAACTTAACAACAGGAAAAAAAGTTTCGTTGTAATCCAACCCATGGCGCTGCGTGAAACCCTTTGCAACCAATCTTGCTTTATACCTTTCTAAGGAACCATCTGACTTGAGCTTAACCTTGTATACCCATTTGCAACCAATAACTTTCTTGCCCTTGGGTAGAGTAACAACATCCCACGTATCATTCCGCTTCAGAGCTTCAAGCTCTTCCCTCATTGCCTTATTCCAATGATCATGCTGACCTACCGCCTGGTAACTTGTGGGTTCAGTCATGTCAACCTCTGGTGTGCTAGATGACAAAAGAGCTATACAAGCACGAGGTGTGATGTTATTAAGGCTATCACAACCGGCAAGTAAGTGACCATGCACAGCCGTAGCTTTGTAAACTCTCTCATCGAGCACTTCCTGAAACGTAGTGTTGCAAACATAATCATCGAGATAGCTTGGTTTGTGACTTTCACGACTAGAACGCCGAACATGAACTTCTTGTTCATCCAAGCTGGTGTCGGTAACTAGAGGAGATGGACCAACATGCGAATCATCATCAAAAATTGCATAAGGAACATCATCAGGCGATGGAGCAACACGAGTCCCATTGTCACAATTCTTGCTACAAGGAAAAATATGAGTGTGGAACTTGACATCTCTACAAACCTCGACTGTGTGAGTATTGATACTGAGTACCTTGTGCCCCTTAGTCCTTGGGTCTTCACCAAGATAAACACATGACTCTCCTCTGGAACTGAACTTCCCTCCGTGCCTATTTACAGTGGTCTTGTAACATAGACAGCCAAAAGGCTTAACAACTTCGTACGTCACCTTTTGTCCATATAAACTCTCAAATGGTGTGATGCCGTTGAGAGCTTTAGTGGGGAGCCTGTTGATCAAATAAGCTGCATGAAGGATGCATTCTCCCTAATAAGGAAGAGGAACGTTAGACTGGAAATACAACGCCCTAGCTGTTTCAAGCAGATATTTGTGTTTACGTTCGACCACCGCATTTTGTTATGGTGTGTAGGCACACGTAGTCTGGTGTATAATTCCTTCTTTGGCAAAAAATTGTTGACCTGCATTAGAACTACCAAGCTCCTTAGCACTGTCTGTTCTGATCACCTTGATTTTTGTATCAAACTGTCTTTCCACCATCTTAATAAAATTCATAAGAGCGTCCCATCCTGCACTCTTATGTTTAAGAAGTTGAACCCAGGTTGTTCGAGTATAATCATCAACGAAACAAATAAAATAACGGTAACCGTTATATGTATCCACTTGAAACGGCCCCCATATATCAACATGTAACATTTCAAACGCTCTTTGAGTTTTTATAAAAGACCTGGAGAAGGGCAACCGCTGAGCTCTACTTTTGTAATATATATCTGAAATACCCCAAACCTTGATATGTTGTTAAACATTTAAACTATGGTATGTAAAGGCTAAAAAGTGCCTTAGAAACATCAGCGGACAGTTTAAACCATAGTAAAATGCAATAAAGCACTAAGATACAGTTTGAGCAAAAACATGCTCTAAGCTAGGAGTGAACTTGGTTAGGACCCCAAAGAGTCTACCAAGACTTAATAATATTCAATTATGATTTAATAAGGCTAATTAAGTCCTTAGGAAACCTTGGTAGACAATTAAACCAAATAAAACACAAGAAGATACCTTAAAGTCAATATGAGCAAAAATGTGCTCTAAGCTTGGGATAAATTTGTATAAGACCTAAAGGTCATATCTATACCTTATAAATATGTTAATGAACATATTAAATCAATTACTAAAGAAAACCAAGCTTGAAAACAAGTTAAGACACAAAAAGTGCTTTAAGTCTTAAAACACGTTTTTGAAAAATTGTCTTATAAATGAGTTTTGAATGGCTAAATATCCATCATTACTCTTTAATTAACATGTGTACTATATAGTATCACATTTGGAAGTCTATATCAATGGGAAATCAAAAATTTCACATCAATGTGCCTTGTTTTTGTGAATAGTAACTATTATAAGCTAGTTTGTAACATATGTTCTTATAAGTAATTTAATTGGTCAACTAAGACCAAAACACCCCTAAGTAAATGATGGGGGTCGGTTTTATTAAGGTGAGTCACCACCATGTAAAAAAATAACAATTAAAGAAAGGAAGGAAAGGTAAGTAAAAAGAAGAAAGTTACTTTAGTACATAAATATCTTCTAAAAGTAGACTCCAAACTTCATCCTCTCATTTCCTTCACTTCCCACCGTCTTCTACCTTCCTTCTTTCTCTCTTTTACGATTTGCTATAGTTCCACACAAGAACTCCATCTTTGAATGCTTGTAACTCCTAGCTCCATGGTCCAAATTCAATTTCAAGACCACCATTCTTCTAGTTGGAGCAAGCTCTACACTTCTATCTTTTCAAATCTTCAAAAGCCTCATTACGGTGCCAAGGAGATTCACCATTGATGGAGCTTGAGCTCATCTTTTCACATATTGTTGTTCTCCTTTGCTTCTAGGTAAGGAATCTCAAAGAAAAATAATGTTTCCTCTATGTTTGTATGATGTCCAAAAATTCACCTCACCATGGTGTCTTTACCTTGCTTGTTTTAGCTTCATTTGAATCTTCCAAGGGCTTGGTGGAGTCCTCTCTTGATACTTATTCAAGCTCTCTTCCAATTCCAAGGTAAAACAATTACCTTAATGTATTAAGACAATATATGTAACTAGGGTTTACAATGAGATGAAGCTTAAAGCTTGTATACTCATTATATTATTTGTATAATGTTTAGAAGTTGACAAGCAACTAAAAGCCTTGCCAATTTAGTCAAGGAAACAAGAAAGAAGTTTGTGAGAAAAAGAGGTAAATGTGCTAACCTAATGTGGTTTAAAGTCTTAGGATAAATGAGCTTATATTGCTTATGAAAATGATTTAAGGAGCCAAGGGAAAATGACTTAGAAGAATGCTCTCAAGGGCTTAGTAAAAGCCATATGTATTGTTGAGTATATTTGCAGGTCAAAGGCAAATACAATGTGGGAAATTCAGTGTTTATGATTTATGCATCTTAAGGGCCTAAGAGCCATGTTATTTAAGGGCCTAAGTGCTATGCAATTTAAGTTTATGCACTATATTGTGATGTAGTGTATTTTAAGGATTTAGATGAGTGTTTTGGTTGTAAAAGGGTGAAAACCTAAGTGTTTGTGTGTGAGAATACTCTTGATGGATTTTAGGTGTTCTTGAATGTCTAATGGTGGAAACTATGTGTTTTGGTATGACCTTGTGCTAAGAGAACCTATGGCAAAATTTAGATGATGTATAAGAAGTTCTAAGTGTTTAAAAAGAGTTTTGGTGAGTTTGGAAGTGTTGAGAATGATAAAATGTTTTACTAGGGAAGAAATCATGTATTAAGGTGTTTAAAGTGCTACAAGGATTTAGACATTGTCTTGGAAGTTCTAGAAATCAAAGGAGTTGTTCTAGGACTTAGGCAAACTTTGGAAAACAAGGAGAAGGAATAAACTTGTAAAAGGACTACAAGGATGACATAAGGAATTTAGTTGTAAGAAAAGATGCTTAAGAGTGGATGTTCAAATGGAGAAGAAATATTATGGTATAATGGTTACAATAGGCATGAAACACCATTTAGAAACCTAAGGAGGAAATACTATAAGTGTTAGAGATTTTGGTGGAAATTGGTTAAGTGTTGAAAGGCTTGGAAAATGAGTGTTTTGGCTTGTCCGAACATCCGTCCGGACATGGACGTTCGGACAGGCCCTGTTGCGTAGAAATTCTCAGAGTCTCGAACTGTGTCCGAACTTCGGAAGTCCGGACACAGGTTCGGACACATGAGATTTTACTTTGAAATTTCCCTCGACCCATATCCGAACTTCCGAAGTCCGGACACATGTTCGGACATGCGTCTGTTTCCAGTCTTAAGTCACGGCTTGCGTCCGAACTTGGGAAGTCCGGACACAAGTTCGGACATGCCACTGTTTTGGCCAAAAATGTTGTTTAAGGTTAGGAAAAGTTGTCTAAAAATGGTGATTAGTTAGTAATGATATGAGGTTATTTAAGGACATGTTAAGTGAGTTATAATGACAATTCGGTGGGGGAAAGATGTATTTAAAAGTAAAATAAGTTAAATGTGAAGTTATTCTAAGTTAACGGGGATAAGTTATGAGCCTTAGACTTTAAATAATCATGCTACCCCGATGTTAATAAAAGTACATGTAATGTTATCAGTTGTTCAAGAATTGCTCGAGGAACATAAAGTGGACTCCGGTGACAGGTATGGTTTTCTTGCAACCCGTGTCCTACCGGATTACACCGGCTTGTATGCCAATGTGTTTTTCTGTATGTTTGCCACGTTGTAAGATAAAACATGTAATGAGTTTACAGTAATTCATTTATGTGGCGTGTTCAACTCCGATACCATTTAACCTCGGAAGTGTTAACCTTAGTTAACTGAGTCTAGGATCACATGAGAGTTCGGTATTCGGATTAAACGACCCGAACCATGGGACGTTCTAACCACGGCTATGCGTGTGTTAATTGTGTGATATGTGTATGTGAATGTAGGGATCTCCCTTGTAGGTTTAACCCAGTTGTAATACTGTATGATGTGTAGATGTGATAGACTCCATAGTGGGGTTCTAACTAATATCTAAAAGTAAGTATGTACTAACAATGGTGAGGAATCCGGTTTGGCCGGTCGCGCGTTGTTTGGGAGTGGGTATCCTTCTTAGCCTTACCCTTCTCTCTGTTATGGTTGTTTCCCTCACGGGTTATGATCTCCCATTAGCTTATTCCAAAGCTTAGCTATTCTGACTTATGATCGGTTTAGGGGGAACATGTGTTTGTGTGGTGTGTTCGGGCCACAAAACCCGAACCATCTTAACTTAAGTTACTCGTCCGACTAATAGGACAGTAATGAGTGTTGTATAACGAGCTTACCATGGGGGTGACATCATTCTCTAGGCTCACTAGTGAATTAACAATGCTTGGGTCGGTTCCTAAGAGAATCGTTCCCGTTATGTTATGTGTTGTTGTTGTAATGCAGTTACTATTGTGATGTTATTATGTGCACGTTGAAACGTGAAAAGTGTTGTTATGTGTTGTTAAGTGACGTATGTTATATGTTGTAAAATGTGAAGTATGTGGATCATGGATATGAATCCCAGTTTGTGATAAGAGGCGTTTAATGATAACCCGAATAACGGGTAAGAGTCGTCTATTAAGGAAGTAGCTCCATTAGCGGAGAAGCACTCTAGGGGTAATGAATACCATGAGTGATCTATCAAGCATGGATATGTTATCCGTTTGTTGAGCCCATTGAGGCGGAATGATTCGTGTTGTGTGTTTTAAGTTACATGCATGATTTAATTATAATCAACCGCATGCTAAGACGACAATTAGTTGTGCGTGGCCCGGTAGCATGTGGGCTGCGGGATTACCATACCAGCAAAGGTGTTGTGCCCCTTGGGGGCCACCCTTTCTCTTCTTTTCCTATTTCAGGTACAAAGAGCTGGAAGCCGTTCGAGAGTAGGACGGGGTAGACGTTGTACATGGGTAATCAGTTAAGTTGTATATATACAGTAGGTGTAGTAAGACCGAAATTGTTATCGGCATCAGTTTGTGAATACTCGGTACAGTTGGAAGGTGTATGTTGTTTCTATTGTTAATGGAGGTTCAGTAATGTGTAGTTGCTCGGGAATCTAGTCCATCAGACCGGTACAATGTTTATGTAATAGCCTTGTTAGCCACGTGGGTGGTTAACGACGTGTAACACCAACGAGTTAAGTAATGTGATGAGGTATATTTTCCGCTGCAGATTGTTGTTATGTGTTTGTTGTTGGATGGGGTGTTACAATATCACAAGCATAATCAACTGGAATGTCTGATGCTTTTATTAAATGCATGGAAACAAGTTTTGTAAAAGGAACATGTCCAAGTGCCATATGTAAATCTATTGCCTTAGATAGAAAAACAATCTCACGGCCCGCCTCTGCTGGATTGTCCGCCTTTGACTGAGTTACGCCCAAAGTAGTCTGGCCCAGACTTATACGATCCATCGTCCGCCGGCCTAACTCCAGTGTAGCCTGCAACTTGCCCAAACTTCTGTCAACAACGGTGGAGTCCAGCACTTACAACCCATTTGAGCCACGTCCCAATTTCTCAAGCCGTCCTGTAGTATGGACCTGTACAGACATAGAACCGGCGTCAAAAACCAGTGAACACTCTAGCTCTTGAGCTAGCTTTTGCACAGACATGAGATTGAACATGAATTCGGGAACAAATTAAAAACACCGCGCAACCAGAAATCGTGCCCCAGTTTAACATCACTGATCAATCGAACAAGCTGGGGTCGACCATCAGGTAACACTACTGTTTTCCCAACCTGTAGATTTCTCCAATTTGCAAAAATCTCCCTATTTCCTGACATATGATCTGTCACTCCCAAATCTATAATCCATTGCCCTTCTAGTGATTCTTACGAAGTTAAAAGGTACAATTTGTTACAGTAAGAACCGTTACCTGAGAAATTGCAATGTGTTGGTTCTTCTGCTCTGATTGTCGCACTTGTGTTGCAAATCAGATCCGTAATCTGTTGGATCTGTCTGGGTGTGAAGCCATCATCTTTGTGAATCTGTTTTTCTTCATCGTGATTTTTTCGTTCTGTTCTTCTGTGTGAGCTATGCTAGCGTAACTTTTCCTTTTTCGTGCGAGGACGTTCTCGCGCCCATGGAGGAAATAACAGTCCTGCTCAACATGCCCAACCTTCTTGCAGTGACCGCATTTCTGCTTCTGGTAACATGTCTCGGAACTGTGTCCAAGTTTTTTACAGAATCCACACTGCACTTTTCTTTTTTCTGTTTCGCCCCTGTTAGGGCTTTTGATACTGTCTGCGGGTGTGACCTCTGGTGTAGAAGGACATCGATTCTTCCCTACTGGCTTACCACCCCTTGTTCCTCTTCTTGAATGACAGAGAAAAGCTTTCTCATCTTTGGTGGCTGCTGCTAGCGCGAATCTGACCCCGAATAGATAAGTATTCTGTTCAATCCCCATTAAAAAGTGAACCAGTTTATCTGAATCTGTCGCTTTTCTTAATGCTTTATTAATCCCACAAGTAAACCGCTACAAGACATCTCTGTGGAAGTGCCTGCTTAAATCTCCCCAAACTCTTTGGAGTTTATTGTAGTAATCTGTGACCGACAAATCTCCTTGTTTTAATTCCCCTAGGTCACGCTTTAAAGAATGGATTACCGCAAGATTAGTGTGTTCATATCCTTTACTAAGAGAATCCCAAATTACAACCGGATCATCACAATAACGGACACTTTCAAGAATATTGGGAGAAAGTGTGTTCTTAAGTCATGAAACAACCAATGATCTTGACCTCTCCCAAGCAGACAGTCGTAAGGTATCACTCTCATCTGGTCTGTCAATTTTTCCCAATACAAACGCATACTTGTTTTTTGATTTTAACGCTGTTGTCATGTCAAATTTCCAGCCAAGATACCCAACCCCATTAAATTTCGGTGTGAGTAGTAAACCTGGATTTTCAGCAGTGTGGAAATATATGGGGTCATTCACGTCGATTGAAACGTTGCCTACTGAAGAAGCCTCCTCCTTCTTGCCTATGCCACCCATGTTATCCGCCATGAGAAAGTATGAATTTTGCCTAGAAAGATCTTAACTTGCTCTTGATACCATGTTAGAAATGTTGTGGGGGGAGAATAGGCCTAACGAAGTGGATTATATAAAATACCCATATAGACTAGTAAGACCCAATAACCCATGAGGTTCCATCCTAAAACCAATTGGCATTAGGTGGAGTAGCTCTAGGCTATGTGAGCTACTTGCTAGCTATATAATTTTTCAATGTGGGACTCATACTTGATCTCCAACAATCATTTACAATATGGCTAGAGAAGAGTAACAATACTCTGGTTTTACCGGTTAATAACGTATAAGAGAAGCCGTGAGCAAAGTGGCACTTTTACACAACAACCGTCACTAGGTATGTTTAGAGGCAAGTTATGCAAATTTGTAACAGAGATTCATCATGAGGCTGCTGGATGATATCCGACTCATGCGGTACCTCAAAGAAAGAACAATAACACGTCAAAGCCAAGAAAGAGGGAAGAAAATTTTACATACAAATTGTCTCATTCAGTAATAGGACTCATGACACCAAAACCGCCCTCAGGTTAAACGACAACAACAATTACATCGACAATATTTTGGCTAAAGTTATCCTTGTTGAGGATGAATCCAGTCAAATGGGTAGCAGTGCAAACAAAACCACTGAATGTACATGAGAACCTTCTTTCAAACTGAAGCCAAAATGCATAGAATAACATGAGATATACAACAACGAAGAACCACATGAGAACATACAACATCTCATACTCATCTTCATACAGAAGCCAAAATCTAGAAAATAGCATGAGAAAATATACAACAATAAGGAACCACTTGAGAAGACACAACATCCCATACCCATCTTCTTTCAAATAGAAGCCAAAAACTCAAGACTAGATTCATTACAACAATGAGGAACCACATTCCCATCTTCTTTAAGATAGAAGCCAAAAACTCAAGACTAGATTCATTACAAGCTCACAATAGGACATAAAAAATCAAAATACAGAATCTGTTTAGCACACCACTGCCACTACTATCTCCGGGATTTTTCATCAACATCTGATCTAACAATAAATAACACACCACTACCAAAATAAACTAGTTATAGATTGGCACAAACAACTTCGTTCACTTAACGGCCCCGACGTGCATTCCTTTCAGCCCACATCGCCTTAGTCATTTGATTCCTCAGTGGTACCATTTGTGCACATCTACCACGATGTCCTTGTGATTGAGAGGTAGTAGAAGAAGCATCAACAGGCTCAGCGACAAACATTTGCCCTTCAACACCACATGGCATATACCCGGGATCTGAATAGACAAGGTAAAATGCTCGGTCACCTAGATTTGCCATTCTGATGTAGTTATGCAAAGCAAAACAAGCAACAATAATCTTATTATGGTTCTCCAGCTGATGTTGTGGTATTTGATCAAGAATTTTTCATTAGCCCTTAAGAATGCCAAAAGACCGTTCAATACACGATCAAAGAGAAGAATGATCCCGGTTAAAATACTCGTGCGGTCCCCTTGCAGCAGCAACTCGTCACTCACCCTGGTGATATCTTACTCTTGAGTGCAGTGTGAGTATTCTTTTTCTATCAGGGTATCCCTTATTCGCAAAGTAGTGCTTTCCTAATTAAACATCAACATGCACAAGTAAATTAGATTAGAACTGCTAACTATAAAGCATTAATACACACATGATTTTTTAATTGATTGGCACGGTAAGAAGACAATAGTTTCAACATAGCAGCAGTGAATCTATCAGAAATGATGAAGAAGTATGTGGTTAGCATTTATTTATTTTTTAAAAGTTAGACATCACTAACCATTTGAAGGCGTTGGGAAACCAGAATGTGGCACTTTTATTGAGGATCCTAGTGTCATGTGGCGATCTGTTGGAACTCTAGGTTTTGCTGATAATGGCATCAAAGTAAGTCTGGATGACAGAAGGAGTCTCACTACGTGAAGGAGTCGTGCTACGACATATGATTCTCTTGGAAAGTTCTTGAAGCTAGGAGGTGAACCTCTAATGTTAAAACATGGAAAATACAAGAAAATAACTCCTACACACATATGACTAGCTCCGATAATCAAGGAGATCAAGGTTAGAGAAGGTTAGAACGAGTCCCACTGCAAAGACAACTCTAAATAATCAAAGTAGCAGCGAGAAAAAACACACTTAAAGCTAGAACGTGAAGAAGTTAAAGGAAATAACTGCCCATCACCCTCAAGGACGACCAACAAAGTAGATTGCAGTTGAGGCACGTCAGGTAGAGCTATTCTATCTAACCCCGATTGTAGAGAACTAAGTTGTAAATTCATCTTTGAGTCTTCAATACAAGTTTTCTGCTCTTGTAAATTTCAATAAAAGCTTCTGCATCTACATTCTCAGGCATAGTCGAGTTGGTTTGAGACTAACACCTCAGACCTACTCGGTTAGCACCCCCGATCCAAACACATGGTATCAGAGTCTGTGTTGGCTGACAAATCTCTCAAGATGGCAGAAATTACCAACTCAGAGGAGCCAGACACTAGTAGAAAAAATGTTTTTAATGACGGTGTTTAAACCACGGTTAAATGGAAAACCGTGGTTTAAAGTTTATAAACCACGGTTCTAATAGAAATCGTCGTTTAAGGTGCATACCAGAGCGCATATACCATGGTTTTTCCGGAACCGTCGTATATAGGTTATTTTTATACCACGGTTTTCAGGGCAACCGTGGTATATAGTACATGCCGGAGTCAATATACCACGGTTCTTGGAGAACCGTCGTATATAGGGTTTCTATATACCACGGTTTTGTCAAAACCGTCGTTTTTAGTCGTGGTCAAAAAACTTTATATGACGGTTCCTTGTTAGAACCGTGGTATATAGTCTACGCGGGAATTCAAATTTTCGCCGAAAATGAACGCGGCTCTTTCACTTTCTCTTATTATATTTTTCTCCTCACTCTTTACAACCTAATGCTCACTCTTCTTCTTCTTTTCTTCTTCTTCTTGTCGTCTTCTTCTTCCTTCTCTTCTTCTTCTTCTTCTTCTTCTTCTTCTTCTTCTGCGCGCGCCTCTATAATTTTTTCAACCCACCGGCGAACATGCATGCTCTTCGCCATACTGGAAAACAAGGAACACATGTTGCGCCTCTGTAATTTTTGCAAACCAAACCGGCGAACAAGGACATGCTCTGCGCCTCTGTAATAAATCGCCGGCGAACAATGTTTTTCACGGTAATTTTGTGCAACCCTAACCGGCGCTTCGCCCGCTCTCTCATCTTTTTCACGGTAATTTTGCAACCTACCGACGAACAAGGAACATAATGTAAACTTCACTCATTATTTAGCAACCCTAATACACAAACAAGTAACATACATGTTCTAGCCTGTTCATTCTCTCTGTTTGCGCTCTCTGTTGAGAAATATCGGAGGCGGCGGCGCTAAAGCGCCGGCGAATTGGAAAAAAAATCGCAGACTATAAACCACGGTTCTACATATAACCGTGGTTTATTGTTGATTTCTATAGACTTTATACCACGGTTTTAAGTAAAACCGTCATTTATAATGCACTATATACCACGGTTCAGACTCACAACCATGGTATAAAGTCAGTGAATGTTCGCGGGAGAAGGGGTCTTAAACGACGGTTTCGAGAAACCGTGGTTTTTTCGCTCACTTTAAACCACGGTTATGAACCGTGGTATATCTCAATTTGTGAATATACGACGCGAGCATAAACCACGGTTCCTAACCGTGGTATATAGGCCAAATAACTGTGGTTAAAAACATTTTTTCCACTAGTGAGAGTCAGGTACCACCAGTCTGATATGCTTGATGGCTTACAATGTGAAGAAAACCGCTCATAATGAGGTAAGTAAGACTACCTCTGCATTAGTTTTATCTAATCTTCCTACTATTGCAAATTTTGTACCTTCCTTAGACCTTTCTACATAGTTTATAGACCCAAATCATCTTGAGTTTGATCTAAATAAGGATCAAAAAAGAATTTTCTTACTTATAAAGAGATACACGTTCTAAAAGGGAATGTCAACAAAGATCGAATCCAACTCCATGAATCTGAAAACACAATTCAGAAACATCAGAAAGAATTGTGTGATGCTAGAACCTTTATCAACATCTTAGACACTCACGCAGTCACTCTACATTAAAGGCTTTAAAAAACCCACTCCCTAAAAGTTTCTTCAAGCTAGTTACTTTCGTTCCTGAAATTACTGCCGTTGAAAAACCAAAGTGGTGTAAAGAAAAGCTTATTGAGTCGAAATCCACTCAAACAAATCTTGAAAAGGAAGTTGAATCTCTCACTCTTGCCCTTAAAAAGGCGCATAGTGACTCTCTCAAATCAAAGACTACCCTATCAGGATTAGAAAGTAAAAATAGAGTGAATCTTGTTGAAATGACATCAAGGCCAAATAATCTTTCTCATCATAAGCTTCAACGAGAGAAATTTGCAAATAAGTTTAGATGGCAAAAAAAGTATGTTAGACTCCCCCCGATGAGAATTTGCAGATATTGTGGTTATGATGGTCATACAGACTCTTCCTATAATAAACTTTGTCGTAATTTGTCATTTAACATATCTCGTGTCTCTACAATTCTCAAAGCTCATGATCTCTACTATAATAGTTCTTCATCATCGTCTAATAGGGGACCCAAGTACATATGGGTGTAACACCCCTACCGCTAATTCTGTGCTTACCGTCCAATCATCCCTTAATTCTATCAGTTCGCAGCGGAATACTACTACTTACTACGGCGGGTGGTACAACGCCGCTAACCGCCCATACGGCTAGCTAGGCTTACCTTACTTACAGTCACGGTCTGATGCTCAAAGTATACCGAGCTACTACCACATTGCATACCGAATACAAAAGATAACATTCTTACATTACCGGATCACCGAGTATTTAAAGTATTTAATTACATTCCCTTTTCCAATCTACCCAAAAATAATGAGTTTAACAACTACTCATCTATACAAATGCTCCATCCTTTCATTATCCAAAAAGGTGTACCCCATGGTACACCGGCTATCAAAAGCTACAGCCGTGTACTACTTAGTACACCATTCATAATTCATTGTTTACAGACAAAAAGAAACAAATCTGCATCTCTTCACAGTCTTCATCCTTCTCTTGTACCTGCGTGTAGTAAAAACATCGCCCCAAGGGGCTCAGCAAAAGCTGCGCATGAACTCCGCATATACCGCGTGCTAGCTAGGGCACGCCGACTATTTCAGGTCAAATAGGCATGCGGTTCATTTTTATCATACATACATGCTTGCATACAACATACATTCACATGCAATACTTCATACAATGCAAGATAGCGATACAATAGCACACACACTTACTTACCTTCACCGTGTTAGCCAATTTATGCATCCGGGTTATTCGGAATGCTATTTACTCTTTACTCATTACACATTCTTACTCTTACTTTACTTACTTACTTTCATTTACTTACTTACTCATTCTTATTTACTTACTCATACTCAAGTTAAGTCGGTATGACCTCCGGCCCGGGGACTACACCGTCCCACCACCGGGATTTACTTGACTCACCAATCCGGGATGCTACCCACTTAAGGGATTTGGGCCGCGGACCAGTTTAAGAGTCAGGAATCGGATCCAACCTCTTGTGTCTCCTCATCCTCACGCGTGGCCGAAACTATATCGGACTTCTACTCATTCCAATTTAATTACCAACTTAAGTTAGATTGGTTAGCTTGTTAGGAATCAGTTAGAAGTCCAATCACAATCACAATCGGTCACAGTACAATACAACATACATACACGCATTCATAATCATCCATACATTTCATGAATTATACAAACTAAGATTTAAAGAAAATATTCACAACATACAACACTACATATTCACAAGTATGTATAATAACTCCGATTCGTGCATTTATCTTATTTGGTGATCAGTTAGCACACAACACACAAATCAGAGTAACCAAGATAGCATACGGGGCATGAGGAATTCATACCGTTCACCATCGTACTTGTAATCTGACTTTCCTTCGGTGCTCACAAATCAAGTCCTATAGTACACATGTAATCGAGTGATTAACTGTTTATAATTAACTTAACTCGTATTCCTAGTACGTTTCCTAACTCTTACTTACTATGTCCTTACCCTTCTTATACTTACACATTATTTATTTACTCTTCATTACTTTTAGTTTCTTTCCTTACTTAACATTGGTACATTGATATATGTACATTTATATATGTGGGTATACCTATATATATATGTAGGTTATTATTATTTAATTAAATTTTTTTTTGTATGACTCGACCGACCTTGCAAGTCCGGTCGCAAGTTCAGTCCATTCCAGTAGCTTTCATTACGGAAATTTTTCTGGCCCGACCGAACTTGCAAGTCCGGTCGCAAGTCCGGTCCATTCCAGAAGGTTCAGACGGGAAAATTTTCTGGTCCGACCGAACTTGCAAATCCGATCGCAAGTCCGGTCCATTCCAGAAGGTTTCAGACGGGAAAATTTTCTGGTCCGACCGAACTTGCAAATCCGGTCGCAAGTCCGGTCCATTCTAGAAGGTTCCCGTCTTTGTGATTCTGGGCTCGACCGAACTTGCAAGTCCGGTCGCAAGTCCGGTCCGGCCCAGTACTTCAGTTTAAAAATCTGTTTTCGGTTGGTTTCTTTTCTCATTGCTTTCCCAATCTTTACCAATACTCCCCCACATGATTTAGCACTAATTAAACCTCCTAATACACCCTAGTTCATCCATTAATCCATTACTCATTTCCATACTAATTCATACACACAATTTTCCAAGTTTCAACTCAACGCTTACATTGTTTTCTTCCCTTATTACATTTTGCTACAGATTTTGACACTTAATCTCCCCATCTATAGCTCCCTCTCCTAATGTCATTTCTAACACTCCTAATGTATTACAATACATTAACTACCTCTCTCAATTTACCCACCAATTAACCCCATTCAAAAATCTGTTACAACTCATGTTCTTCACCTAGTTTCTAGTTCATTAAGTGTTCTAATCCTAGGTAAATTTTGTCATAGTCTCCCCTATATTTTTATACTCTCACCGCATTGTTTCACTCACATAAATGATCCACACCACCTGTTTATAGCCAATACAAATAAACCCAACTCTCATACACAAATACCACACTAAACAACATTAAATTCCTGCACTCAAACATTAACTCCCATCTATGTTTTAACGAGTTTTAAAATGTCTTTTAAAGGTTTAAAAGCTTGTTTCCTCCTACACATTACACTACCACTACACTACCATTTTACAATACCCATTTTAACTTCTAAAAACCTGTTACATACATGTATATACAAGGCTACACAAAGATGAGTGTAATTACCTTGTTTCTCCCTTCTAGTTTTCTTTTCCTCCTTCCTTCTTCTTCCTTCTTCCTTCTCTCTCTCTCCACCGGTTTGTAAATCAAACTCTCTAAGGCTACAGCCCATCAACATACATATTTCAATACTAAAACTAACTCTTAACCATTCTTTGAAGCTTAAGGCATATTTTAGGGTTTAGAGATTTCATTACCTTGCAAGGATGTAGGTGATGCTTAGGATAGCTCAAGAACAATGTTTCCACTCCTCCAACAAAGCCAAAATCGGCTAGAGTACCAAAACACCAAACAAGGTTTTAGCTTAAATTTCGTTTTGCCCACAAGGGCTAGAAAAAGATGGAGTTTTGAGAATATTTTTACCTCAAAGTAACAAGGAGAAGGAGGTGGTTATAATGGTGGTATTGAAGCTCCATATGAGACATACCCATGGAAACGGAAATGCTCCTTTCCGGATTTTGAAAAGAGGGAAGTGTTCCCCTTGATGAGAGGAAGACAATGGTGTAGTTTTTATAATTTTTGGAAGTGATTCAAGGGAGTAACAAGAGGAGAGAAGGTGAGGTTTTTAGTGGTTTGCTATTTTCTCCATTGTCAACCGGTTGGAGAAGGAAGGAGAAATAGAGAGTGAGGGAGTGGGGGTCTGTACGTGGAAGAAGAGAATAGAGATAGGAGAGAGAGTGTGTGAGTGAGGTAGTAAAGTACGTGAGTGTTTTACTTTATTATTTTGTTGTTTTGTAAATAAGAGGGAGTTAGTGAGTGTGTGAGAGAGGGGGATAGGGGCCGGCTCACTAGCACACACACACACACACACAAACTTTACTTTTATTTTAGAAGTGGACACATAAGTTTTGGTTATTTATGTTTCTACCCCACAACTTCCCGTTTTGACAGTTTTTACTAATTTCTCGTTTTATTGATTTTATTGGTTCTAAAGCTTCACTAATATTTATTAATGATTATTTAGTTGACCAAAATTATTACGAGTCTATTTGACCCGCTTAAAGTCACGTTTTCCTGGTTACCTCGAAAAACGCGCTTTAAGGTTTGTTAGCGTTTTTAAACCATTTTACGGATCTATTTTCTTCGGGATTTGTTCCCTCATGATTATTTAGACTTAATTAAGCTTCTAAATTATTCATTAGCCTAATTAATCACTATTTTTAATTATGGGGTATTTCAATGGGTCCCTAAAACTAACCAGTAGCTTTTTACAGGCAGAGAGGCTCGAAGACAATGACTCTTGGTTTTTTGGACAATGGTTGTTCAAGATATATGACAGGAAACCAAGATAAGTCTATGAATTTCTCTGATCATGAAGGGGGAAGGTTACTTTTGGAGACAACATGCACGGTGAAACCGTAGGAATTGGCTCCGTTGGTAACCCCTCTTTATTTAAAGTTGACAATGTTAACTTAGTTGTTGGTTTAGGACATAGTGTGTTAAAGCATCTCTTAAATATGTGATCTCTCCATTTATGTTATACTCATCTATTAAGATTTATGACTCTAACACTCGTGATCTTAAGGCAATATGGCAACGTGTTGATAGGAATTTCTAATATGTATATCCAAGCAGACTCCGTCTGAGAATCATGTGCAGAAAGCAAGCAGACTCCGTCTGCAAATCATGTGCAAGTAGACTGTTTGCGAATCTTGTGCAGAAAACAAGCAGACTTGCACCAGCATCAAGCGCTCTGAAGACTACGGTATTTTTGATCAAAATGTTACCATTATGTATGATAATACCATCTAAAGTCATCAAATTCTCTAAATTCCATGCTCACGCTAAATTTATAGACGTGAGTTCTCATTTTTTACGAGATTGTGTGAAGATGAACTTAATCTAATCAAACTATGTTTCCATAGACTCCAGCTTGTTGATATCATCACCAAGGCATCACCCATGGTTTCATTTGAGCTCTTTCACTCACACCTTAGAATGACTCCTCTGACTGAGGGTGGTTATATCTCCTCTCCCACTTGGAGGTAAAGTCTGGGTACTCAAGTATAGTCTCTCTGACACCAAGACTTTCCTTGGTTAACTAGTTTAACTAAACTTTGTCTACAAATTTTTATTGAAAACCCGCCAATTTTTCCTTACCAATTCGACCAAAGCACCGACATTAGCCATCCCACAATTCCAAAGGCCAACTCTTACAAACCCACTACCACCACCACTAAAGAAAATCCACTACCACTGACACAAAACCCCACATTACCGTCTTTGAAACCACTCCTACGTACTCACTCACCAACTCAAAGCAAAATATCATCCCAACAAGGCACTCCTATTATCCCAATTCCTGAAACCATCACTAAGTCTCCCATGGTCGTCTCACTACACAAACTCTCATCCACTTTGGGTCCATCATTGACTTAGATCAAATTGATGGTTCCAACTCTAAAGCCATCGAAATACCAAATTCATTTGAAACCCAAAATCAAACCATCTAGCTCCAATCACATTTGCTCACTGGCTGCTCTACGTTATGGTCTCTCCTACCGCCTGATTCCATCACAACCCTTGTCTTCAATCGACCCAAGAATACTACCAGAGTCATCCGGCCCAAGAATATAACCATAGTCGATCTGACCAAAAATTCCGATGTAGTTGAAGTGGATTTCCAAAAAAAAAAAGAAAGAAAGATAGAAATCCCACGAGAAGGCTAAAACCAACCAAGCCTCTATGGCTTGGTCGGTAGAGGAGTGGTATCCTAGAACCAAAGGTCCTAGGTTCAAAACCTACTCACTACCATAACTATCAAAAAAAAGAAGGCTAAAACCAAGCAAAGTAGCATCGTCTCTTCAATTTATAATCAATCAGGGGAAAACTCTTGCTCTGGCCACCACTTCCAAAAGTGGAAGTCGTGTGACTCTAGTTTGCGTTCACAGCAAGGCTGGCTTGCGCATATAGGTATGAATACTTTGTTCAATAAGCTTCACTACCATGGTTACCCACATCGAGCACTCTTTTGAGATCCAAAATGAATGGGTCAGTACCAAGATGTTGACCAAGTCTAGAACCCCATTCCCTAGCCTGTACTTTTAACCTATTTCAGACTATGTTCATCTTAGCGGTGTTTTTTATCAAATTTTGGAAAACTTTGTCAGTTGGCTATTTAGCCATGTGATTGCTTCTAGATGTCAGGTAGACTCACCCTGTTTTTCCAGATGATGTTAAAAAGAGGAAAAGCGGTGAACTTCATTCTTAATAAGGAAAATTAATGCTTTTAGTGGTAGGAAGACATAAATTGCACTTATGGATTTTTACCCTGCTTGATGGTCAAGCAGACTATATTTGCTTAAGCTCAGTTTAATTTTATTATGCCTTCTCTTACTGGTCCTGTAATGATGTTCTCAAACTTATGTGAATATTAGACTAAGGGGGAATCAATCAATGAGGTTGGTTCTTCCAAGCTTGTTTTGCTTGTATATCTTTTTTGTGGGTTAACTTGGTAACAGGATTCACTCGAGTGGTTTGGGCATCATCAGCAAAAAGGGGGAAAATGTGTGAAGTTGTTAGAGTTTTGTTGAAGATTGTCAAGCCTAGCTGCCAGCAAGAGTCAGCCTGAGAATTGATGCAACAAAAAAAAAGGAACAAGACAAAGAGCGTCTGAGTTTAATGGATAGCAACTCCAGTGAAGAGAACAAGTCAACTAGAGCTTGCCCTTAGACAAAGAGTTAAGACAGCCAGAAGTTTGGTTGTCAACCAGACTCGATCTGGCAAGCGGTTTGCATTCATTTAATCTTATTAATGATGCTCAACTTAAGGGGGAACTTTAGTTCATCTTGAAAGAGGTGGCTCTCTTTGCCATCATCATCAAAAAGAGGGAAATTGTTGGAATTCTAAGTTTTGTTGAGAATGGCATCAAAGTAAGTCTGGATGACAGAAGGAGTCATTGCGTGAAGGAGTCATGCTACGACATAAGATTCTCTTGGAAAGTTCCTGAATCTAGAAGGTGAACCTCTAATGTTAAAATGTGGAGAAATACAAGGCAATAACTGCTATACACGTCAACATATGACTAGCTCTGATAATCAAGGTGATCAACATTAAAGAAGGCCATAACGAGTCTCACTACAAAGATAACTCTAAACAATCAAAGTAGCAGCGAGAAAACACACACTTAAAGCAAGAACGTTAAGAAGTTAAAGGAAATAACTTCCCATCACTCTCAGGGATGACCAACAAAGTAGATTGCAGTTGAGGCACATCAGAGTGAGTCAATCTATGGCAGTTGAGCTAGAACGAGTCAGCCGCACAACAGTTGAGATATTTCCCGCCCAATGCTTAGTGGAAGGTCGTGGAAATATCATTTTACACGTCACTAGAGTAGTTACTTCGAGTTTTATCAGGTATTTAACTAGTTAGAAGTCATTTACAATAATCGGGGTTTTCACTTACACATTTCTAGAGGGAGAGTCATACTGAGAGAGAGATTTCCTTTTGAGAGATTATTTTTAAGACTAAGTTCGTTCTATGCTCACATAGATTCATCTAGCTTATAGAGCTATTACACTCAAACACTCTATACGTTGTATTAATCTATATTTCTAGTGTTTGAGTGTATGTGTTAGGTAGAGCTATTTTGTCTAACCCCAAGTGTAGAGAACTAAGTTATAAATTCATCTTTAAGTTTTCAATACAAGTTTTATGCTCTTGTAAATTTCAACAAAAGCTTCTGCATCTACATTCTCAGGCATAGCTGAGTTGGTTTGAGACTAACATCTTAGACCTACTCAATCAGCACGCCCGATCCTTCCCAACCGGCCATTACATATGTAAATAGCAAGTTGAAGTCACACACCGCAATAACATTTGTGGTGGTGGTACCTTTGCGCCCCCATGTACCTCAATCTATCCTCCGATATGATGGTCATGTTAAAGTGGCACCCATCTAGTGCCCCAATAGCCCTTTACAATGTCAAAAAAACATACGGTTCTCATTTACTACTTTTTGGCAAAACAACTAACACAAAATAAGTTTGATTTATATAGCCGAAACTGAGAATACATGTGATTTGACAGCAAGTGAATTGGAATAGAGTTGAATGTCGGGTCCCAAGGTCGTAGATAATCAGTTGCAAGTCAGAAAACCGTGTCCAAAACATGACGGAAATTCTCACTTATAGGGAACCCCAAATGTGCAAATCACTCCTTTGCATCTCTGTTATACATCCCTCTGCTTATGATGTACAAGAAAATCCCAACCCGCTCCACAACATGCAATTTTGTTTGTGGATACAGATGGTAATTAGAATCTAAGTCAAAACACAACTTCAAGAACACATCTTTGTTCATCCGAAACAAGGCAGACAGCCTAATTGGACTTCCGCCCAGCATATCGTGTATCCATTGAAGGCCAGTGAGTTGACAAATATTGCTAGGTAGTCTCATTGAATGAAAGATGAAGGGTGCAATGGATGTCATATGTTCATTTGTGTCCTGTTTATGTGCGTCATTTCGAGCCTAATATCCACGCAAAAGTTTCTCGACCGTGCATGATCATCAGCAATTGTAGCAATCAAAGCTTCAAAGACATGATCATTCAAATCCATTTTTGTTTTCAGCAAAATCTACAAGTAGTGAATTGAATAAACATTTTTATAGTGAATGATTTTAACTGATAATCAAACTGAACAACATTTTATTTCTGTCGTACGACAATACATGAAAAAAATAGTTATTGAATATGAAAATCATTCGTTGGAATGAAGAAACTCACATAGAAAAATTACAACACATTCGTAACCAGCTACTTTTCTAAGATAATAGTAAGGTCCGCAATATTACAATTTCAAGGAAAACAGTCCTCGTGTTGCATCTTAAATCCAATGAAGTGTATTATCTGGTTGTTGTTCTTCACTCCTTGGATGACTTCACGATACCTAAGGTTTTCCATTAAACATGCAGCATACTTTAATCCCTCAAATGTCTAGTTTGTAATGGCTCTTAATTTCCTAATAGTAGTTTGTTTTGTGATAGCCAAATCTTTAGTTGCAATAGCTTCATAATTAGGCCTCTTACCGCCAACCAATAAATCCTCAATCAAGTTTGTAACACCCCGGATTTTCTAACATTTTATTAGGTCAATTTTTTTTGCAATTCAAGTTTAATATTAGTAAGCAGCGGATCGAAACCTAAACCCGGGGCATTATTGCCACACTCGCAACTAAACAAGTGCTAAGGCCTAGATAATTAACTACTAACTACCTATTATTATTAATAAAGTAAATACAACGCCTATCAAAATAATTTCTTACAAATGTAGAATTATCAAGCCAAAAATAAATCCAAAATAACTAATCAGACTATGTGGAGTCGGCTTCCCAAACCCCCAAGGACTTCATCAGTACCTGTGGCAGAAATCCAAACAAACATAGAAAGGGCCACGATAAAGTCAGAAAAACTGAATTATTTATTTAATTATGTTCCTTGTCCCAACGCGTAGCCAGGACAAAACAACTTTACTTTCTCTTTGGGTACAACACGCAGCTGTAACCCGGACCCCAACACGCAGCCGGGAATCCAACCAAGCCACTAAATCCTTAAGTGTGCACCCCCCCCCCCCAATAGTTCAAAAGACTACAGAGTAGATCTAGGGCTAACTGTGTCCTAGTGCGACCCACAGTATCTCAAACTTATGCGTCCTAATGCGGCCCGCATTTATCATCTCATTCATGTGTCCTAATGCGGCCCACATGCACCATGGTTTTCTCCTCTTAAAAATTCTTTTATTCGTTATTATTCTTTACCATATAATATCATCAAAATCCATATATTTCACCATAAATAAATTATGATATCATCCTTATTGAATAAATAATTCAATTTTCACAAAATCATTTCGTTAACGATTTCACAACAATATCAGTTGATCTCATAAATAAACTCATAACAATTTTCCATCAATCACTTTTAGAAAATATATTTAAATAACCACTGATATCCATTACAAAATAAATCACTCACATAAGAAAATGAAATTATCACTAACACTTAACACTTCAATCTCAAACAATGATCACACACAAAATTCATATCCACGTGAAAATTCATTATTATAAATATAATAAAAATTAGTGAACGCAGTAACTTACTTGATATTTAGCAACGATTCGCAACAACCAAGCACAAAATATATTGATGGTGTCTTTCACAAATTCAGAGCTCTGCTACCTATGCACCGCGGATTACATAGGAAGAAAATTGACTTATCTCTCCATCTCTACTTTTCCCTTTGTGTGTGAGTTGATATGCTGGATCTTCTTCTTACTATTTTTTTTATTTTTGTTATGCGTGTGTATGGAAAGTAACAAGGGCATTTATTTTTTCCTTTTGTTTGTGCCTACATATGCGCTGGTAAGGTAGGGATGAGTGACGTATATATGTGTGTGTGTATATATATATATATATGTATGTATGTGGAGCGAAGAGTAAATAAAGAGGAAATGAAGAAGCAATATCTTGCTGTCTGGCTCATAGAAGAATGCAAAAAAGAGATGACAAGAGGGAGATGGGAAAGATAAGAGACTAGATTGGCTGATGAAAATGAGTAGGATCACAACCCTTATATAGCTGACCAGGAAGTCTAAAAAGTGAGGGAATGCGAACCAGAAGGAATATAAACTTATTTATTAATGAAGATACTTAAACCGTTTAATTGAATAATTGAAAACTAAAGGTTAGGGAATACGTAAAGATAAACTTATCTATTAAACAAATTAAGGAAATATGGATAGGCATAACCGACGTAATATATAGAGTCGGGAAATACGCAAGGACAAAACTAACTTATTAACTAAAATAAGAAAATATGGAAAGATAAAACCAACTTAGTAAATAGAGTTAGGAAATATGAAAAGATGAAACCGACCTCTTAAATTAAGTAACAACAATTATAGTATTAAAGTAAGTAACAAAAGTTAAATTAAAAATCAATCATAGCCTTTAAATATTTATTATAATTTCATTTTTAATAAACAAAAGTACCATATTAATAAAAAACATGAGGATCATTATTATGACATAAAAATTACAATCGACCTATTTTAAGACATGTTATTTTATTAACACGGATTATCTTTATTAAATACTATATACTATGCTAGTAAATTTTAGTATAATACCATAAACTATATATTATGCTCGTGAACTAATATACTTATAAACTATATAATAGATGTATTTTAAATCAACATTACTCTTTGAATCATATCATTATTATTATTACTCCATTTTTAATTAATAAATATACCAAGTTAGCTAGAGAAATACAAGGATCATTAATACAAAGATAAAAATCACCACTACCATAGTTTTAAAACAGATTATTTTATTAAACGCATTGTCTTTATTAAATACTGTATAATATGTTCGCGAACTATATAGTATATTTGTAAACTAGAAAATAAATGTATTGAAAATTTAAGAGTATTTCATTATTCCCCCCTTAAAATATAGCTTCGTCCCCGAAGCTCGATCTCACCCTACTAACCAATGGTCCTACTTAGAAATTAATCAATTATAGCTATTTTACAATAAGGTTTATTCACTAACCATAATAAATTTGGTTATTGCAGTCTACCTTCCATAAAAAAAATATTACGTCCTCGTAATTAACTGGAACCAGACTAAAAAAGATGAGGGATAATTCGATAAGATTTTGGGCTACAAGAAATCACCCCAAAGTTCACAACCACAAGACTAAATTCATTCTAATAATATTCCTATCATTGTTATTAAGATACAATTCACTATGAAGTTTCAATCATCAAACATTCATTCGATATATCGATCCTTCTATAAAAGTAATTACTGTAAATCACAAAATTCATAACATTATCACTTGAGCATCATAGGCTATCAACATTTCATAAATATCATCCTTTGACTCATATCTAAAATCTTCACTTATGCCTTTGTGTCAACATATACCACAATCAATATTTCGACATATCAAGCAAAAAAAACATTCAATCATAATCACGCAAAATATCTCAAAATGCATTAAAAATAAAGAAAGCATCACAAAAGAAAATATTTCCCCCAGAAGACGGCTTGTCCAATTTTAATCCTAAGACCAATTATTCCTTTTTATCTTTCTTAATCTATTTTCTTGTCGGTTTTGCTCTGATACCACTTTGTAACACCCCGGATTTTCTAACATTTTATTAGGTCAATTTTTTTTTTTTGCAATTCAAGTTTAATATTAGTAAGCAGCGGATCGAAACCTAAACCCGGGGCATTATTGCCACACTCGCAACTAAACGAGTGCTAAGGCCTAGATAATTAACTACTAACTACCTATTATTATTAATAAAGTAAATACAACACCTATCAAAATAATTTCTTACAAATGTAGAATTATCAAGCCAAAAATAAAATCCAACTATAACTAATCAGACTATGTGGAGTCGGCTTCCCAAACCCCCAAGGACTTCATCAGTACATGTGGCAGTAATACTCCGGATTAGGTTTTTATACACATAGGTAGGCACAAACAAATGCGGGCCGCATTAGGACACATGAATGAGATGATAAATGCGGGCCGCATTAGGACGCATAAGTTTGAGATACTGTGGGCCGCACTAGTACACAGTTAGTCCTAGATCTACTCCGTAGTCTTTTGAACTATTGGGGGGTGTGCACACTTAAGGATTTAGTGGCTTGGTTGGATTCCCGGCTGCGTGTTGGGGTCCGGGTTACAGCTGCGTGTTGTACCCAAAGAGAAAGTAAAGTTGTTTTGTCCTGGCTGCGCGTTGGGACAAGGAAGATAATTAAATAAATAATTCAGTTTTTCTGACTTTATCGTGGCCCTTTCTATGTTTGTTTGGATTTCTGCCACAGGTACTGATGAAGTCCTTGGGGGTTTGGGAAGCCGACTCCACATAGTCTGATTAGTTATAGTTGGATTTTATTTTTGGCTTGATAATTCTACATTTGTAAGAAATTATTTTGATAGGCGTTGTATTTACTTTATTAATAATAATAGGTAGTTAGTAGTTAATTATCTAGGCCTTAGCACTCGTTTAGTTGCGAGTGTGGCAATAATGCCCCGGGTTTAGGTTTCGATCCGCTGCTTACTAATATTAAACTTGAATTGCAAAAAAAAATTGACCTAATAAAATGTTAGAAAATCCGGGGTGTTACAAAGTTACCAAGCCAAAGGTTGTACCAAGACATTAGTTCATACACTTCTTTGTATATATAATAAAAAAAACCATCTGGTTTACACATGTAGCAGTTATGTCTTTTTCTCTTTCTATTGTTTGGTGTTGCATTTACAACTTTCAAGTGATAAGCAAACACTGCAGCAATCATTTGCATCAGATCAGCATCAAAAGCTTCATGAATAAATAACTGGTGAAATGTGATGTAGTTCTCTCTTCTCTCTAATATCTTTTGCACTTTTCAATTCATATGGCCATAGTTATACATCACTAATGTGGTGGTAGATTCCAAAAGGAATATCAATAAACAAAAATGGGCCTCCAAACAAGCAAGCCACTACCCACCAACAACCTAACCTGAAGCTACTAGTTCTACAACTAGGACATGCTAATAACCATTTTAGAATCTAAAGCGCACAACTTTAACCCAAAAGACAATCACTTTGTAGTTGCATACTTCTACATCTAACAAACCTACCACAGTCAAGAGGCAACACTAGCTAATAACATACAAAAGAAACAAGATCATAATTAAATAAACTAGGAAGTGATCATTGAGCTAGTATATGAGTGGGGGAAGCACTCATTTGAACTGAAAACGGGCCTAGAACATGTGTCTCACCCAAGCAACAACCATGTTGTCATCTTTAAGGAATTGGAGTACTTCCTTATGTGATGGCTCCATAATGAGTCCCATTGAAAAGCAAAATTCTTCTAATGTAAGTCCTTCAATAACACTCAAGCGTGCCATTGCCTCATTCACTTTCATAAGGCTTGCGTTAACTATAGCTGCCGATGGTCTTTCAAGATGGGTCTGCATCCTTGCCAAATTCTCTTCTGACTTCTTATACTTGCTAGCTAGCATGAAATACCCCAAACCTTAATATGTTAATTAATTATGTAATTATGAGTTTCCAAGTCTAATTAAGTCCTTAAGAATTTTGGTAAAAGAATAAATCCAAAAGAAACAAGAAAAACGCTTAAAAAGCGAAAAACGCTAAATTGAGCGTTAAGTGACCCTAAGAGGAATACGACCTCGACAAGAGTATTAAAAGGATTTTAAAGGCTTAATAAGGCCTAAATAATATATGGGAACAATTCCCGAAGAAAACGGAACCAAATAATACATTAAAACGCCGATGAAGTTTTAGCACACGTTTTTCGAGAAAACCCGAAAACGTGACTTTAAGTGGTCAAACGAACCCGTAAAAATTTTAGTTCACCAAATAATTGTAAATAAACATTAATGGGAGTATAATCACCATTAAAATTAAAGAAACGAGAAAATTCCAGAAAACGGGTACGGATTAGTGAATAGTGTAAAAACGGTAACTTGTGGGGTGTAAATTGTAATAAGGGTAAAAATACTCCCTTCCTTTGTAAAATAAAAGCTGGCACTCTTTTTCTATGAGTCCCACACGTTTTCCCCCTCTCTTACACCTATATACGCTACTTTACTAACAAAAAAAAAAGAGGAAAAGTGAAAAAGTAATAAAAGCACCTTTTTCCTCTTCTATCTCCTCCATTCCTCCTCTCTCGCGATTTTCTTCTTCCCAGCCGGCTTCCCCCTTCCTTCTTATACTGCAATGGCGATTTTTTTCAAGCCCTCCACACAGCTCCATTTCTCCTTCCTCGTTCAAGCCCTAAACAATGTCAAAACAACAAAAAAATTACATATTCTTGCTCACCTCGTCTTGGAGCTTCTTTCCCTCTTTTCAAAATCCCCAAATGGTGAACTTCATCTCCATGGCCATGGCTCAATCTTGAAGGAAGAACCCCCATTTTTGGAGCTAAATAGCTCCATGTTGTTTTAAGGTAAGAAAGGTACCTAAAGCCTCTCCTTTTCTAGCTTCTTTTCAACAAAAAAAAAATACCAACGTGAACTTCATGTTGGTCCCCATTCCAGCCGTTTTACTGTCTTCATTATGGGAGTGGAGCTTTCCTTGTTCAATTTCCAAGACACTTCATTTAGAAGTTTGAAGGTAATTCCCTCTTTTTGTGATTTAAACTATCTCTTGCATTCTAGGGTTAGTTCTAGAATTTAATCTTAATGCTTATTATTATCCCTTGGGCATTGGTCTTTAGTTGTCAAATTAATTCCATCTTGAACCGGTTGCAATCAAGGAACAAAGGAGGAGTGAGGAAAGAATCATTTGTGAATTTAAGGTAACTAATATACCTCCATGTATACTCTCATTGCTTTTAGTATTTATGATGGGTAATTTAAGTGAATGAATTAAAAATGGTGTTGAGAAATGTGTTCGGTGATGATGCTTAGTGTTGATGCTATGGTGAGTTAGGTTTGAATTAAGGGCCTAAGTGCCAGTTATGTAAGTTGAAGTGTTTGTGGAGGTTGATGTAAATGTGTGGAACCATGTGTGCTGTTAGAACCCACTAAGGGTTTGGATAGTTGGATTATGGATGTTTTGGTATTAGGTGATGAAGAAGATGAAATTTGGATAAGTTAGTGCAGTAACGGAGTTATGGCGAATTTTTGGTAGAAACCTAAGGGATTTAGGTGACTTGGGGATTTGATGTTACTTAGGGTGAACTAGGTGTTTGGAGAGACCAATTGAAGTAGCAAACCACATTGAGGTGTTGGTTGAAGAATGGAATGGAGTTAGACAAAAATCTGTAGCAAGAATGATGTTTAAGAGTTTGGATTTTGCTAGAGAGGAGCTAAGGTGTGAGACTTGGGAAACAATGAATGGGATTAGGAAATGGAGATGAATGTGCTAGGAATGAATGTGGTATGGTCAAATGGTAAGGAAAAGGCTAAGAGTTGTCATGAGAATGTTTGAGAGTGCACTGATGTGCAAATTGTGCAGTGAATGAAAAAAAATGTGAAATTGAAATTGTAGAATTGGAGTAAAGTTTGGACCATGTTTTTAAGGAGGTTTAGTGAGTGTTTTGGGGTGTTTTAACATGTATAAAACATGTGGAGAGATTAGGGAATGATTAGATGTGAATTAGGGGTTGAAAACTGGTCAAAAATTGTCAATTTTAAGACCTACAGACATGGTCCGGGTTTGTAAACAAGTACACAAACCCAGACCACCTCAAAAACGTCCTAGAAACCCATTTTAACATGTGGTCCGGGTTTGTATCCAAGTACACATACCCGGACCAAGCTAAATTGTACACAAAATGTGATTTTCGGGATTGGTCCGGGTTTGTAACCCCGGACACAAACCCGGACCAGTAAAAAAAATGCCCAGAATGTGTTTTTAAGTGTTGTTATGATGGGAAGTGAATGATAATGGTTTTAGATGATGATTAGGCCTTGTTAGGTGAGTTTTAAAGGCCATTGGGAGTATAAACAAGTGTGAGAGTGAATGCGTAAGTTGTGAACTTAAGATCGCATAAATAAGTTAAGGATAACGGGTCAACGGGGTTAAGTACGGGAGTAATAGAAATTTACATACCGTAAGATTTGTTGTTAATAAAACATTTGAATAATAATACCAGTTATTTGGAAACTACCCGGGAGCGTGAGATGACGCGTTGGAGTGAATCCTCGGGGACACGGTAGAGTAACCCATGGTGTAAGGTATGGTTTTCTTGCAACCTGTGTCCTACCGGGTTACACCGGCTTGTATGCCAACTTGTTTTTCTGTATGTTTTCCACCTTGCAAGATAAAGCATGAAATAGGTTTACAGTAATTCATTAATGTGGCGTAAATAATTCCGATACCGTTTAACCTTAATTATGTGCTAAACCGTAGCTAACCGAATCTAGGATCACATAAGAGATCGGTATTCGGATTAAACGTCCCAACCCACGGGAACGTTCTAACTACGGCTATCCGTGCATTAGTTGTATATTGTGGTTGTGTGTGTTGTGTGTTGCCTTTGTTTAATATATCGTTGTTTAACTAATGTTGTTGTCCATGTCTGTCGAATGGGATGTTACCTCCCTTGTGTGTGATTAACCAAGCTTGTAACACCAAATGTGTATGGATGTGATAAGTTTCGTAAAGGAACTTCTAACTAATATGTATATATTATGGGGGGGTAAGGAATCCGGTCGTTCCGGTCACGCGCGTTGTTTGGGAGTTGATGTATATATTTGAATTGACTCCCACTCTGTTATGTTATGGCTGTTTTCCTTCTTGGATTACAACCATCCACAAGCTTAACCAAGGCTTACCTACCTCATTATTATTCGGGGCTAGGGGGAATACTGTTATGTTAAGGTTGCTTTCCTTCCTTGGATTGCCACCACCCACAGGCTTAACCAAGGCTTACCTACCTCACTATTATTTGGAGCTAGAGGGAAACTGTGTATGGTGTGATCGGGCCTATATTACGGCCGAAACATCTAAGTGAAGTAAGTGTGTACGGTGTGCTCAGGCCTATATTTCCTTCGGCACATCCTAAGTAAAGTGTATGTTCTCTAAGAAGAACGGTATTAAGTTGTTTACTTGTTATTATGTGAAGTATGTTGTTATGTTGTGTACATTGATCTTCGAAATCAACCCCGTACAAATATAAGGGGTAATTAAGTATAACCCGGCTAAATGGGTATGTGTCGTCTAGCAAGGAATAGCTCCATTAGGATAGAACCCTCAAGGGCTAAAGAACACAATAATGTGATCTAACCAATGTGATGTGTTAATCTTATTTTTGTATCCTATTCATTGGATGTGTGTATAGTTTCATGCATGTTTTAAATATAATTAACCGCATGCTCAGACAACAAATAGTTGTGTGTGGGCCGGTAGTATGCGGGCTGCACGATTACCATTCCAGCAAAGGTGCTGACCCCCTTTGGGGGCCCCCATTACTTTACAGGTACAATGGAGCTGGCAGCCGTTCGAGAGTAGGACGGGTAGCTGTTTATGCAAGGGTAGTGTATGTAGTTTGTTTACGCAATTGTAAGCGGTGTAAGACCAAGGTGTGATGCCGGAAGTTGAATGTATTAGACTCGGTACTGTTTGGATTGTGATTGTATTTGTATTCAGTATATAACGGGTTTGTAAATGTAAAGTGTAGCACTCGGTAATCTAGTCCATCAGACCGCTACACTATGTATGTATTAGCCTTGTTAGCCACGTGGGTGACTAACGGCGTGTAGCACCCATGGACTAAGTTAGATGTCGGGCTGTAAGTCCGCTGTTAAACGTTGTTAAGTATGGTGTTTGTAGTTGGTGTTACATAGCATGTTTGTCATTTTCAACCACTGTTGTTGCAATTGTTGGTTTGGGCTGGGGTTACTTGGCTTTGATTTTTTAGTGAGCGAAGACACTTCAGAAGCTGCACCTCTTTTCTTGTTAGGCACAGGCAGGTTGGTTTTGGGGCAGGGGTGGTCTTTTCCCCAATATCCATCTGATACTTCCATTGGTCCTCTATTGACTGTTGATCACTGAGAAGGGTTTGTGCCTGTTGTGGAACCCACCCCAATAGCAGAAAACTCCATGGGATCATCATCAACATCACTATAAGTTATCTAAACACTTAGAATGAATTGATGCTCATATGAACCATCTAACTCGTCAAACGCAACAGTTGGTGGGCACCCAGAAGCATTTACACGATGGCTTCCACTAGCGTATGTCGATCCCCAATGCTCACCCATGTTAGGAAACAAATGAAATAGAAATTTTCCACTTCAGAAGAATTCAAATGAAAGGTCTTCCTACAGTTTACAATAAGGGTTCTTAGTGAGTTGTGGTGTGTTACATAATAAACAATTTAGTAAGAAAAAAAATATGACATATATTGAGAATAGTACAACATACAAACCTAAATTTTCCTATCTCATCACTCATCTGGAGCATCTATGTTCCTTGAAAAACAATCCCATCCCACACCAGTGGTGTCCTTGCCAGCCAGATTTTTCCAGTTTCTCCATTTCCCTTTCAAATGCTCAACCTTGTTCTTGATTTGAGTCTTTTGCACTGGTTCCTAGTATGGCCTTCGACCATTGTAAATTTTGGCTATTTTTCTAAACTAGAACGAACACTTGAGGTACTCCCACTCTTACTGAAAGTTTCCTTGACTCATCACAGCCTAACTGAAGAAGGAGTTCAACCTTAAAGATATTCCATTTGAACCTAGGTTGCCTCCTAATGTGTCCTTCACTGTCATCATCATCTGCTCCTACCACACTCTTTCCCTTTCGTTTTTCATCTCCCCCACCCATCTATTGCTAAGGTAAAGGTGAAAGTTGGATGATTCAATAGAGGCTTAAAGAAAAATTCGTAGAACAACAATATTGAATGACCATAGTTATACACACAACGCACACAATTAGCTGCAGTGCCACAAAGAATTATAAAGACAATCAGAAAAAATATCACCCCTTGTATAAGAGAAAACCTAACCTCGCAAATTAAGATACAAAAATTAAGCAAAACATACTAGAAGTTGCAACTTGAAATTGTGTGCGCATAACACATTTGGGTTCTGAATACGTTCAATGTCGACGCTAGCAACTTCAATGGCTGGTGTTCAAAATGTGAAAGAAAAAACGTAAGTTAGGGTAAAAGGTAGCAAAAGACAGCGTTGAAGAAATTGGAGAAGAAATCGGGACACTGAAGAAGAAATTGGAGCTTTCCACTTACCTAGTGGTTACTCTCACCATTGCGAAAGTGCGATTGAAACTTCAGTCAAAGATGGGTTAATATTAAGCTTCTGAAATAAATGCAGAAGTATCAATCAGATTTTTAATAGTAATGGTAAAAATCTATCACTAACTAATTCAGTTAACAAAGTATGATTGATTTCAAGTGAAAACTCTCTAACTAGCGGGTCACGGAAGGATTGAGTCTTCTTTATTTTACTACTCCCTCAGTTCAATAATATTTGTCGTTTTGAAAACTTGCACACTTATTAAAAAATGACATATGTAACCCTATTTTTTACTTTTCTATCTAGATAATAACTATTTACGTTGAATAGTATGGTCACAAGTGGAAAAAAAGATGTCAAAAAGCTAGAATGTCTTATATTTTTGAACAAAATTCAAATCTTATAACGACATATATTAATTAACGGAGAGAGTAGTACTTGAACAATCTGACTAAGCTTTTCCCAATTACTCCCTTAGTCCCGAATTGACTGTCTTGTTCACTATTTGGATATGTCGTTTGACTTCAATATTTAACATATAAGATAAAATAATTTTAAAATTTTAAGTTTTACAAATAATTCCAATAAATTATATATTACAAAATTTAGTTGTATGAAATTATTTTATCTCATATTACCTTCGTCCCGTCATAAGTGTCCCGTTTGCTTTTTGACACGTTTTTCCACTTCAATATTAAACATATAAGGTGAAATAATTTTAAAAAATTAAGTTGTATAATATATAGTTTTTCACATAAGGATTCCATTGTAAAATATAAATTTGTAAAAATATATTACTCCCTCCGTTCAACAATAACTGTCATTTTAGAAACTTGCACACTTATTAAGAAAAGTAGGACAATGACGCATGTGCCCCTACTTTTTACTTTTCCATTTAGATAATAATTACTTTTATATTGAATAGTAGGGGTAAAAGTGGAAAGAAGTGTGTCAAAAAGCTAGAATGACAGATATTTTTGAACAAGAATCACATCCTAAAACGACAGATATTAATGAACGGAGGGAGTATCTTATAGATTAAATATTGAAGTCAAACGAACGCTTTGACCGGGACGGAGGGAGTACTTATAATTGTAGTGGAAAAAATCCGTCATAAAACAAACAATAAGGTCAAATAGAAAAAGTACGACATTGACACTCAAACCAATGTTATAACCTGGGGTACTGAACATTTTTTGAAGTATTGGGCACAAGAGAGACGGTACCCGTGCACGTAACTAGCAGTGGCATTAAAGAAGTACTAATGCAGTGAATCAAATTAACAATTAATTAACTGTTTTGTTTTCTAAAAAGCTGTCAGACTAAACCCCAAAACAAAAGAGATAGAGTCGAAAGCTGAAGAAATTGTACCCATCAGTAGTACTGTTGCTTTTGAAACCAACCACCACCATACCATTACCAAGTTGGAGGAGTCACTCCATCATACTGACAGTTTTGCTTTTTATAAGACGTTAGTCATAACTGCTAATTACTGTACGAACAAATCAAATACTGAACGCGTTCCGTTCCCGTTTAGAGTATACTAATCCATTAGTAGCTGCAGATTGAGATTGACTTTCAATTTTAAATCATCCTGTTTGTTTTTAATATGTCACTCCGGCGAAATGCTAACCACAAGCAATTAATCTCACTCAGTCTGATGAGGTGGTCCCCTCTACCCAGCAGCAACTGCTTTTATCCCAGTAGTAAACCCCGCTTTTCTTTTTACAAAAGTGAGTGTAGTACTCCATTTACCGTCTTGTTTGCTATTTGGATATGTCGTTTGACTTCAATTTTTAACATATAAGATAAATTAATTTTAAAAATTTAAGTTTTGCATATGATTCCTTACATGATAAACTACATGTTACGAAATTTAGTTTTATAAAATTATTTTATCTTATATGTTTAATATTGAAGTAGAAAAACGTGTCATAAAGCAAACAGAATGGTCAATTCAGGACAGAGGGAGTAATAAATACTCCTCCGTCCTGAATTGACCGTCCTGTTTGCTTTATGGCACGTTTTTCCACTTCAATATTAAGTATATAAGATAAAATAATTTTATAAAACTAAATTTTGTATTATATAGTTTATCATGTAAGAAATCATATGCAAAACTTAAATTTCTAAAATTAATTTATCTTATATGTTAAAAATTGAAGTCAAACGACATGTCCAAATAATAAACAGGACGGTCAATTCAGGACGGAGGGAGTAATTTCTAAATATCAGAACCTTTGTTTGCACGCTTTTAAAGACGCACCCATCACAATTCACAAGGTCACACACCCACGCACGTGGCTCCCCTTCTGTATTCACACCACGTGTCGCTCTCCATCCTCCCCTCCTCTCTCTTTTCTAGGATCATACAGTACATTCATTTCCGAAAGGCCTCCGTTCTAAACACCTAAAAAAACAATCTCTCTCACACCCCACAATCCCCCATCTCAATTGTGTGCCTCTGAGAAAGAGAGATAAAAATCCAACTGATAACAGCAGCCATAGCAGCAGCTAGCCTCATCATCCTCCGCATACCACTTACCAATTAATCATACACCGATTGATTTCACCGGCTTCTCTTTCTCACTGCGTATCCGAATTAAGTGAAGCACGCACAACTCACCCAATCCAACGGATCATCAAAGAAAGAAGAAGATAATCAAGTCTCCTTCCGTATCCCTTATACTTCTCGATTCCCCGGGGCGATGGAGACAGAGAATCATCCGTCAACTTTCACTTACTTAGGCCGAACCTTCGCCGACCTAACCAACAGCAACAACGTCGACTCTTCAACCTCATCCGCCTTCAGCGACTGCGACAGTGACCATTCCGGTGAATTTTCCTCCTCCACTTCAACCGCTAATTCCCGCCGACAACTCTGGCTCTCATCAGCCGCCGCCGCTTCATCCTTCGCCTCTGATAACGATGACCAATACATCCGTCACTTAGTCTCCGCACTCGAATCCACTTCCGTTGATGACCAGAAACAGGCCGCTATGGAGATCCGTCTCCTTGCGAAAAATAAACCGGAGAATCGACTCAAGATCGCTAGATCCGGTGCGATCGGACCACTTCTCTCACTAATCTCATCATCCGACCTTCAATTGCAGGAGTACGGTGTCACTGCTGTTCTCAACCTCTCTCTCTGTGACGAGAATAAAGAACTCATAGCTGATTGCGGTGCAATCAAGCCACTTGTTCGTGCACTTGAGTCAGGTACATCAACCGCTAAAGAGAACGCTGCTTGCGCTCTCTTACGTCTCTCACAGATCGAGGAGAACAAGACCATAATCGGTCGGTCAGGAGCTATACCTCCACTGGTTAATCTACTAGAAACCGGCGGTATTCGTGGGAAGAAAGACGCTTCTACTGCGCTTTACTCAATCTGTTCGTTGAGAGAGAATAAGATTAGAGCGGTGGAGGCAGAGATTATGCGGCCGTTGGTGGAGTTAATGGCGGATTTCGGATCGAATATGGTTGATAAATCGGCGTACGTACTCAGCCTTCTAGTGTCGGTGCCGGAAGCGAGGACATCATTGGTTGAGGAAGGTGGTATTCCTGTGCTTGTGGAATTGGTTGAGGTTGGATCACAACGGCAGAAGGAGATTGCAGCTGCGATATTGTTACAGTTGTGCGAGGAAACTGTCTTGTATAGGACTATGGTTGCGCGTGAAGGTGCCATTCCCCCGCTTGTGGCGCTATCTCAATCCGGTACCACCCGTGCCAAGAAGAAGGTAGGATTACTTAAGCTTCTTATTTTATTTTGATGAATATAAAATTTACGTAAAATTTTTGTTAATTTGAACTGAACAAATGCGTTCTTTTTTTTTATACTTCTGCCTTACTTAAAGCAATTACAGTACACTACCATATTCTAAAATGTGCAAGATTGAAGCCTTTTTGAGATGAGGAATCTATTGATAAGAGATTTTTTTTTTTTGAACAAATTGATAAGAGAATTGAATAGCGGTCCAGATTGCATTGAAGTTACTACTTATCGATCACTTCCCATCCTTCATGAATAATGGATAAGACAATAGTGGTATAGTCACTTGTCAGAGTCGAGTTGCACCACAAAATTTTCTTTTTCTCTGAATGAGGATTGCAACGCAATAGATTTGACTATATATCTTCCAGCCTATGAATTCGTTTCATGGATATATTTTTTTCCTTCCATTTCACCAATTTAAAAAATATTATAATAATTGTTTTCCCTTCGCATTCTCTCTATGTGTTTCTCTATCTTACATGATAATAATTTTTTTAATTTTTTTTCTATTTTAACATTTACCAATCATAGTGTCAAAAACATATTATTGTTTATATACTTGTTTGTTAACTTAGGGAATAGGAACCACTTGAGAAACCCCTCCTTTTTCTTGTCATGCTTTTTAACCAAAGGAGCATTAGAGTATTCATCCATGGTGGTGCGAATTTTATTAAAACTGTCAGTAAGAAAATAAAAAAAAAAATCTATAATGATGTGGAATTCACCGTCTTTCTTTTTTTCATCAATGTACGAAGATTTTATTTGATTGGTTGTATTATTGTGCTGAATAGAAATATATTTTTGTTTTTAATTTTTAGGTAAAATAATAGACTGCTTGAGTGAAAAGATATACTAGTAAGTAAATAGAAATAGTGAGAAAGAAAATATAAAAAATAGTAGTAGGAGTGAGAAAATTAAGAACTCTCGGAGGGATAACAAATTGATATAGTTGTTTAGACAATAAAAAAATATACTTTGATTACATCACATCTAGGAATATCTTAAGAAACTCTATCTCATTGTGGATGTTTATTACAATTGTGTGGATTACATCCATAGTGGTAAAAAAGAAAAAGAAAAACTCTCTTTTCAGAAAACCTAGATAAACAAGAGAGATTGTGAGAGGATCACATCCACATAGTGTGGATTCGACCCATAAAAGAGATGATGAGGTGAATGAGAGAGGATGTGGGAGAGGTTCTTAGTTAAGGAATTCACTTTTTAGATAATCAGGGAAACAAGAGAGAGAGATTGTGAGAGAATATAATAAAATAATATTTGTTAGTAGGTGGAATCTAATTTTCTTATTGTGGATGGTCTAAAACATAAGACTTCCCCTGCAAGTACTAGTTGATTATTACTTAAGGAGTGGCATGGCTAGCTAAGCTGTCAAGTTGTTCATTAGGTATTATAGCTCATATAACGTTTTTTATGTTTAATTCATATGGTTATGGTTCCATAATCTTAACTTTTGAAAAAACAAATTTTATATCTTTATTTTTTGGATAATAAAAATCTTTCTTAAGAAAAATGACTGATCTGCCTCAAACCTTTAGCCCACCACCACCCTCTTCTCTTTTTCCATACAACAAAGCGTAAACGCTCCGAAACACCATTTATGATTGTGTTTCGGTGAACCCATTATGCATGTGGTTGCTAATAATAATAATGTCAGCCTGGTTTTGAACAAAGAGGGTAAAACAGAGTATCTAATTGAATTGAAAATATTGCTGGGTTTAAGCAAAATCTGGCTATATAGCAATGATATAGAATTGTGCGTATAAACATGTGACACGACCAAACAGAGTATAGTGAATGATTGGTGGTGGTGTTAGGAATAGAGTAATAATTTGAATGGAGTCCGCTATTAGTTTTTTGTATTATTCCTCTTTCTGGTAGTGTGTTTAATTTGTTTGATGTTATGTTTTTTTTATTAATGTTTGCCGTGGGACAGGCGGAGGCACTAATAGAGATACTGAGGCAACCAAGATCCGCAAACGCCGCTGCCAGCAAAAACGTCTGATTCTTTGTTTGTTTTCCCACCCGCCCGCGCGCCTTTCATGTCTCTGTCTCTCTTACCGCACACCTCCAAGCTCCAACAAGCAAGGTCTCATTAATGGCTCTATTCCCTCCCAAGACCAAATCAACCTCCTTCAAATGCCTTCCGCAGCTATTTGAGTCATGGGAATAGAAAAAATGGGAGTTCTATCGATTTTGCGGAGTGATTACCCTTTGTCTGTATTGTTTATTTTCTTTTTTGTGTAATTCTGGTTTGTGTCCAGCAAAAGAAAAATGAATAGATGTATTGTATTTTAAGAATGAAAAAGAAACGAAAAGAAAATGATGGAGTGGGACTGAAATTGAAGAATATAAGCTGGGCAGGGGGAGTGAAAGTGAAAGTAGAATTATTTTAGTGCTGGAGTGAAAGAGAGGTAAATAGAAAGAAAATGAGGGCGGGGGATCAGCAGATGTATCATGTATATATATCCTTGTGACGTGAAAGGCGAGTTTTTGTTTTTTATTTCTTTCTGAAATGTTATCTGTAGACTGTGGTTATGCTTTTCGCTTGCTTTTTTGAAGGCATGAGGTGATAGTGACAGGGAGCCGAACAACTGAACATATGTCGAACGAGGTCAGTTGTCATTACTAAAAAGTTACAATATACTTCTAAAATAATTTATAATTCATAATATATCTTTTCTAAATAATGTTTACCCATAATTTTTGAAAAAAATTCATAAAATATCTCCAATTCATCCATTATATTAAATATATATTAAATTTAGAATAAAATATAAAATAATAATATTTACATGTTAGTTTAATTCAAAAAATCATATAAATAAATAAAAATAATAAATATATATTTAAGTTGATAAATGAATAAAATATTAAAAATGTAAATATATAACTTAAAATTTAAAACTTTAGTAACATATAAAATAACAAAACTAAAATATTTTATACAAATTTATGAATTTCATTAAACAGATATATAAAAAATAAAATTTGAAACTTTTTTCAATTTCATTCTCTAAGCGTAATATCATAATTTTGTATGTTATATAATTTCATGAAATTAAAAATTATAAAAAATAGTAACATTTTATTTTAGAAATTATAATTTTTACTTAAAATATATAAATTGAAATATTTATGGATATATAAGATTATATTTTTTTATTTTCTCGATTTAAGGTAAGTAATTAATTATTCATAGTATGATGAGTTTGAAGAATAGTATAAAAAAAATTTATAGCATTTTTTATATATTTATTTTATGAAACAGGTAAATTCTAAATAATATATTATATGATTATAATTAGTATGCTATCCAGTTTATATATATATATTTTAATATATTTTTTACAATTTTTAGTCAATATATCAGTTAATTTAAGTCAACATATATATAAATGTTAATTTTTTTTCTTCTCATTTTATATTGGATTGGTTTTGTTTATAAACTTACATATATATATATATATATGTGATATATAGTATTTAATCATTAAATTTGTTTGAAGATTTATATAATATTTAAGAATTATTCATTATATTTCAAATTTAAACATATTTTAGTTATTTTTTATAGTTTTATTAATTTTTAATTTTTTTGTAATTTTTTATATATTTGTAGTATTTTAAATATTTTTTTGTAAATTTTCATAAATTACCCTGAATAAAAAAATGACATATTGTGACATGATCTACAATTTCAGGGGTAAAGTTGTCATTATTCACTATCAGTTCACAAATTAGGGGTATTTTATGAATTTTGAAACTTTTTAGGGTATATTGTGAACGTTTTTAAAAATGGGGTATATTATGAATTACAAAAAAATTTAGGGGTATATTGTGAATTTTCTGTTTCTTAAAAATTGTCCGTCAAATTTTGAGATAATTCTAAGGGGCGTTTGTTTCAAGCGAGAAAATCGGAATGGAAAAGGGAAAGATAATTGATATGTTTTGACAACTTTGAAAAACAATTATTTTTATATGTATACGATGATTCACTAGAATCATAATATGATTCATTAGTTTTGATAATATGATTCATTAAAATTGATATTATGATTCATTAACTAATAAGTGGTGAATTAGATAACAAACTTTGGTAAGATAAAAATCATTATTATTTTGTAGTGTATTATTATTGTTGTATGGTGTATTTTAAACCTTATATGGTGAATTGTGTATTTTTCATACATATAAAATATTGTTTTGTGTTGTATTATTGTGTAAAAAAATTTATTTTTATATGTTTGCGATGATACGCTAAAATGGAGACATGATTCATTAACTAATAAGTAGTGAATTAGATAACAAACTTAGAACTTATAAAAATCATTATTGTTTTGTAGTGTATTATTATTGTTGTATGGTGTGTTCTAAACCTTATATGGTGAATTGTTTATTTTTCACATATACCAAATATTATTTTGTGTTGTATTATTGTGTAAAAACATTTATTCGTATATGTTTGTGATGATACACTAAAATAAAGATATGATTCATTAATTTTGATATTATAATTCATTAAAACTGATATTATGATACACTAAGATGATGTTATGTGTTTACGATGATACGCTAAATGATGTTATGAATTATAAGCTCATTGATATATATATATATATACATGTAATTAATATAAATTTTAAAATTTTCTCAAAACATATCGATGACGGTGGTCTTGTTTTGAAGAGCTGGAATTTAGATGAATAATGATATACATTTTTTTACATTTTGGACTTATATTTTAAAATTTATAATTAATTAAAATTCTAATAATAAAAAAAACAGTACAATCAATAAAACTGTTCATGTAACGACCCCAAAACCGGCCTAGGAGTTAGAGCCGTTACACGCCGCGAGTCTATTACCTAACGCCGCAAGGCTTTAACGCAGATCAAACCCCAACCCAAAACAAAGCTTGAATAACTATCGAAAGAGCTTACAAAATCCAAACGAGTTCAAAAGTCAAATACCAAAGTAAGGCCCGAGGGCTACATAAGATCCAAAAGCGTATAAAGTGCTAAGCGATACAAAAGTCTAACTAAACGTAGAGAAGCGAACAGCTCCAGAAGGGGATAAAGAGAGAAGATCCCACGAGCTCAATCTGCAACATAAGTAAAAGGGGTGAGCTAAACAGCCCAACAAGCAGAAGACTTCCTCAAGGAAGCTCACTCAAAGCAGAAGTAGAAGGTTGTATAAACAGAGGGAAGCGTAATCATTTATAAACAGATGGGCGAGAATCACAAAACAGGAAGCAGAGCGGAACATCACATCAAATCATAGTCGGACTTCTAGAATCAGAAACCGAGAGGTGGGCTATGGATCCGAAGATCCCATAATAGAAGCTGTAGAGACAGCTAACAGACCCGTCGGTCACATAATGCCCTAAGGGAGACCCTAAGGGGCGTAATCAGAAGGAATTCCTGCGCAGCATGCTACGGGACAGCCCGACCCGACTATCCAAGGCTTAGAAGCAACGTAACTAGGTCCCAAAACCAAAAGCTCACAAAACAGATCTCAAGCGCATGGAAATGCATATAAACAGCATAAGAAGCTCGTACACAAGTAGGGGAATCCAACCCCGCAAACGAACCCAATACGGAGCTAAGACGGAGAAGTTATGCCAAAACAGAGGCATGTCCGAACTTGCGTCCGACCTTGCAAGTTCGGACAGAGGCCGAGAAGCAAAGGTCACGGAAAACACAGCGTCCGAACTTACGTCCGGACATTGAAGTTCGGACGTAAGTCGAGAGTCAGAAAACAAAACTAACGTCGTGTCTGAACTTGCGTCCGACCTTGCAAGTTCAGACACATGTCGAAACTCAAATCAAAACCCGTCCTCGCATCATGTCCGAACTTACAAGTTCGGACAGATGTTCGGACACTTCAAAATCTCGGAAATCAGAGACGCGCCAGACGCACTGTCCGGTCTTGTAAGTTCGGACAGACGTCCGGACAGCGCAAATGCAGCAGTTCGCAAAAGGGAAACAGAGGCGGAAACCATATCAAATCATCACCAAACTCACACAAAATCCACAGAATTGTAAATCAGTACCCTCGGGGGTTTAGCCAATCAAAAAACAACACAAAACCGGAGTGAAATCACCCAACCACAACACAATTCCAACTCAAAAAACTAGAAGAAACCGTCCCCGAGGGTGAATGAACAACCCCGATTCCATCCCCCACTTACCCGAATTCGCAGAGCAGATTCAGTCCAGACAAAGCCCACACGCAGCCAGACGAACAGCAGTAGGGAAGCAGCCCAGATCAACGCTGAATTCACAACCGAGCGGCCCAACAATCAGAAAACTGCCCCTCTCAAAACAGAAGCGGAAACCACTGAAATCGAAAGAGAAATCAAACCTGAATTACAGCAGAGGCAAAACCACGACGACAAGCCAAGAATCGCACCGAACACAGCAGCAATCGCACCATAATTCAGAACTAGATCAGCAAGGGAAAAGAGAGGAAGGACGCATAAACTGTCGAGAGGGAATACCACGTCTTGAAAACTGAACGGGAAAAACTGAGTAAGGAAATAAAATGATGATGGACTCCCTTTTTCTTATTAATGACTTACCAGAATAAAAGAGAGGGGAAAAGACCTCCTCGTCCCTCTTCTTTTAACTTAAGGACTCCGACGTCCCCTCAACTACACAAGGCACCACATAACATAAGCAATAACATAAACCGGAATGTTATAAAATCTGAAAACGAAATACGGAGTATTACATCTCTCCCCCCTTAAAAGGAATTTCGTCCTCGAAATTCAACATACCTCACTGCTCAAGAGAGAAGGGAACTTGGCACGCAGCTCTTCTTCGGTTCCCATGTCACCTCTCGCTCGGACTGATCCGCCCATTGAACCTTAACCATAGGCAGTGTCTTACTACGGAGCCGCCGAACGTCATGAGCAAAAATACGCACTGGAGCTGCCTCCGAAGTCTAGCACACACGCTCTCAACATATCCTCCAAAATCTAGTTCGTCCTCTCTGTCTGTCCATCGGTTTGAGGATGATATGCTGAACTGAAAGCCAAATTCATCCCTAAAGCCTTATGCAGGCTACGCCAGAAGCGAGATACAAATCTCGGATCTCTGTCTGAAACGATCGTCGCCGGCACACCGTGCAACCTCACAATCTCATCCATATAGAGTCGAGCCAGACGCTCAAGGTTGAAAGTCTTCCTCACAGGCAAGAAATGAGCGAACTTCGTCAACCGGTCCACAATCACCCATAGCGCATCATACCCAGAAGATGTCCTTGGAAGCCCCACAATAAAATCCATCCCAACGCTCTCCCATTTCCACTCAGGAACGGGAAGAGGCTGCAAAAGACCCGCAGGCCGCTGATGCTCACCCTTCACCTGCTGACAGGTCTAGCATCGAGCTACAAAATCAGAAATCTCCCTCTTCATATTCGCCCACCAGAAAGACTCTCTGAGGTCCCGGTACATCTTCACCCCTCATGGGCGTACAGAATAAGGAGCTCCATGAGCCTCTTGCATAATCTCACGCCTAAGATCGCCTCCACTAGGCACACAGACTCAGCCTCTAAAGCGTAGACAGCCGTCACGAGACACCGAGAACTCAGACTCCTGATCATCCGCCAGCCTCTCCCGGATCTTACACAACTCAGCATCAGCCCTCTAACCATCTCTAATCCGCTCAATCAACGTAGACTGGACCTGAACCGAAGCAATCATCCCAGCTCTGTCAGACCTGACAACCCAAATCTCCATGCACTGAAGCTCAAGAGCAGACCTCTGAATCCCTGACATCGAACATACAAGCCCCGGAGCACCCCTACGGCTCAAAGCATCCGCCACCACATTCGCTCTACCCGGATGATAGAGGATCTCCAGGTCGTAATCGTGCAAAAGCTCCAACAAACGCTGCTGTCTCAAATTCAGTTCCTTCTGCGTGAACAGGTATTTGAGACTCTTGTGATCCGTGTAGACCTTACACGTCATCCCATACAGGTAGTGTCGCCAGATCTTCAAGGTGAAGACCACAGCAGCTAACTCTAAATCATGGGTGGGATAATTCTTCTCGTACGGCTTCAGCTGACGTGACCCATACGCTACTACCTTACCCTATTGCATCAGAACACAACCAAGCCCATTGTGGGAAGCGTCCCATAACACCTCAAAGCCATCCGTCCCAGAAGGCAACGTCAATATCGGAGCCGAGGTCAACCTCTTCCTCAGCTCCTGGAAACTCTCCTGGCACGCCTCGCTCCACTCAAACTTGACATCCTTCCTAAGAAGGCGAGTCAAAGGCAACATAATCTTAGAGAAACCTTCCACAAACTTCCTATAATAACCAGCCAAACCTAGGAAACTGCGCACCTCAGAAACATTAGTGGGCTTCGCCCACTCCATGATCGCCCTAATCTTCTCTGGGTCCACTGAAATACCATCCTTCGAAACCACGTGGCCAAGGAACACAACCCTATCCAGCCAAAACTCACATTTCTTCAGCTTGGCATACAACTTCTTCTCCTTCAAAGTCCGCAGAACCATCCTCAGATGCTCCTCATGCTCCTCAGCACTCTTGGAGTGCACCAAGATATCGTCAATAAACACGACCACAAAAGAATCCATGAAAGGCTTAAAAACTCTATTCATCATATCCATGAAGAACGACGGGCCATTGGTCAAACCAAAAGGCATGACCAAAAACTCATAATGCCCATACCGGGTCCTGAAAGCAGACTTAGGCACATCCTCGGCCTTAATCTTCAACTGATGATAACCCGAACGCAAGTCGATCTTCGAGAAGACTGTCGCTCCAGCTAACTGGTCGAAGAGGTCATCAATACGGGGAAGAGGGTACCGATTCTTGATGGTAACCTTATTCAATTCCTTGTAGTCAATACACAATCTGAAGGAGACATCCTTCTTCTTCACAAACAATACTGGTGCTCCCCATGGAGACACACTAGGGCGAATGAAGCCCTTATCCAGAAGATCCTGCAGCTACACCTTCAGCTCCTTAAGCTCCGCTGGACTCATACGGTAAGGGGCCCTCGAAATAGGCTAAGTCTCTGGCGCTAACTCAATAGAAAACTCCACCTCACGATCGGGTGGCAGCCCTGGCACATCATCTTGGAAGGCTGGAACACCTCAGGGAACTCACACACAATGGGAATCTCCTCCAGACGAGCTCCCTCTCGCACCTCTGGTATATAGCAGAGAAACCCCTGGCAGCCCTTCCTCAAGAAGCTAGCTGCCTGCATGGCAGATACCAAAACCGGCGAACAAGGTACCGAATTACCCACAAAAACGAAATGGGTCTCACCCGGTCTATCAAAGACGACTCTCCTAGCCGCACAATCTATATGGGCATGATGCTCTGCTAGCCAATCCATGCCCAAAATCACATCGAAGCAGGACATACTCATAGGAATCAAATCAGCAGGCAAGGTCCTATCCATAACCACTACTGGACTAGACTTGCACACAGAACTAAGCACACAAGTAGGTACGCCACTCAACGGGCTAGAAATGCATAAATCCACATCACAAGGCACAACAGACAACCCGAGACTACCCACCAAATCATCAGACACAAAGGAGTGGGTAGCTCTTGAATCAAACAAACAGAAAACTGGCTAAGAAGAGATCTGAAGGATACCTGACACCACACGATCTGAACCGCTGTCCCGCTCACCAGCTAACGCATACACACGTGCCTAGGTCTGGGACTTCTTCTGGTTAGTCTTCTGTCCGGACCCCGAACCAACACCTCGGCTCTCAGAACCGCCACTGCCACCTCCACCTCTAGCCTGTGGACACTGGGCAATGCGATGGTCTAGCGAACCACACTTAAAGCACGCCCTGGACTTCCTGTAGCACTCCCGTCCTGGATGGAAACAATCACACTCGGCACACTTCTCCACAACAGGAGATGCAGATGAAGAAGAACCCCGGTCTCCCCTGTACTTCTTCATCTGAGAAGAAACCTGCTCCCGCCTATCAGGCTCCTCCACACGACCCTTCCTCTTCTGATACTTGCCCTTATCGGGCCTCTGGTCCTTCTTCTCATACCGCTGCCTAGCCTGCAGCTCAGCCTCTACAACCAACGCCATATCGGCCACATCCCTGAAGGTCTTGTGGCGGAAAGGGGCCACAGCAGCTCAAATATCACCCCTCAACCCAACCTCAAACTTTCTAGCCTTTCGGTTGTCATCCTGCTCTGGCACAAACTTAGAAAGGGAGATGAACTTACGTACATACTCATCGACTGACATCTCCTTCGTCTGGCGGAGTCTCCCATACTCCACAATCTTCTGGTCCCGGAAGACGTCGGGATAAAACTGCTGATTGAAGCAGCCCCTAAACTGCTCCCAAGTCCATGGGTGGGGGTACTTCTCCTCGACCGTCTTCCACCACTCCTTTGCTTCGCTCTAAAACATGAAGGTGGCAAACCCAACCTTCTGATCCTCCTCACACCCCATGACCCGTAGAAGGTCCTCTATAGCAGTGATCCAGTGGCTCGCCTCCTGTGGGTCGCCACTAGCATCAAAAGAAGGCGGCTTCAGCTTCAAGAATTCTTGTAGCGCCTTCACGTTGCTGCCCCCCGCGTTACCAGCTCTTGTCGCTAGGCCAGCAGTGGTCCCTACCATCTGCAGCACCTGGGTGACCACCTGCTGCACTATCTCAGCGATGTCCCCCTGGGAAGCATCGCCTGAAACTGCACCTCGTCCTGAACGTCGGGGAGGCATACTGAAGAGACAAACACACCACAACTGGTCAGAAACCATCAAACACCACACTGCAGACATCCCAGACACACACATATGCAGACAGACCCCACAAACACCAGAGAACGAGTAACCTGGCTCTGATACCACTAAATGTAATGACCCCAAAACCGGCCTAGGAGTTAGAGCCGTTACACGCCGCGAGTCTATTACCTAACGTCGCAAGGCTCTAACGCAGATCAAACCCCAACCCAAAACAAAGCTTGAATAACTATCGAAAGAGCTTACAATATCCAAACGAGTTCAAAAGTCAAATACCAAAGTAAGGCCCGAAGGCTACATAAGATCCAAAAGCGTCTAAAGTGCTAAGCGATACAAAAGTCTAACTAAACGTAGAGAAGCGAACAGCTCCAGAAGGGGATAAAGAGAGAAGATCCCACGAGCTCAATCTGCAACATAAGTAAAAGGGGTGAGCTAAACAACCCAGCAAGCAGAAGACTTCCTCAAGGAAGCCCACTCAAAACAGAAGTAGAAGGTTGTATAAACAGAGGGAAGCATAATCATTTATAAACAGATGGGCGAGAATCACAAAACAAGAAGCAGAGCGGAACATCACATCAAATCATAGTTGGACTTCCAGAATCAGAAACCGAGAAGTGGGACACTAGAAACCAGCTAACACAACAGAAGGACCCACATAATGTCTTATGGATCCGAAGATCCCACAATAGAAACCGTAGAGACAGCTAACAGACCTGTCGGTCACATAATGCCCTAAGGGAGACCCTAAGGGGAGTAATCAGAAGGAATTCCTGCGCAGCATGCTACGGGACAGCCCGACCCGACTATCCAAGGCTCAGAAGCAACGTAACTAGGTCCCAAAACCAAAAGCTCACAAAACAGATCTCAAGCGCATGGAAATGCATATAAACAGCATAAGAAGCTCGTACACAAGTAGGGGAATCCAACCCCGCAAACGAAACCAAAACGGAGCTAAGACGGAGAAGTTATGCCAAAACAGAGACATGTCCGAACTTGTGTCCGACCTTGCAAGTTTGGACAGAGGCCGAGAAGCAAAGGTCGCGGAAAACACAGCGTCCGAACTTACGTCCGGACATTGAAGTTCGGACGTAAGTCGAGAGTCAGAAAACAAAACTAACGTCGTGTCCGAACTTGCGTCCGACCTTGCAAGTTCGGACACATGTCGAAACTCAAATCAAAACCCGTCCTCGCATCATGTTCGAACTTACAAGTTCGGACAAATGTTCGGACACTTCAAAATCTCGGAAATCAGAGACGCGCCAGACGCACTGCCCGATCTTGTAAGTTCGGACAGACGTCCGGACAGCGCAAAAGGGAAACAGAGGCGGAAACCACATCAAATCATCACCAAACTCACACAAAATCCACAGAATTGTAAATCAGTACCCTCGGGGGTTTAGCCAATAAAAAAAAACACAAAACCGGAGTGAAATCACCCAACCACAACGCAATTCCAACTCAGAAAACTAGAACAAACCGTCCCCGAGGGTGAATGAACAACCCTGATTCCATCCCCCACTTACCCGAATTCGCAGAGCAGATTCAGTCCAGACAAAGCCCACACGCAGCCAGACGAACAGCAGTAGGGAAGCAGCCCAGATCAACGCTGAATTCACAACCGAGCGGCCCAACAATCAGAAAACTGCCCCTCTCAAAACAGAAGCGGAAACCACCGAAATCGAAAGAGAAATCAAACCTGAATTACAGCAGAGGCAAAACCACGACGACAGGCCAAGAATCGCACCGAACACAGCAGCAATCGCACAAGAATTCAGAACCAGATCAGCAAGGGAAAAGAGAGGAAGGACGCACAAACTGTCGAGAGGGAATACCACGTCTTGAAAACTGAACGGGAAAAGCTGAGCGAGGAAATAAAATGATGATGAACTCCTTTTTTCTTATTAATGACTTACCAGAATAAAAGAGAGGGGAAAAGACCTCCTCGTCCCTCTTCTTTTAACTTAAGGACTCTGACGTCCCCTCAACTACACAAGACACCACATAACATAAGCAATAACATAAACCGGAATGTTATAAAATCTGAAAACAAAATACGGAGTATTACAGTTCACTCAACAACTGACTGGACTACCAATTAGATTGCACCGCACCAAATATGACACGACTGGTCTGCACAATCGACGGGCTGCTAGTCAATAGGAATAGAGAAACAAGTTTTACCCGTTCCAACTTCTTTTTCCTATTCCATAGTCTCATTCCTCCTGTCGAATTTATCATTTTCCAATATTGTGCTAAAGTGTTGTGCTAGTATGACAATATATGTTAAGTGTTCGAATTCTATGAAAACTTATCAATACGACCAGTCTACTCTCTAGTACACGTAGTCTAAAAATGACCATCTTATCTTTTATCTATTATCTTTAATTAAAAAACTCACAATTTACACTGGATATTAATAATAGTTTATGAAATATCCCAAAATCATTTGCACACTACCAACTCATAATATATATTTTCTATATTTTTATAAATAATGTATTATTTCCGATGTTGAAATGGGTTGATACTCAAAATTTAATTAAGTTCAAATAAGCTAAGAATATATCTGGTTGAATCTAAACGATCGGTCGGGCGGTCCCCAAAATTTACGTGCTAGCTCCACATGATCTAGATCTTTATTGTTTTCCTTGTCGTAGGGTAGATGCTGATTCATATCATAAAGGGGGATGCATGATAACAGTACTACTTGTGTGTGGCACATTCATTGTACACGACCACCTTTTTTCTATCTACGTACGTGGCTCACTTCTCTTGGAGTTTCACGCCATATATACTTAAAATCTCCCACTAGCTTTGCCGGACTTTTTTCGGACCTTCCCAAGTATTATTGACACCTCAATTAGTGTCCACCCACGGCGATTACATGGCGCAATTGCAAAATTTTACTCCACTCACCATTTCACATCACACAACACCACACATGTGCTAATGATCACGTAAAAACATCTGGGCTCCTCCTGTTATGACATTATTGACATAAATCAGAAATTTATCAACGGCATCGTGATATAAACTCAGTACTAATTGTGTCATCTTTCCAATGAGTTTAGTCGACCGATGATCTGTCTAAATTAATTAGTTAGCTTAATTAGCACTATATGATTATGTATGGAGTGGCATAAGTATTGACCATTGCGAGGAAAGTGATGATTGTGTATTATTAGCAAGCTTGTTTGCTGGTACTGATCATTGTACCCCGGTCGGCCCGCCCATTATGATGATGCAATTTGTTTTTTTTTTTAAATGTAATGAATGCAATGTTTGTTAATTAATTGCTCTATTATATAGACAAAATTTCCTCGTAAATGAACGTATATATGTTATATATCGACACGCAAAAAAATGTATTTATATAGACATAATAGAACTACTCAAATACTATCATACATGTGGAATTCAGTTGAGAAAAAGATTAATTCATCCAAACATATGAGTATATAAAAAGATGCTCGCTCTGACAACCATGATAATCATGCTGATTCCTTGTTAATGTTACGTAAAATGATGTACATCTACTACAGCCAAGAGTTTTTTTAAAAAAAAACTCAACTACAGCTATGAGTTAAGAGCCAATCTTATCTTATAGACTTTTTTTTGAGAAAAAAAGCTCATCTTATAGACAATGTTAGATTAGTTTTATCTTTGTGAAATTAATAATATTCCATAAAGCGCCATTAACTAACCAATTCACTCTTTCCAAGTGTAGAAAGAATCAACGAACACGACTGAGCCGTATGAGCAGCCGAAGAACAACTCACGCCGCCGCGGTAGCCACCAGGCCCACCACCACTTTGTATATTACCAACCCACAATACAAAAAGGATGATAGGTAGATAATATAATCGACTTTAAAATGAAAAAAGTAAAGAGTTTTGACCCAGCCGGTTGTTTAAAATTGAATTATTGGTGGGTGCTGTAGTTGAATTCGGGTCAGAAAGAAGAATGGCTTCCTATTGAATCCTGTTGTTAGGTTTTCAATCGCGTCGTGATTCTATACTTTTGTTGGTTGGTTGATTGGTTCCTTTCTTCAACTATAACACTTTAAACGCCATATCTAATGTCGTCACAAAAGTTCCATCTCCCTTATCTTTAGATTACCTTCCAAATATATATCGATATTCTCAGATGTTGATGTTTCATCAGTTCATGCTCATTGGTCAGTTTTGGTGATGCTGTCGGCTAGACATTTGATTACGTTGACCACGTCCATTTTTTTTTTTCGTAACAAGACCAGGTCTATTTTTTTATCCAAATGTCAAATTCACTAAAGATATAGAAACTACTAAACAATGACTGAAAGCCAAATAAATAACCCACAGAAGGGAAGGTCAAAGGAGTATCTGTGACCAAATAAGTTCCTTGTTCTTTTCTTTTCTCTTAAAAAATAAGTTCCTTGTTACTAACCATGCATGTCTCTGGCCCCCTCCTCTTCATATTGCTTTCTAGGAAGATCTAAGTAATGATCATGGCTCCAAGTTATCTGCTTTAGTGGCATTGTCATTATTTTCGTTGTGAGGTAGAGTCTTCTTGGAGCTTCACCTAGAGTGTTCGTGGACATGTGCCCGACATGTTGGGCACTGATCAAACAATACAAATCCACTTGTTAAACAAGGGATTCTAATAAACCTAGTTCCCGAAACATTAGAGCAAAATATTAAATCCACAAGGAAGGTTTGTTATAATCAAAATCTTAAGGGACTTGATCTTACAATTTTCCCCTTTTTGATGATGACAGCCAATTTTCCCCTTTTTGATGAAGACAACAAATCCAGAACAAAATTTAACTACGTGTCAATAACAAACTTGTAAGCTTCAAAAAAATCTAGCTCCTGATGAGAGTTCCCCCTAAGAAGATTCCCCTTGAGTTAGATGAGTGGTTTTTCAGCTTTACAAACAAAGACATTGTTGTTTGTTTGATGTCCGATTTACAACAGAGATAAAGACACTTAGCTTATTAGTAGAAATAAACAATTCCTAGGCAAGTGTTCAATAATTAACTTAGGATTCATTTCCACCTTTGTCATTTAAAAAAAAAACAGGGGAGTTATAACTACACATGTCAGACAAAATTAGATAACATTTGAGAGAGTCATACATTAAAATAAGAATAATTTTATTGGTACTTTTGCTAACATATCTTTCTCACTTCTTTCCAAAGGTTTGTTGTTGTGCTTTTTGGGTTCCTTGTTATTCTAGTAGCCGTTGGGCTGAAGATGATTAGGTACAATCTGGATGAGAAGTTGAAACATGATTCAAGCTTTTCGGTGACAAGAAAAACAGTACTCTTTGTCTGTGACAGAGTTCGATGAAACAACATGGATATTCTTGGAAAAAAATTCCGAACTAACGCATCAGGAACATACATCTTCCTGTATTAACATCTCCCTCAAATTAATTACTGAAATAACGTTCCTGGGTGAAATCGTCTCTTCAAGAGACGATTTCATTAATTTCCCGCGCCACGTTGGCGCTGATTTGGCTGGAGTCGGAAGAAGGCTGAAATCGTCTCTTCCAGAGACGATTTGTAGAAATCGTCTCTTCCAGAGACGATTTGTAGAAATCGTCTCTTCCAGAGACGATTTGTAGAAATCGTCTCTTGAAGAGACGATTTGTAGAAATCGTCTCTTGAAGAGACGATTTCAGCCTTCTTCCGACGCGCGAGAAAGTTATTAATTTTACTAATGAAATCGTCTCTTGAAGAGACGATTTCTACTGCAATAAGTACGAAATCGTCTCTTCAAGAGACGATTTCACCTGTTCACAGCACTTAGACAATTTTTAAGTGTTGGAACACCAGAATTCAACAACACATCCACTTGCAACATCTTCCAATGGCTGTAACACCACAAATTCATAACAAACAACCTGTACATATGAACATCTCTCCCACATTCACTGTGCTCAGAAGAAATTCAAATCATTTGTAACGTCACAGAAACATAAGAAATCAAAATGTGAACCAAATGTAATAGTTTATAAGATAGAAAGTAATACAATCTCAAAATCAAGTTGTTTACATAATGTAACAACCTACATCATCGACGTCTACTACGTCGTACATACGTCCTAGTCACTCTAGGTGTCGGATCCTCAACTGCTGATGCAAGAGTAGGATCTAGGTCACGACCACTTAGATCCCCTACATCATGACAATCTCGGGAATCTCTATCCCTAAGTGGTGCTCCAGGAGTAGATGTAGAGGCTAATGCAAGGTCTGCAGCCGGCGTCGTGATGTCCATGCTCGTCCCAGCACCGGAGGATGACGCCCCGGGAAAGCCTGAGCTGCTCCCAAAATATGCAAATCCAGTAGTGTCGACCTGCTGCGTAGGATCAACGATCTGAGATAGGGTCATACTACCAGCGATGTCGAACGCCTCCTGATGATCTACTGCCTCAGGAGCTTCACCACGTGCACGTCCTCTTCCTCTACCTCGACCACGAGGACGACGACCACGCCCTTGTCTCCTACCCTGATCCGCAGCGGCATTAGCATCTTCCTGTCTGGGGGAGCTACTGGGACATGCTGTGGCCGTGGAAGGACGTAGTACGTGTTGTTGTACTCGTCTCTCATCGCCCGTAGACTAGTGAGAGCATCATCGACACGCATCGCATCTAGCATGTCGATGACCTCATGTGTGGTCTCCCCCTATACCACAATTGAAAACATGAATATAACAAAATGATATGTTATAATACTAAAATAAAACAAGTAAAGTTGGAATTACTCACCATGTATCCCAATAGAGCTCCCGTACGGCCAATGTATCTCCTCGTGTTGCGGCCGTACCACTCTTCGTACGCAAGACCAGGATCATCCATGTTTAGATCGACAACTCTCTCAGCGCGCAGGTTCCACAGGGCAATGTACTCTGAATGGTGAGTCGCCCAGTTCCAATCCGTGCGGCCTCTCAAGTCAATGCTGTGGAGATCAACCCTTGCATCATCCCCGTCTGTCCTAGGATCATCCGGTGGAAACTGTCTCGCACCAAACTGCCGCATCACACGATCCGGGAGATGCCACTCCACTATATGAAAGCATATAAGAGGCACCCGAGCTCGTGCAATATGCAGACCAACCAAACAAGCCGGATGAAGAGACCGTAACACCTCATCCGTGTAGGGCTGCCAGACAATCTGAGACAACGAAGACTAAAAGTTAGACACAAAATATTTGTGAAATGAAACCAATGCAACATACAAAAAAATGACACTCACCTGATGCTGTGTCTGTCTGTCGAATGCCTCTCTGTAGTGAGTGAGGACATGCGTGGAGTGCCCGGTCACGTCGAACTCGACATGCCAACGATGGGCAAGAGGAAGTAAAGGAAGTGGACCAGCATGATGGGCACGTCGACGGATGGGAGCTATGTAAGGAAATCTCTCCCACGCCCAAACCTGCAGGACGACCAGCGCCCCGGCAATACCACTGTCCCCAGCATCACACGCCAGACACAGCTGCCTGTACAACCATGCCAGACAGGCGGAACCCCAGCTATACTGTCCAGCCTGAGTAAAATCCTGAAGTAGCGGCAAGAACATAAGATGGACCTGGTTCCCCGATCGATCAACGAAAATGGTCCCACCCAACAGCATAAGTATGTACGCACGGGTGTGCCTCATCACTGTCACCTCATCTGCATGCTCAGCTAACTGACCAAAAGTAGCACCCAGCCAACTGAGCTTGATCCTGCTATGATGTCCAAGATCAGCCGGCCTAGCTCCAAGTAGATCATCACACAATGCTCCCCAATCTCTATGTGTCGTACCCGTAACCGGCAGTCCGTCTATGGGTAGCCCAGTAAGGACAGCAACGTCCTCCAGTGTAACAGTGGTCTCTCCTGTCGGCATGTGAAAAGTATGGGTCTCTCGACGCCATCTCTCGACCAGAGCAGTGATCAGATGCCAGTCCAAGGAGATGAACTCTAGACTGGCCAACCCAATGAAACCAGAGGCCTCTAAGTATGGCGCATCCTCTCATCGTACCGAACATGCCCGCCACGTCGTACGCTAGCCTCAAAGCGGCGACAGTGCAGCACCTGATACTCATTCCCATCCCAGATAGACGTAGATCTATGACTACGCTGATGTCTAAGTATGGAACCAGGGGGTGGACCGGGATCCATGCGTAACTGAATATTAAATAACAGAGATTCAACCACATCAAAAGCTTGTATCTTAGAAAAGAATATGCATTTTTTTAAAACATAAGAAATATTGCATTAATATTCTACGAACAACACAAATTCAAGTACAAACGTAATCGAATAGTACAACACAACAAACACTAAGTAGAACTACTACTAGGACATCTCCTCTTGTTATGACCCTCTTGCGCACACCTAGTGCATCTAGTCTTTTTCTTGGGTTCCTTCAAATCCATCTCATTACGAATACGGGTTGATCTCGGTCTTCCCTTTCCTCGCACACGAGATGGGTCAGGAAGAATGATGGGAAAGTCTGATGGAGGCCACGAGTGCTGATCCCCGAATGGGGCAAAGAGTCGACCGTACACATTGAGCTGCTTCTGCCAACTGTACCACGACCCCATAAGAGATGTACTGTCCATGTGTATGAAAGCAGCTGCTGCGCAAGCGTGTGAGCATGGAATCCTGTAAGTCTGCCATTTCTGGCAAGTGCAATGCCCCTCTCTTAGCTTAACAGTGTGTCGATTGCCACCCTTGAACCCATAAGGTGTGGATCTGGTGGCAGTGGTGATTTCGAATAACTTTCTAGGCCCATCAAATCTGGTAATATGGTGAGCGTTGGCCGACTGTCTCCATCTCTGCATTTTCTCCATCGCCCAACCAACATATACCTCTCCTCTAGCCACAGCTGCCGATGCTTGACCCCTTCGTGTGTCGAAGTACTTCACACAATTATAGAACGTCTTCTCCACCAAAGCAGCAATAGGTAAGTTTCTAGCACCGAGCAAAACTGCATTGTAACTCTCACTCAAATTCGTTGTCATCATGCCGAATCGGTGCCCACCATCATGTGCGAATGTCCACTGCTCCTTCGGTATAGTGTCAAAGAAATCAGGGGCAGTGGCACTAGCACTTTGCAACTCTGCCATGCATATCAAACTTACGGGGCTGTGATGCGCAAGCTGCTCTGGAGGCCATCTTCTTCATCCCTGCACTTCTCTCCACTTTGTTGAAGTTGCTGACAATGTGGCGAACACAATACCTCCAGTGCACACTAGGGGGTTTCCACACCCCGTTTGATCGCTCTACAGCTGCAAGTATACCAGCGTGACGATCGGAAATCAAGCACATCGGAGAACTATCCTCGCGGGCCGATATAACATGGACCCTGAGACAAGAGAGAAACCATGACCACGATGCGTATGACTCCTCATCAACAAGCGCAAATGCAAGGGGCACTATGTGTTTGTCCGCGTCACTTGCACATGCAATCAGGAGTTTATGCTTGTACTTTCCGTACAAGAAAGTACCATCAATACATATCACGGGTCTGCAATGTCTGAATGCATCAATGCATGGCCCGAACGCCCAGAAAACCCTCTTGAATATACCGTACCCGGGATCAGTGTCGTGCCAATCAATTTCAACCTTCGTGCCATGGTTTGTATGCTGAATTGCCCGTAACAAGTGTGGTAACGTGCTGTAAGAATCATCCCAATCACCATACACCATCTCAATAGCTCTCACCTTTGCCGCCCAAACATTCTTCCTCTTGACAGAATGCTGGAACTGATCAGCTATCACTGTCTGAAGGTCACCAACTCTGATGTAAGGATTCTCTTTGACATACTTGGTGTATATGCATGCCATGAATCTCAGGTCAAGATGTGGATGCCACTACCACCACCGGCGTTGTAGAATGGGTATGGATGGACAAGAGAAGCATCGCCCTCCCCTGTGGTGGTAGTGACCACAGCAGCAGCCACATTAGTCGGTGTGGAATCATCGGCACCATCATTGTCATCACCATCATCATCATCATCATCATCATCATCAAAGTGTCCAAACCCTTCCATCTCGTCCTCCTCGAAGTCTTCCCGCAAGTCGCCGTCATCATCAAAGTGTCCAAGTTCATCACCACCATCATGTTCGAGAGGATCTACAACGGGTGTTGGGTATGATGAATGTTCTTGTGTATGTAAGTAGGTTTCATCTTGAGGAGCATTAAGTATAAGAGAAGTGTTTGTGATGTTTTGTGTTTGATGTATGGGATATGAAGAAGGCAAAGGGATTAGGTTTTCAGGTGGTGTGAAGCTTGGAGGAGCTTGGTGTTGATAAGATGAGGAAATGAGAAGTGTTTGTGGTTGTCGTTTTTCATGTACTTCAGCGTACAATTCATAGAATATATCTTGTGCCCCATCATGTTGACAATAGAACATGGCACTTTTCAGATCCCCATCATCATCGATGGGTATCACTGTCCATTTTGTGGTTCCGTCATTCTTTGTCTTACCCATCCTTTGTGACACCGTCACTTCATGGGTGCACAAGTCGATACCGAAACGACTACCAATCTCAGCAATAAGCTGCTCATAATTGGTGTCGCCACTAATCGTGAGGAGCTTCTTCTTCCCACCCTCGTAATCAGCTCCGTTTGGCCCATAAACAATTTTGCCACTAATATGACATAAGAACTGGATAACGTCGGACATATCCACCTAATTGCATACACCATTCGTAATTCACAAATTTAATCAACCGTTCCACCATTTGGCTAATTGGAAACAAACAAAGCCGAAAAAAATAAACAAAAACTATAATGTTGTTATACACTACCATTCAACAACTAATTCTACAATTCAACCATATCAATTGCATATAATTATTTAAACACTTCCAACAATTAATTTCCCAACATTCACAATCTCACATAATTCCACAAACATCCACAATTTCCCAAAAATCAAAAACAATCCATATTCACCAAAATTTCACAAATCAAAAATCAATTATCACTAGAATTTCATCAATAATCAATCACCACTACAATTTAACACATAACAACATATAATAAGTTACTAATTTAACACTTATTTAAAAATTCCTAATTTTCTAACAATCCCTAATTTCTAGGGTTAGAATTTAACTTACAACTTGATATAACTGTTGAAACTAACAATGGGTGTTGCAGGTGGTGGCGCCGGAGCTTGGCGGCGTCGGAGGCGGCTGCCGGCGAACAGGGACGGAGGTGGGCGGCACTTGGTCGTCGCTGCTGCTGCTGCTCTCGGGAGGGTAGTCCGACAGACAGAGAGGGAAATAAGGAATGAGGGAGGGAAGGGAAAAATCGGGTAAGTATAGTATAACCCGTGAACTCGTCTTCCCAAAAGACGATTTCTATATTAATAGAGAAATCGTCTTTGAAAGCGACGATTTCATTAGTAATTCTGAAACTTTGGAATTGTTTTCTCGCGCGCATCGTCACAAGGTTTAAATCGTCTCTTCAAGAGACGATTTCTACAAATCGTCTCTGGAAGAGACGATTTCAGCCTTCTTCCGACTCCAGCCAAATCAGCGCCAACGTGGCGCGGGAAATTAATGAAATCGTCTCTTGAAGAGACGATTTCACCCAGGAACGTTATTTCAGTAATTAATTTGAGGGAGATGTTAATACAGGAAGATGTATGTTCCTGATGCGTTAGTTCGGAATTTTTTTCTTTTCGATATTCTTGTCTCCCATTGAGGAGTAATTGAAAAGTTACTGCATCTGCAACTATTTGAGTTGAGTCTCATCCTTCTGTTGAACTTTTCTATTAAGATGGTAAATTATTGTACTAGAAAATCATTTTGTATAGAAAAATTAACAGGTCGTGGTAGGGTCACAATAGTCCTACTTAATAACCACTTTCTTATACAAAATTCCTTGACTGTAATTTCTTAGCACAATAAAACACTACAAAAATTACCGACAATAGTTGCTAGATAAAGCTTTAAACAGGACGCTGGAACTAGCACAGATTTGCTATTACTTCAGAAATACAAAGGGATAGGACAAGACAACTTAACTATATAATAAGTAGTTTGTTGAACGGATGATATAGTATGGATGATACATGCCTCTATATATCATTAAGGGACTAGTATCATTTTTCCTATTTTATTGATATGGGAGGAAACTCCCCTTTATAACAAAGGGAGTCCTCCTCTTATTTCCTCATTCTTGATGTGGGATGAAACCACTTTTCACAATTCTCCACCTTGGTCTATGAAATACCCCAAACTTAACCGTGTTAATAAATTATGTAATTATGATTTTATAAGGCTAATTAAGTCCTTAGGAATATTGGTGAAGAAAGTAAAACCAAAAGAAAAAGGAAAACGCGTAAAAGTCACAACGTAAAAACACGTATTTAATTATCAAAGGAGGTATATAACCTCGACTAGGATCCAAGAGGGATTCCTAGGGCTTAATTATTCCTAAATAATATTTGGGAACAATTCCCAAAGAAAACGTGTAACACCCCTCTCAAATAAACACGTAATAGTCACTCACGTTAACATAAAAAATAAAACGTCTTACAGCAGAAAAATAAACAACGGCATTAAACTCACTCGGGTGTCACCTGCCATTACTCGCCTATGCGAGTAACGAAGCAGTAATTAAATCCAACGCTAAAACAACAATACTACTCAACCGCTGTGACAGCGAGATATCTCCTATACATCATACTAAGTCCACATCCATAACAGTCGACAAAGTGAGCATCTACCCAAATCCCAAATAATTACAACCGTACTGTCATACATCTACAGACTGTTATCGTTATACAATAAATTCCTTTCGCAATAATTAAAGTAACCCTAGCTACCCTGTTCCCGCACTTCAGCTTCAACGAAGATCAACAACCTGCACAATAAGTGTAGTCTCAGCGATAGACGCTGAGTATGCCGGGCCTGGACCCTATTGGTCACTTGTCATTTTTTAACCATCTTGATTTTAGATTGATTTCATGCTTTACCATATTACAGATATAATAAACACTGTAACAACATGCATGATTATATAACCATCCATCCAATCCAAACAGTCATTTATAAATATACACAGCACAGTCACACCTTATACAATACAATAGCATTGATAACCCATACGTCTTATGTTAACATCATCATGTATTACAACACTCGGCCCCCCGGGCCCTCACATATCATTTGGTTTGGTTAGCACTGTCGGGCGTCAATTAGGACAACCCGAAATATACTCACTTGGACGGTAGTCCCACGTACACACAAGGTGCTCACTGCCCTGATCATCCGAAGACTCCGGGACTATTTCACTTTCCCTTTGTAAAGGCGTCCATTTAGGTGGCCAAGGGCCTGGTGCCAACGGTAGCACACTCCGCCTGACGATCTATCTAGGTTCGTTCAGGATTAACTAGGGAAAACCCGATACGGGATAACCCAAGAGATCTTTACGCGCGACCAGCAGCCAGTGACTGTCTGGATTAAGGTACACCATCACATTCATTCACACTCCACTGTTAACTTCATTAGTTAGGTAGTCAGTTACAGTTTTAATTATGGAGAACATCACTTATTTTGTTGGCTGCCCTGTGGGTCTTACGCATGCCTAGAATGATATTAGGTAGTATTTATGTTCGAGTTGAAGCTCTAGGGACCGACAATGTCGTGTTCCGTTCCTAAGTGTTTTACTTAGGTTATAACTACATACTTGTAATACTTAACGTATTAGGTCAGGCATCGGTAATTCCAATCACACGTCTCGCATATGTAGTTTTATATAAGTCGATCTATAGTCGACGTAGTATTAGTCCCGTAGGACGTTCGTGCATAAATACATAACGCAGTATACACAGATATCCATCACACACATAATCACATACATACATCCACACAAGTTATTTATCAAACAAATCCGAGCCCGAGGAATTCCTCAGGACAACCCGGATCAAACCCCTTTACATACCGTACACCGTGTCAAGGTCGCGCAGTGTAGACCACTAAGCTTTCTCAAGCGTGCACGTTTGACAGACGATCTAACAATACGAAGAACGCTATATGTCAATCCGCATGACAGTATGATTCGGTATTTCCAAATAACGTCTGTAATCCCGGTACTACACCCCCGGATTTTCAACTGTTACTAATTAACGTATAGTTATCTTAAAAATTCCTTAATTGTAGTAAGTAATAATATTCGGTTTAGCAAAGACGTCGGTTTCTATACGGACGTCGTAGTTAACGTTTTCAACTTAGGAATTACAGCTTCCCACCGTAGTATTCAAAAAGCGTTGTGTTTTATATACCTCCGTTCGTTCTCGTATATTCAATTCAACTGTTATATTGCGTGCATTCCATGCAACGTTACTTTACAAGGTATGTTAGATTATTATTCTTGGTACACCTTACGTTACACAACCTCTTTTTCATGTACAAGTTGTGTTCATTTAAAACCTTGTGACATTATTGTATATAATTATACTTATAGGTTAACATTTATTATTTACTATTATATGGTTTGTAAACCATAGTATATATGCATGTCACCTGCGCCATTATACATATGTGTACATATACCTTGTTTTCTCAATGTAATAAGGAACTTTACATTATGTACATGTTAATCCTTATGCAAGGTTTATTTAAACCATTTCAAAAATCATATATTAACCATAGTGTTTATGTCATTGTTTACTATAGTTTATATCTTCATTTTTGGTTTATGAATATATGCATGCGCCAACATGTATAGTTTTATACCCTATACTTTTGACCACATATTATTATCTTGTGTTACATTTATATCATGATACCATATAGTATGATATTTTATATGTCATTTAACTTTATAACATATAGTTGATAATTACATATATGTACCGAAAATAGTGTATACATATAATACACTTATACTTCTTTATTCCCTTAATTTTCATTAATCACAATATCCCCACATAATTTAATACCGTGTTATAAATACTTTATTTTTATAACATCAAAACTTTGTAATAAGATGTAATCTATAATTTGGTAATATCTCCCTTTTATTGTCGAATAAACATGTATTTAATATTTCATTTCCTTTCAACCCCGCACTTTATAATTACTACAATTCCACCAATTATTATATAACACTTCTTCATAACATATGTTATATCCTCCAACATTATAATATTTATAACATATGGTTTTCATATGTTATTTCTTATATATCACCGAACAGTCCTTTGCTGTTTGGTATATATTTTTCCAGCAACATAATTTTCCTTATTTACACATTAGCCACATATATTATGACAAGTTGTACATATAGGTTATATTATATGGTTTTAATATTTATTATCCATATAACCTATAGTTTTATGTTACTTTATTCCTAACAGCCCCTAAGTTGTTTCTAAATTCCACTTCCGCCCACAATTTGTTTTTCCTTATTTACATTTTGACCTATTTTTATATTATATACTTTCATATGTCACAAAACCATATATTATACACTTTTATCAATATAGCCTTTTATATACCTCCAAAAATTCCCAAATTTAATACTTAGGATATAAATCATCATATTAACCAAACTATACCCTTACTTTTCGGTATTTGCATTTTAGCCCCCAAAAGTTTTATAAATTCAACATTCCACCTTTAATGTTACTATGAGCTCATACATTAATTATTTATGACATTAAATTTGGTCAAGGCTTCATTTTGGTCAATATTGACCCAATATACACTAGTTTGACCATAGGTTTATGTCTTTGCGGTTTTGACCACACTTACTCAAAAATTACAATTTGACCCCCATATTTTATAAAACTTAATAAAATTCATAGAATAATTCTTTTAACATATGGTTTTTGGTTTTACTTATATCCAGCCTCTAAAATTTATTTAAATTGCAAATAAGTCCCAACTACCTACGGTAGAAATCATTTTGTTCTAAATTCATTTTAAATCCATTTTTAAATTAATATAGCAATTAAATTAAATGGCCTAAAATGTTTGGCCTTGGTACAATAATTAACATTGGATAAAATTAAACATAAGTGTCATAAAAACTATATAGTTTACGGATTAATATATAGTTTTTCTTTTGTGTTTCCCAAAATCATTTAATTAATTCCTATGACATTATGTGTCATCTAAACCTTATATTACCAACTAAAAATGTTATTAAACATCATAATATATAGTTAAGTCATTTAAGACCATGTTTGGTCTCGGTTTTATTTCCCTTGCTACCATATATTTTATAAATTATATTTTTGACCCATAATTATTTTCCTTGACCTTATAGGTCATTAGCATATCAAACTATCCAACCAAAAATGTTATTACACATTTTAACACATAATTAAATTTATAATGCCCAAAATTCCCACTACTTTCATTTTCAATTAGCATAATGACATGACAACTATATAATAAGGATGTTAAGTATTCTTACATTGTTTTTCCAAGCCACCAATCAGCCAAGGCCTCCAAATGCTCATGGCTAAATACATACGTAGGTTTAATCAGTTTTTTGAACACCAAGTTACGTGTAAGCTTGGTTAGTGCAATGTTTAAGTAGTAAGTTAACTCACTTTGATAGGTTAACACCCACTTAATTTGCAAACTTTTATGCAGAGAGAACCCATAGTCCTAGCACCCCTTCGGCAGCATTTATGTCAAGAAAACAAGCTTGCATTAACCATAGAGTACATATGTCATTAAGGGTTATTTTAAGCTTGATAAAAGCATGACATTTACCTTAACTTGTAGGCTTGGTAAGGGGCTGTTAGCGCCTGATTTTAGTGAGCAAAACAAGAGTTAAACTGGTGCTTATTCCAGCAGCTATACTTGGTAGAACAAGAAGGAAAACAAGTCTTGGTTTTCTTACTGAAAAGGATGGGAAGTCAGCTCCCTGTACTCACGGTGCAATGCATGGATGAAGGAGGTTCTTTCCTCTCTGTTTCGTACGTGAAGTAGGTAAGTTTTGAGATGGGAAAAACAGGTGTTAAAATGGAGCTTAAACTAGTACATGCACTCGGTAACATAAGGAGAAGTAAGTGGAATTTTTTTCTTACCGAGAGCTTGCTAAGGCAAGGGGTTTACGTGGGTTTGTTTCCTTCTCCAAGCTGGGTATTGCCTCTGGTTTCTACGTGAAGAGAAAAGCAAGGAAGGGGCTCAAGGAAGCTGGAGAACTTAACGAAATGAAGAAGGTAGAATAGGCTAGTTTCATGAAGAGTCTTACCTTAGTTCTACTAGTATCATACTTCCCTTTTCTTCTTCTGTTTTCAGGTGACAATCCCCCCCACTTCACACTCCAACTTAACTTGTTTGTTGGGTAGAGATAGAGATGGTGAGCTGCTCTGGTCTTGTACGTGAAGAAGACAGAGAGAAGGCTTAGAAAAAAAAAGAAACTGGGAACTAGAAGCACATTACCGGTAGAATAAGGGGTATACAGGGGAAAAAAAGAAACTCACCGTGAGCTCGTACAGCAAGGGAGATCACTTGGATTTGTTCCTTCACAAGCTGGGCATCTCCTCTAGTTCTTTTTACGTGACGGAAAGCGAGCTTGAGCTGAAAACTTCCCTCTCTATTTTTTTTCACTTGAAGAAAACAAGGAACAAAGCTCACGATTGTTGGTAATATTGTCCTCGGTTCTAGAATGAGAGAAGAGAGATTTGTGAGCCTTGCTCACTATGGAGAAGGAGGGTAGGTCTGTGTTGTTTACGTAGCAGAGGAAGAAATCAAGTTGGGTTTAGACCTCACCTATAGCTCGAGCGGTTGTGCTGGAAGTTGAGAGCTTCTCTCGGTTCTTGAAAACAAAAGGAAGGTGGGACGGTTACACTTGAGGAAGAAGACTGTGGAGGAAGAAAAACTAGAATCGACTAATAGGAGTAGGTATGGGTTGGTCAAAGTCGATGTATTGGGAAGTTTCCCCATGTCTGAATTAGTCTCTCGAGCAGGAGCTGTCGGACAAGTTGTAGTAGTACGTGTTAGTATGCTAGAATGTCATTGAAGCAGTCAATTTACTTGGAGCTGTCGGATGGGACAAGAAGGGATAGGGTCATTAGTTTAGTTTTTATATATACTAACTATGTACCTAACTTGTATAGTGATGGTCATGATGTATAATATGTATATATATCATAGGCTGAGTAGTAGGTGGGCTCTTGCAGATTTGCAAATGGGTAGTATTGGTAGCAGTAGTACGATAGGAGTAGTAGTTTCGTAGAAAAGAAAGTGATGTGACCATAGCATATAATATGTATATATATATATGTCATAGGCTTATATTTGTGTATGTGACATTTCGGTGGCTTGCTGCAGGTGGATGAGGCGATCGAATAGACAGACGGATATGGTGTGGTCTAGTGGAGGGAAATAGGATAGGTTAGGTAATATTAACAAAAACGTACTTATCTTATTTTAATAAGGCATGGTTAGTGAGTCATATTTAGTAGCATATGGGGACGGTAACTAGCTGGATTATAGAGCTTATATTGGCGGGATACATAGTCAAGGTCAAGGGAATATATTGACCATATACTAGATTAAGAGATAATGTTATTTTTGCACTATTTGGTCACTATTCACAAAACAATGCACATATTTTTTGATTATTTGAAAAACTTTGAATTATACATTTTAATGTGGCACTTTATGTAACATTAGTATTTTTAAGGGTATTCAAGACCCTAAAATTAAATAGAACTCATTTTGGAGACAATCTCACAAAAAATGTGCTTTAAGGAAGTTTAGTGTACATTTTGTGTTCCAATGAGTTTCTGAGCTTGGTTTCCCTTAGAAACGGTTTTAATATGTTCATTTATGTGTTATAAAGCTCAGGTTAAAATTTTAGGTCAAACGGAGTTCGTTTGGATATTTAATCACCCTAAAAGGTCAAAGGGTGTAATTCTTGTTTTCTGTTAAACTTTGTTGTGTTTAATTTATTTTTAAGGCATGTTTAGGCCTTAATTTAATTGATTATAAGTTTAATCAATATTTAATTAAGTAGGGGTATTTCAAAACGGATCCAAATAATGGGTTAAAACGCTAACGGAGTCTTAAAGCGCGTTTTTTGAGAAAACCCAAAAACGTAACTTTAAACTGTTAAATGACCGCGTAAAAATTATAGTCAATCATATAACTATAATTAAACATTAATTAACGTCTAGAACCATTAAAATTAACAAAACAAGAAAAATCCAGAAAACGATCCCGGATTGATGAATAGTGACAGTTCGAGTTTTATGGGTGTTACTTGCTAAATGACCAAAGTGCCCTCCTCTCTAATTTTGTAAAAATCTGACCTCCTCCTCTATACACTCACGTTTTTCTCCCCCTCTCTCATCTATTTATTTCCTCTTTAGTCACTAAAGACAAAAAAACAATAAAGCAAATAAAGTACATAAGTCACTTTTACATTTCTCTCTCTTTTATTCCCTCCTTCCCTCTTACGATTTTTCTGCCTCTCTCCCAGCACTCTCCTTCTCCCCATTCTGCAACAATGGTGATTTTACAAACCCTCCACCACCTTGATCTTCTTCCTCCTTTTTCAAAGGCTTAAATCAAGTCAAAACAACAAAATAAATACACCGTTGTATTCCCCCATCTTGGAGCTTCTTTTGCATCTCTCAAAAGCTCCAAACTCCACACTTCACTTCCATGGTTTTAGCTCATTTTGAGGTAAAGAGTAGCTTTTCTTGAAGCTAGACCACTCTTGTTGGTTCTAAGGAAAGAAAAGCTTCAAAAACCCTTGTTTCTTCTAGTCTCTTTCATAACCGATTTCTGCAGATTTTTGAACTCCATTTCCCCCCTTATTCTAGCTTTGTTTGATATTCAAGAAGTTCTGGAGCTTGCTTAACTTGATTGCCAATCACTCCTTTGGAAGTGGGAAGGTAAATCCTTCTCTTAGTGTTTTAGACACTCTCTAAATTCTAGGTTTAATTCAAGAGCTTGAGTATTTACTTAATGCTCATTCTATTCAATTGGGCATGGCCTATAGATTAGCAAATACACCCCCATTGTGGTCAGTTGTGAACAAATACAAAAGGAGAAAGAAAAGATCACGTGAAGGAGAAGAGGTAAAGAGAAAAAGGGAACTTGGAAGATTAAGGTAAATAATTCACCTTAATGACTATTGGGTTGGGTAATTTAAATGAATGAATCAACAAAAATTGTGTTGGAAATGTGTTTGGTGATTACAAGAGAAAATTGTGATGATGTTTAGTGCTTGGTGCAATGGTGAGTTTTGTTTTGAATTAAGGACCTAAGTGTCAAGCTATTTAAGTTGAAGTGTTTTGTGAAGGTTTACGTAAATGGTTGAACCTTGAGTGCTGGTAGAATCCATTAAGGATTTGGTTAGCTTGTGTTGGATTGTGGATATTTTGGTTTAGGTGATGAAGATACTGAAATTTGGATGTATTAGTATAGTGGCGAAGTTATGGCGAAATTTCGGTAGAAATTGAGAGGTTCAGGTGTTGTTAGGAGTATTGGAGAACCTATGGTTAACTAGGAGTAGATAGGGATTTATTTGGTTAGTTAATCACCCTAATGTGTTAGTTGAAGGCTTGTGTTGAGTTGTATAAAATCTGTAGCATAAATGGTGTGTGAATATTTTGGAGTTGTTAGAGATGAACTAAGGTATAGAAATTTGGAAAATGATGAATGAGATTGGGAAATAGAGATGAATGTGCTAGGAAGGTTTTGGTATGGTCAAAATAGTTGAGAGTAAGTTGCAAACTGTCATGAGAGTGTTTGGAGATGCACTAGTGTGTACAATGTGCAGGAAATGAGAAAATGAGAGTGCAAAATTGTAGAATTAAGCAAGAATTGAGTGATAAGTTTGGTCAATGAATTGAGGAAGTTTTAAGTGTTTTTAAGGTGTTAAAACATGTTAGATTACATGTGGAAAGATTAGGAAAAGATTGGGTAAGAATTGAGGTTGAAACAAAGTTCAAAAAATGTTAAATGTAACAGGACCAGGCATGGTCCGGGTTTGCAAACCAGTACACAAACAAGTACGCAAACCAGGACCACCCCTTAAACTAGGCAGATTGTGTGTCGCTGGTGTTGGACCGGGTTTGCAAACCAGGACCACCCCTTAAACTAGGCAGATTGTGTGTCACTGGTGTTGGTCCGGGTTTGCAAACCAGTACACAAACTAGGACTAACACAAAAACAAGGCAGTAAGTGGACCGAAGGAATGGTCCGGGTTTGCAAACAAGTACGCAAACCCGGACCAACACAAAAACACTTCAGAATGTTGAAAAATGACATTTTAAGATGGGGAATTGAATGGTAATGCTATTACAAGATAATTAAGACTTGTTTGATGACATGTAAAGGTCATTAGGGGTAAAAACAAGTGTTAAAATGAATGTGATAGTGAGAACTTAAAATCACATGAGTAAAGATAAGACAACGGGAAAACGGGGTTAACTACGGGCGCGGTAGTCACTTAGATTTCCATATTGCTTAAACGTTAATAGAAACATTGTAATGTAACCAGTTGTTCGGGGATTACCGGAGGAGCGTGGGACTAACGCTAGAGTAATTCCGTGAAGAAATGTATGGTTTTCTTGCAACCTGTGTCCTGTCGAGTTATACTCGGCTTGTGTGTTTGTGTGTCTTTATGGATGTTTATGACCTTTTAAGATAAGGCATGTAATGAGTTTACAGTATCTAATTATGTGACGTTTGTTCCCGATATCATTTAACCTCGTGAGTGTGCTAACCCTGTTAGTTAATCAACCCTAAGATCACGTAAGAGATTTGATTTTCGGGTTTAACGTCCCAACCTAAGGGAACGTTCTAACTACGACTATTTATGTGTTATGTGTGGATTATTATGTGTGTATATATATGTTACCTTCCATGTGTGTCTAACTAGACCTGTATCACTATTATGTGACATAATGTGGAAAGTTACATAAGGGAACATCTAACCAATGTATAGTATGGGGGTGAGGAATCCAGTAGTTCCGGTCGCGCGCGTATGTATAGGAGTTGATATCTATATCAGATTCGACTCTCTCCCTTGTATGGTTGTTTTCCTTCTTGGAATTCAGTCTCCCACGAGCCTCATAAATGGCTCTCCTGCCTTGACTTATGATCGGGGTTAGGGGGATATGTGTATGGTTTGATCGGGTCTATGTTATGACCGACACATCTAAGTAAAGTAATTGTGTACGGTGTGTTCAGATCTATATTATATCCGACACATCTTAAGTAAAGTGTATGTTCTCTAAGAAGAACGGTAATGTGTTATGTAATGAGCTTGACATGAGGATGGGGGTATTCTCTAGGCTATATAAAATTTGCTAACTCTTATTTCGGACCGAGTCCTCACGTGACTCGTTCCTGAGTTATGATGTGTATATGATATTATGTGATGTGAGTTGTTATGTTTATGTAAGTTGATCACTGAAAATCAACTCTATGTTACCAAGAGAGACAATTACGTGTAACCCATCTAACGGGTAAGTGTTGACTAATAAAATTGGGGTCAATTAAAAGGGAGACCCTCAAGGGCTAAGGAATATAGTAATGTAATCTAACAAACAACAATATGTTATCCATATTGATTTCATCCCGATGTTTGTGTATGTGTTGAGTGTAAGCATGATGTGTGTTTATAATGTTCATGCTTGATTTAAATAAAAGCAACTACATGCTCAGATGGCAATTAGTTGTGTGTGGCCCGGTAGTAGCGGGTTGCACGTCTACCATACCAGCAAAGGTGCTGAGCCCCTTTGGGGCCACTCATTACTTTTTAGGTACAACAAAGTTGCCCTACGTTCGAGAGTAGGACGGGAATGGCGAAGCATGGGTAGTTTATATTATGTTAAGTATATTTGTATGTAGAGTAAGACCGAACTTGTTAACGGCAATAGGTTGTAAAATACTCGGTACAGTTTGGAATGTAATGGTACATGACTTGGTTTAGGAACGAAATGGTTTGTAATGTTTAAGCGCTCGGTAATCTTGTCCATTAGACCGGTACATTGTGTAAGTCTTAGCCTTGTTAGCCACGTGGGTGGCTAACGACGTGTAACACCAGTCAATTGAGTTAAGTGTCATGTAGTATTTTCCGCTGAGATCAGTTGTTAAGTACAATATTTATAGTTGGGGTGTTACATCCCACTAAAAACAAAACTCACTTCGCAAACAAAAGAAAATAATAGTGTCTTCAAATGCGTCTTCAAGTGCCAAAAATTAGTGCAAAATGTTGATCAAGTCCAAGCAATGTTTGAACTTGATTGTGGTCACCACCTAGGTTGTCATATCTGCAATATTCTCAGTTGTTCGGGTCTTCTAAATAAGAATATCCCCTTCTTCGAGTATCTCTCACATAAAGTGATAGCAAACGTCAATATGTTTTGTCCTTGCATGATAGACTTGATATCATGCTAAATGAATAACACTCTGACTGTCACAGTGCACCATGTTGTGCCTCTAACCAACTACCTAGTTTTTAAGAAACCCATGAAGCCAAATACTTTCCTTCACAACCTCTGTCAAAGCCATGTACTCCACCTCAGTCGTAGACAAAGCAACTGTAGACTACAAGGTATATTTCTAACTCACTAGCACCTTGGCTAAAGTGAAAAAGTAACCAGTAGTTGATCATCGCTTATCCATGTCACCCGTATAGTGGGAATCACAATATCCAACCATACCTTGACCACCTTTAACATCCCGCTCAAATAACAGATCAACATCCACAGAACCTTTAATGTATCCTAAAATCTATTTCACAACATGCCAATGATCTATGACAGGGTCCTACATATACCTAATCACTACTCCAACTATCTGTGAAATGTTGGGCCATGTACACGCCATGGCATACATAAAGCTATCAACTACATTCGCATATAGGACTCATGCCATGTATCCTCCCCTTCTTTAGTTTTAAACGATAACTGAGCACTTAGCTTCAAATGAGGTGCATGTGAGGTAATCACAAGTTTTGTATCATCTTGCTTACCAAAAATTTGAAGCACCTTCTTCGGATATTTCTTCTGAGTCAAACAAAGCTTGCCACTCCTTCTACCCCTGCTAATGTCCATCTCGAGAATCTTCTTGGCTTCCCAAATCTTTCATCTTAAACTCTTATGTTTTGAGTCTTCAATCTAACAATCTCTGACTGATTATTTGAAGTTATTAGCATGTCATCAACATACAGTAGTAGGTAGATGTAAGACCCATCATGTTGTTTGCGTAAATATACATAATGGTATTATTCGGTTCTTGTGTACCTTCTGCCCTTTCATAAACAAATCACGTCGTGTGTACGATCGCCTTGGATACTACTTCAGCCCGAACAATGATTTGTTCAACTTACCAACCAAATCCTCTTTACCATGAACCCTATATCCTTCTAGTAGACTCGTATAGATATCTTCCTCCACATCTCTGTAACACCCCTACTACGCACTTAACAATAATCGAAATCGCAGCGGAAATAACAACTAAACAATAACTAAACGGTTTGGTGCTACAACGCCGTTAACCACCCACGTGGTTAACAAGGCAGAATAAATACAAGCGTATCGGTCTGATGATCAGACTCCCGAGCATTAGGTACTAACATCCATACATATATACATTACCAACATACCGAGTATCTAATACAAACCGTCACAGTAAACTGTACACATGAACTCCACTATCAACTGTAAACGACCGTCACTGTAATACAAACGGTACTAAAAGAACAACGCCACGGGAGCACAGGCGCATCCCGGGCTCAACATCCAAAATAACCAAAAGTATTTCTGCAGCCTAGAATCTATAGCCATTCCGCTTCCTCGATCCTCATCCTGCAATAAAAATATGGAGCCCCCGAGGGGGTCAGCAACCCTTGGCTGGTATGGTTAACGCGCAGCCCATCGGCTACCGGGATACGCGCAACTAATTGTAGTGATGACATGGCATTCATTTTAAACATACTACATATACATCACAACAAGAATATTGCATAACACCACCACACATAACATACAAGAACGAATCCTCTTAGGAAACGAACCAACACAATTAGATCCTATGGAGAGCCTAAAGAATGTTGCCAAACTCATGCTAAGCTCGTTACATAACTTGTTACCGTCCTATTAGATTGAACGAATAACTTAACACAAGGTGCCTCGGATATAGTGATCCAAGCACACCGAACAATACATAGTATGCCCCTATGGCCCGACGTGAGTCAGTAAAATAGCCTTGGTTAAGCTAAAGGGAAGGTTGGAAACCAAAATGGAAGAACAACCATAACATACAGAGAGAATCGAACCGGTTATGACATCGACTCCCATACTCACACGCGTGGCCGGAACAGACCGGACTCCTCACTCCCCAGTTAGCACTTGTTATAAGTTCAACATCGAACTCAACAAACAATCACATACAAGTGGTTAAGTTTTGTTAGACACACACAAGGGAAATGAGTCACACTTAACAATACAATAATATTTAACAACTGTAAACTCATTACATGACTTAAGTCTTACAAGGTCATAAACACACAGAAAAACAAACAACACACAAGCCGGTGTAAACCGGTAGGCAACAGACTACAAGAAAACCATACCTTGGTCCTTGCTTCGACTGGTTTCCAGCTTTGGAGAATCCTATACACATTTAGTAACGTCCGTTAATTTAACGTACTAGTCCGTCGATAACTTATTACTTTACATTTCTAGTTATTTTACTTTCACATTTTATTATAACTTCTCACCTTCTAAATTGTCATTATACACACCTAACATGCCTTAGACAAACTTATAACATCATTACTTACTAATCCCCACAATTAGACATCATTATTTAATCTTAAATTCAACTTTTAAAGTGGTTCGGGACTTGGTCCCCAATTAAGGTCCCGGACCGTGTCATTGTAAAACTCTCGGGCTGATTTCAGGTAGTGGTTCGGGACTCCATACAGGTCCTATGTCCGGACCAATGTAGGCAAAAACTCTCGGGTTGTTTTTATGGGGTGGTCCGGGACTTCATACGGGTCCTAGGTCCCGGACCAATGTAGACAAATTCTCTCGGGGGTAAATCAGGGTGAAATACCCCAAATCTAAATAATATTAGTAGATCATTATTTATTGGAATATAATCCAAATATAAATCATTTCACGTACGCATGCAAACCCATGCATGAAAACGTTACGTAAAAATAGTCGTTTCTCCATAAACGCTAAAACGCCTTAGAAACATGTGATCAAGCATGACCTTGTATGACCTTCTAAAACTCAAACCAAATGGTCATACACTCATTATATGAATATAAATATATTCCCTAAGCTATATTCAGTCAAATACGCAAAATGCTCGGGAGTGCTCACACCCGCTCCTTAAAGCACGAAAAGTCCGGAGGAGTGCCGAGGTGGCACGAACTCCTATAAAATTAATTCCTAGAGTTCCTAACATCATTATTTATCATTCTAAAGAGAACCCACGAAGTGGTTTCTCAAAATTCAGCAAAAACCACAGGAGGATTTCTTAGCGCTCCTTTTGGCCCGGGAGTGTCCCGATGGCCCGTAAATTATGTCACGGGTTGATATAACCCCATATAACTCAATGTAACATCTTATTATATGTTTATTTACTATAATAAGTGTTTACAAACACTTGGAACTCATAAAAACAATTGGTTTCCCAAAATTTCCTTAGAGCACAAAAACACACCTTCGGGTGTCACGAAAATGCGTTTTACGCAATTACCTTGTAGTTTTTGACATGCCACGAATTGGTAATCTTAAATAGGGTTAAAATTACCTTCTAAATAAGTTGGTGTGACTAGTCAACAAGGCTCTCTATAGGGGCCGATTTTGAGAGCAAAAACTAGTATAAAATTTGCCTTTAAAGTTTAAAAAAGGCTTAAAACATAATGACTCATCATCCCATGTGCTATAATACTTAATGGAAAAGAAATGTGTGACTCATTTGACCAGAGAGCTGTCGAAATTATGCTAGAGAACATGGCCAAGTTGGCTAGACAAAAACAAAATGCAAAAAGGTAAAAAGTAGATCTAAGATTCCTTTCTTTTGCTTTCTTACAAACTAAGTAATCTTCCATGTTCTTCCTTGGCTATTCATGGCCGGTTTTTGAGCTCCATTCAGGCCTCCAATTCGTGACTCTACATGAAGAAGAAGACAAGCCAATTAGCATTGAAAAATCAAAGGAATATCCTTACCTTTTCTTACCTTGTCATCTAGCCAACATTATTTGCTTTCCAACTCTTGCTTAGTCACACCACATGGCCGGTTTTCATGCTGGAAAGGAGGACATTTATTGAGCCAATCAACCAAGAAATAAACTAAGGAAAAGTAAAGTCATTGGACATTAAAAAATTGACAAACAAAAATCAATTCTAGAATTGCATTCTACCTTATACGTGAGTGAGCCTCATTTCCCTCCTTGCACAATTCTTGCACGGTTTGGTAAGCTCCCTCCTCTCTCTTCTAGCTTCATCTTCTTCCTTTGAAGCTCTTAAGTCCATTAATGGAGTTTTAACTTCTATCTTCATCTTTAAGGTAATTTCCTAGCATTTCTTGGCAAGTCTTGAAGCAAAACTCTTCCTAGCATAACAAGGTGTGTTCGGCTTCATTTAGTTCTCCAAGGAGATTGTCCAAACCAACATTAAACCAAGGAGCATCTCAAGGTTATCTTAAGGTAGGTTTTAAAGCTTGAAAAATCCTTAAAACACATTTTTGTGTGTAACCAAGTTCTACTTCTTCTAAGTCTCTTTTCTTCTTCATTTTGATGAAGGAAAACTTGCTCTTCATCTACCTTTGGTGAGCCAAAATTATAAGAGAAAAAGTCTAAGGTAAAGTCTTGTAAAACTACTTACAAATCCACTTAAGATCTTTGTTGAAGATCTAACTCCTAAACACCTTCACCTCTTGCATAAAACCGAAGAGGAGCATCAAGTTTACCTAGGAGAAAGCTTGGAGATTCAAGAAGAAGTCCAAGCACTTAACCACCTTTGTTAAGAAGTAAGTTTACTAAGTAAATCTTTATGTTATAAGCTTTGTTAAGCTTCTAAAAATTGTACAAGAATTATGTACATCTCCTAGGCTAAATAATACCGAAACTATATGGTTTTATATGCCAAAATATAATCTATAACATATATAGAAAATATTTACCTTAAGACACATTTTTGTGTCACAAAATTTATTTATGTTACAAATAAAATAAGGCCGAAATGTCTAGGGCAAAAATGTTTTATTTTGAGCTAAGAATCAATATAAGACCTTACAATAATTTATACATGAGTTATATGACTCCTATGAATTTATGTATAATTATTATGACATATAAATCCACTTTTATATACTATATGGTCACTAAATATTTATGGCCGAATGCTCTAATTGATAAATGGGTTTTAATGACCTACTTGGGTATATAAACTTATATTATAAAGTTTGGAGAGTTAAAAATATTTTATTAGTGCTTAAATGGCTAATTAATTAAGTTATGTGGTTTAAATGTAATTTTTACAAAGTTTAGTGGATTTATTGTGAAAGCCGAGAGTTAAAGGGGTATTTGGTGTAATTATAATATAGTATAAGGTTAGGAATTAAGTTTATGAATTTTAGATAATTTAAACAAGCCTTAAAATAACTTTTATAAAGTTTTGGGCTATTATGTAATTTATAAAAGTTGATATGAAAGTTTGTAAATTATTAGTGGGCGAATTGATAATTAAGAGAATCATTGAGTTCACTTTCGAAATTTTGAAGGATTAAATATTTAGGCTTTAGATTATAAGTTATTAAGATACTAATATAAAGTTTTGGGATGAAAATGTAATTAAGGAAAAATAAATGACATAGCCGAATTACTTTGGGGTTAGTTTGGTAATTTAAGAATTTATATATATATATATATATTCGGCATTTATGGAGAATTAAAATTAAAACTATAGTTTATAAGACATTATGTAAAGATTATAAGATTTTGTGGCTAAATTGCAATTATAGAAAGTATATAAATATATGCCGAGATTTTGAGGGGCTAAGATGTAATTCTTGAAAGTTATAATATTTATAAGTCATGTCCAAAAGATTAGTGGTAGTTTTGTAATTTAATTAGATGAGGAATTAAAACTATGTTATATAAAGAGATTAGAATTTAAGTGTAAAGTTTATGAATTAATGTGGTTGTTTTGTAAATAACCGAAATACAAGTTTAAGAATTTAGATTTAAATAAATATAGGTCCTATATGGATATTTGGAAGATTTAGAAGAAAGAATTTTGATTAAAGGAATTATGGAATTAAAACTATGGCTTACATGGTTATAAGGAATTAAAGATAAACAATAAATATTATTTATGGTTAAAAGGAGAATAATAAAACTATAAGAATTTTATGTCTATGTATGACATATAAATATAGTTAAGAAATTATAAGTTGTTATGTCACCTAGACAAATAAAATAAACAACAAATGCAATAAACACATATGTGTGCATTAAAGGATTTATAAATAAATCAAAAGGAATAACAAATAAGTTATACGCTAAATCATGAGGTAATTAAAAGAAATAAACCTCACATGAAATAACAAATACGAGATTTGTTAAATGATCCAATAGAATTATTATATAAGGGTAACATAAATTAACCCTCTCAGTCAATCCTATTCTAGGACTTTGTTTGACCAGACGTTGACCAGGAATTAAACGAGTACAGTCTACGGTGAACGGTATGGGATTCTTGCAACCCGTTTTCTACCGGATTACACCGGCTTGTGTGCTATCTGTTGTTTGAAATAACGACCAAGATAATTAATGTAAAATGTTGTTTTACTCTTGTGCACTGTTGTATTATTTTATGTGCGTGATTATTGCTGATTACAACGTGTATGTCCCACGCATACAAACACTACTATACCAGTGGAATAAATACCTGCGTTTCAGTATACCGAGGACTTGTACTCAAGTCTCTCACTAACTTCACTTTATAACAAACGTCATTATCCTAAACGTGATAATTGACAATACACATTGTGTTTTTGTTTAAACGTCTTTATATGACACTTAACAATTCTATACTTCGAGAATGAGGAGCCCAGTTGGATCTGGCCATGCATGCTACAGGAGTTGTACCTGTCTCAGGTCGTCTCCTACTACGTCGCGACGGAACATTCAGTTGGGAGGAAGACTCTATTCCTCCCGGGATTCAAATGCCCATCAGTTCAGTTTGAGGAAGACTTCATTCCTCTAGTGGGATTCCATTTCCCACGCCTCTCAGTTCAGGGTTTAACTACGTTATCTCCTGGGGTTTTTATACCCAACCTTTCAATCTTAACGAGGTCACTATACCTCCACTATTTAAGATATTCAGTTATACCTGTCAGTCCCGTTGTGTGGACTGACTATCATTAAAGAATTTCAGTTCAGCTAACTCGACCTTCTGTGTCTTGTTCTATGTGACATTATTGTCCTTGTATGGATACTTGTTATTATCATACTATGCTTGTTTATAGCTTTATAAAAATGAACTGCATGTGTTCGACAAAGTAGTTGGTGTGGCCCGGTAGACGATGGGCTGCACGTTTTCCATAACAGCATTGTTTGCTGAGCCCCATTGGGGGCACCCCCATTTTTCAGGTACCTGAAGTTTAAGAAGATCACCACACTGAGTGTAGGTGGGGTAGACCAAGCTTTGGGAGTCTACTATTAGTTAATTATTCTATTTCAGTATTTTACTTTGAGTTTGATTCCTAGCATCTCGGGTTGTATCTGTATTCCAGACCGTGACATTTGAGGATTGTATTTGGACTTAGCCTTGTTGGTCATAAGGGTGGCCAACGGCATTGTAATACCGCCCGGTTGTTGTATTTATTTCCGCTGCAGTTGTAATTTATTTGGGAGTGATCGCCGTTCAGTTTATTGGATTTCGGGTTGGGGTGTTACACAGGGGGTGGTCCGGTACTTCTTACATAACCTAAGTACCGGACCAAGGCTGTGTAAGAATTCTCGGCCCCTTTTTAATGCATGGTCCGGGACATTATCCAAGACCTAAGTCCCGGACCACTGCTACAGATTTACATTTTGAACATTTTCTAAGTCTTGTTGCAATGGTTCTCCTTACCCATTAAATGTACAAACTTCCCAAATGATCTTAGGTATATTCTAATGCCAAAATATCATCTTAAACACACCTAGTTCCTTGTCTAACTTGTTACTCAATTTTCTCTTAAAATTCACCAACACTTGTAACATTTCTTACAAGGTTTCTAAATGGTGTTTCTCACCTATGATAATCACTATCCCAAAATGCTTTCTCCTCACCATAACATCATCTCCCAAGCACCTTTTCTTAACAACCTAAACTTCTAGTTGATGTCTAAGTCCTTTTTGTTTCCTAGAACACCTAAGACATTACTTCTCCTCTAGTAAAACACCTAAACATTTCTAACACTTCCTAGTTCACCAAATCTTGTTTAAACACTTAGAACTTCTTGTACATTACCCAAATTTTGACATGAACTCTCCTAGAACATTACTAAGCCAAAACACATTGTTTTCACCATTAAACAATCAAGAACACTAAAATCCATCAAGAACATTCTTGTACACAAAACATCACAATATAGTGCATAATTTAAATTGCTTGGCACTTAGGCCCTTAAATAGCATGGCTCTTAGGCCCTTAAGATGCATAAATCATAAACACTGAATTTCCCACATTATATTTGCCTTTGACCTGCAATTACACCCAACAATACATATACCTTTTAATAAACCCTTGAGAGTATTTTTCTAAGTCATTTACCATTGGCTCCTTAAGTAGTTTTAATAAGCAATATAAGCTCATTTCTCCTAAGACATTAAACTACATTAGGTTAGCATATTTACCTCTTTTCCTCACAAACTTCTTTCTTGTTTCCTTGTTTAAAATCGGTAAGGATGTTTGGTTTCTTGTCAACTTCTAAACAATATACAATTAATGAAATGAGTATACAAGCTTTATGCTTCATCTCATTGTAAACCCTAGATACATATATTGTCTTAGAACATTTAGATGATTGTTTTACCTTGGATATAAAAGAGAGTTTGGATATGTAGCAAGAGAGGACTCCACCAAGCCCTTGGAAGATTCAAATGAAGCTAGAACAAAGCAATATAAAGGACACCATCAATGGTGATTCTCGGTCAACATCAAAACAAAAAGGAAATGGAGTTTTTATTTGAGTTTCCTTACCTAGAAGCAAAGGAGAACAATAATATGTGAAAAGATGAGCTCAAGCTCCTCCCATGGAGATTCCTCTTGGCACCGAAATGGAGCTCTTGGAATTTTGAGAAGACAAGGTTGAAGAGCTTGATGAGACTAAGAGAATGGTGGTCTTTGTTTTTGGTTTGGTAAAGAGAGCTAGGAGATATAAGTGGTCAAAGATGGAGAATAGTGTGAGAGCTGATGCAAACCGATGGAGAGAGGAGGAAGATGAAGTTGGAGACGGTGGGAATGCAAGAGAAATGAGAGAATGAGTTTGAAGTTACTTTTGGAAGATATTAAGTAGTAAAGCAAATAGTAACTTGCTTTATCATTTGTTATTTATTTGTTAAATTACAAGGTGGTGACTCACCTCATAAAAACCGGCCCCCATTAGTCATATAGGGTTGTTTTAGTCTTTGTTGACCACTTAACTTACTTATATAGACTTATGTTATAAACTAGCTTATTTTAGTTTCTATTCATAAAAACAAGGCACATAGTTGTGAAATTTTTGATTTCCCATTGATTTAGACTTCCTAATGTGATACTAAGTAGTACACATGTTAATTAAAGAGTAATGATGGACATTTAGTCATTCAAAACTCATTTACAAGACAATTTTTCAAAAATGTGCTTTAAGACTCCTTAAAGCACATTTTGTGTTTTAACTTGCTTTCGAGCTTGGTTTCCTTTGGTAATTGGTTTAATATGTTCATTAATATATAAATGAGGTCTTGGTAAGCTCATTAGGTCTTAACCAAGCTTATCCCAAGCTTAGAGCACATTTTGGCCCTTATTAACTTTAAGGTATTTATTCGTGTTTTCTATGGTTCAAATAGTTTACTAATGTTTCTAAGACTCTTTTTAGTCTTAATATACCATATTTTAATGTTTAAACAACATACTAAGGTTTGGGGTATTTCAATCTATCCCCCTTAAAAGAACTTTGTCCCCAAAGTTCATACTTCCCACATATCCTAAATATTAGAACACAGGAATACATATAAACAATACTTCCATAACAACGTTAACAACATACTTACATAGCACCGGACATAAGGTCCAAACAACATAACAACACAACATCATTCAGACACAACGGTCTGTAACATAACAAGGTAGTAACATAACAACATAACACATAGACAATGTATCCGAATACATGTCGTACACACATCACCGAAACGGCTCTACCCCCCTTAAAATAGGGGTACGCCCCGTACCCTATACATACAAATACTAAGAAGTAAACAACGACGGGTACTTCGCCTTCATCTTATCTTCCAGCTCCCAAGTGGCCTCCGCAACGTCCTGGTTAGACCAAAGAACCTTCACCAGTCTCATAAACTTATGGCGAGTGTCTCGAGTTTTAGTGTCCAGAATCTGTACGGGAGTCTCCACTGATCGCATGGTCGGCTCTAAGGTTAGCCTTTCAGGCTGAAGTACATGAGACGGATGAGACATATATTTCTTCAACTGGGACACATGAAATACATCATGTACCTTGCCCAGCTCGGCGGGTAAATCAAGTCTGTAAGCTACCGGGCCGATCCGCTCCGTCACAACATAAGGCCCCACATATTTTGGGCTCAACTTGTCTTTCTGGTCAAAACGAAACACTCCCTTCATGGGGGATACTCTAAGAAATACTTGATCGCCCACGACGAACTCCAGGTCACGTCTGCGCACATCGGCGTATGATTTCTGCCTATCCTGAGCTGACTTCATGTTAACCCGGATCTGTCGTACCTCTGCTTGAACTTGCTCCAGATACTCTGGTCTTATAATGACCGTCTCACTCGACTCATCCCAGCATAATGGTGTGCGGCATGGTCTACCGTATAATGCCTGGAAGGGAGACATCTTGATCGAAGCATGGTAACTGTTGTTGTAGCTAAACTCGATCAGATGTAACTTGTCAATCCAGCTGGTCTGAAAATCAAGTGCACATGCACGTAACATATCCTCAAGTGTCTGGATGGTGCGCTCACTCTGACCATCTGTCTGTGGGTGGAACGCTGTACTTAGCTTCAGCTCGGTACCAAGCGCTTCCCGTGTAGTTCTTCAGTACCTCGAGAGGAACCTGGTATCCCTATCAGACACGATAGTCTTCGGTACCCCATGGTGCCGAACAATCTCTCTATCAAAGAGCTCTGCAAGTCTTGCCACTTTCCAAGTGTCCTTCATCGGAATGAATCGGGCCACCTTGGTCAGTCGGTCAACAACAACCCAAATCATATTCAGACCTTCCCTTGTAGGCGGAAGCCCTACTACAAAGTCCATAGAAATGTCATGGAACTTCCACTCAGGCACTGGCATTGGCTGCACCATACCACCAGGCCGTCGGTGCTCAAACTTGACCTTCTGACAAGTGAGACACCTCAATACATAATCATTCACATCCTTTTTCATTCCTGTCCACCAAAAATAACGTTTCATACCCTTATACATTTTTGAAGCTCCGGGGTGAATCGAAGTCGTAGAATAATGGGATTCACTCAGTATGCGCTCCTTCAGCTCAGCGCTACTCCTCGGAATACACAGTCGGCCATTAAGCCTAATTAGGTCATCATCGTGGAGTCGGAAGTCGTACTTCTGACCCTCGAATGTGCCATCAATAAGCTTCTGCCTGATCTCCAACATGTACTGATCCGTCATCTGAGCACTTCGCACCTCTTCAACCAAGCTAGTATGAGAGACTAGCGAATGGAGAGAGTGTGCTCGGCGACTCAATGCGTCAGCTACCACATTTGCCTTACCCTCTTTATACTGCAGATTGATGTCGTAGTCGTTTAGAAACTCGACCCATCTTCTTTGTCTCATGTTCAACTCCTTCTGAGTGAACAAGTACTTTAAACTCTTGTGGTCAGAATAAATTGTCACGCTTACCCCATACAAATGATGTCGCCATATCTTCAATGCTAAGACAATGGCACCCAATTCTAAGTCGTGGGTAGGGTAGTTCTCTTCATGCTTCTTCAGCTGTCGGGAGGCGTATGCTACGACCTTCCCGTGTTGCATCAACACACAACCCATACCTCTGCCTGATGTGTTGCAATAGACCTCAAAACCATCTGGACCGTCTGGTAAAGTCAGGACTGGTGCAGATGTCAGAGCATCCTTGAGACTCTGGAAAGAACTCTCACAGTTGACTGTCCACTCGAATGGAGCATCCTTTTTCATCAAGGAAGTCATCGGCTTCGAGACACTAGAGAAGTCCTTCACAAATCTCCTATAATATCCTGCCAGACCGAGGAAGCTCCGAATGTCGGTAACTGTCTTCGGCCTAGGCCAGGTGCGCACTGCATCTATCTTCGCCGGATCAACAGCGATCCCGGCTTCAGAAATCACATGACCAAGAAAAGATACTTGGTTCAACCAAAATTCACACTAAGAAAATTTCACATATAACTGATTCTTTCTCAATGTTTGCAACACACTTCTCAGGTGGCTTTCGTGCTCACCCATGGATTTCGAATACACAAGTATATCGTCGATGAAGACTACGACTGACTTGTCCAACTGATCTTGGAACAAGCGGTTCATTAAATCCATGAACTTAGCTGGTGCATTGGATAAACCAAACGGCATAACCGTAAACTCATAATGTCCATATCTGGTTCTGAATGCGGTCTTCTCAATGTCACTGTCACGGATGGCAATCTGATGGTATCCGGATCGTAGATCTATCTTGGAGAATACTGATGCTCCTCTCAACTGATCAAACAAGTCGTCGATGCGTGGTAAAGGATAATGGTTCTTCACCGTAACTGCATTCAGTTCTCGATAGTCAATACACAGGCGGAGACTACCATCCTTCTTCTTCACGAAGAGGACCGGCGCTCCCCATGGTGAAACGCTAGGGCGGATAAATCCCTTGTCGAGTAGGTCTCTCAACTGCTCCTTGAGCTTTGTCATCTCTGCTGGAGCCATACGATAGGGCGCCTTCGCTATTGGTCCGGTGCCCGGAACCAAATCAATCTCAAACTCAACCTCCCGTGCTGGCGGCATGCCCGACAGTTCCTTAGGAAATACATCAGGAAACTCCGACACTACCGGCACATCTGTGCTAAACTCTAGGTCTCTCTCTATGTCCTAGACATAGCAGAGGTATACATCATTCCCTCGTCGTAACTCACGATACATGGCCATGGCGGTGATGATCTGAGTCGAAGGCTCCCTGGGCCTCTGGCGGTAAGATATAGTAACCCTAGACGGACTCCGAAGAAGCAGACGATGCTCGGCACACAGGATTCTGCCCTTGTACCGCTCCAACCAGTTCATCCCGACAATCACATCAAAACCAAGTCCCTCGAACTCTATCAAGTCGATCGGAAACTCTTCATCTCTGATTCGTACTACAACATCTCGGTGGTAGCGGGTACACCTGATCCGCTCTTTCGACGGGAGAGTGACTAGAAAGTCAGGCATCCCTTCACTGTCTAACCCCAGCCTCTTCGCAAAAGATAGCGAAATAAATGTATGTGAGGCTCCGGAGTCGAACAAGATCGAAGCGTCCACGCCATTGACCGGAAAGGTACCGGTGAGGATTGTGCCACTCCTGCCGGCTTCTGCCTCATTGCAGACACTCCGTATACCTCCCATTCCGAGTGCACAGCCTAATTCATTGGCAAACTAATAAGTATTTGGTAATAACACGGTTGACATACTTCAAGCAACTCCACTTTATTCATTAACACACTCTTTACTACATACGTTGGTTTACATTGTTGACATAACTAACACATACAATATCCTTAACATACACTGATTTAACAGTTTACTCAATTACACAAGGCTTTAAAACTGTCTGAAGGTCAAATTCAAACGTCCGGGTTTCATGTGTGTGGCATTGATCACTGCCGATGGTGCGGTATTCAGTTTGATCTTCTTGATGCCATGATATAGCATCCTTGATTGTCCACCCATGATTAACACATCTCCTGATTTCAACACTAGCTTCTTTGCGAGATCAGCACGCTTCTGCTCGCCGTACACAAACACTGCGGTATCACCAATGGACCAAGACACCACGGGTACTCCCTTACTTAGAGACTCGGGTGACTCGTCATTATCTTGGTGTAACCCTAACCGTCCACCTTTCTGGTAGAAGTTCACAATACATAAATCTGCTTTAACACTTAGTATTGAATCGGATTCCACTTACTGAGCAATTCCCACGACGTGGTTAACGATCGCAAGGAACTCCTCAGGTATCATCGGTACAGTTGCTCCATATTCAGCCCGCACTCCTTGATATGTCTTGGTGTAAGGGTTCCAATCCTTACCCATGCACATCATCTTCAATTTCATCTTCGATCCGCTCGGGTATTGTTGGGGTGTAACCTAACGGCAAGTGTACCGGTCAATTCTAGCAAGTTTTAATAGAGAGTAATCCCTAAGTATCGAACCAGAGGAGGCGATGTGTCTAGTTTAAATCTTTATTAATGAAAAATTATAAAACAGGAAATTGGGGTTTGATTTGATGACAATTAAAGACTGTAAACGGCATGCAAAACAATAACAAGCAGGAAAAATAAATGTTGTGAAACTGATTTGGAGAAGAAGATCCCGGTTTACTACTGCACCCTAAATCCGTGATTCCTATCCCTAAGTGATTTAAAAGATAATTCTGAGTAAAACCCTAGAACTAAGATAATTTACCTCCGGTCTCCCGCTTAGCAAATACTAGTTAATAAAGACCGAATTCTAACTCTCGTTACGAACCCACTGTTTACTAACCGCCTTAAGAACAATCTAGTTTATTAGTCAATTAGCTATTTAGAGGAATTACCGTCTCTAAACTAACTGGTTATTTTCCTGAATTCAATTGAAAGCCGCAGTCGTCACATATAAGCTAACAAAATACTAATCCTTATAATTGGCCAAATTATAACGATTAAAGAAATTAAGCAAGGAAAATAACTTTACTCAATTAAATTGCAAAATCACAAAGGAACAGGAATAGTCAATTTAGGGATACATAGCAAACCGAAATCTAAGGGAACTACTCAGCCATTGACATGTTTACAATAAGCTTAGTAATAGAGAATAAGAAGAAGAAACTCTGTTCAGTCTCCGTGGTGAACTCCTTTCTGTGCTCTGCTCCAAACTCCAAACTCCAAACCAGACTCCAAGCTCTCAAACTAATTCTCTCTGTATCGTGACTATTCTGTGCGCTCAAGATGTCTATTCAGGTTGGCCAAGCTCCTCCTTTTATAATACCCGGTCTCTATCTTCTAATCTATCTCTAAAATAAACGACGGTCACAATGTTAAAAGATATAATTAATTCCGTCAATCTCGAAACAGAAACTCCGCGCTCCGTCTGTATTGTTCCGGGTTTCAAACCCATATGCAAACCCGGAACACATGAAATTTAAGGCAGTAGCTTCTCCGTCTGTATTGGTCCGGGTTGCAAACCCATATGCAAACCCGGAACATATGAAATTTAAGGCAGTAGCTTCTCCGTCTGTATTGGTCCGGGTTGCAAACCCATATGCAAACCCGGAACATATGAAATTTAAGGCAGTAGCTTCTCCGTCTGTATTGGTCCGGGTTGCAAACCCATATGCAAACCCGGAACATATGAAATTTAAGGGCAGTAGCTTCTCCGTCTGTATTGGTCCGGGTTGCAAACCCATATGCAAACCCGGAACATATGAAATTTAAGGCAGTAGCTTCTCCGGTCTTGTGGTCCGGGTTGCAAACCAATATGCAAACCCGGAACAAGTCTGAAAAGAGGCAGAAGGTGAATGAAAATCTGTATTTGACTCTGGTTTGACTTCCCATGTTGCTCTAACCTCTAAAATCTTCATTTAAGCACTTTGTTGAGTATTTTATCCTGAAAACATATGAAATCGATCACTGGAGACAAATATAACAATGAAGAGTAATTAAAGCATTAAAGAGGAAAGTTAATGTCATAATGTAGAAAATTAAGCATGAATTAGTCTAGTAAACTTAGACAAATTCCTGACTTATCAGGTATTCAGGTGTATAGAAACCTCCAGGTGCTGCTCCTAGTTCATTGCATCGTCCGATGATGTGGATTTGCGCTTCCGGTGTCAGGTATCCATTTAAAAGTATCATACCTGGTTGGATGACCTGACATTGCTCCATTGGGAAGTCGGTGATGTTGATGGTGGTCTCTTCAGGGTTTGGTGTGGGTGGGATTGGATAGCAAATATTGAAGGTTCCTAAGTTTTCAAATTACCTAATTAGGTGTTCTCACATTATACTTTAACTGTTTACTTACATAGTTGTTTACTTAAACTCACTAACACACATGCATGAAATGCGGTATGCAATCACTTATTTCATTCAACAGTTTAGGCGGTACCTGGTCTAAAAGAGGGCCCTGGTGCCTCAGACCGGTCCACCACATTCAGGGCGGCCTTGCTGGATCCCGATCCCTTCCCCTTCTGGGAATCTGTGTACCTCTGATCTGGGGGTGGCTAGTTCGCCGTCTTCGGGCCATCGGTGATCACGGGGGCCTTACCCTTCCACTGCCCCTTAGGCCTGTAGTTTCTGCCATTCGGGTTCTGCCAGCACTCGTAGTCGCGGTGCCCCATCTTCTTGCAGTATCGGCACTGCACATCATTTCCCTTGCAGTCCTTGCCGGGGTGGTCTCCGTTACACCACTTACAATAGTAGTGGTGCTCCGGTCCAGAGCCCGTGCTAGCTGCTAACACATCACACACTCAGTACATACTTCACAAAATAATAACACACACCAGAATTCGACATTCGAATTTTATTAATTACCCTTGGGTGGGTAAGAGCGTAAGGGCTTGGCCGCATATGCGTAGGTGAGCTGCAGAGGCTCCTCAGCAGTGGTGGTCTGGACTTGGCCTTTGCCACCCTGTTGCTGTCCTTTCTGGGACTGGGGGTATGGCTTCTTCTTCTTTCCTCCCCCGTGCCCTTGCGTGCCTACACCCTCACTCGTGGCCTTGCGCTTAAGCGCATTCTCCTCGTCCCTCAGACGGACGGTGATCTCAACAATAGCAGCGGCATGATAGCACTCCTGCAAAGTAGTATACCCGCTTGGCCCCATACCGTAGCGTAGGCGGTAGCTCAATCTGTTATAGAAACGGTTCACTAAGATCCGGTCCGAGTAACCCAGATCCGGCAGCAGATGGATAAGTCCGATGAAGGCGGAGCAGTACTCATCAACCGTCATCTTATCCCCTTGCCTCAAGTTGTCGAGCTCTAGGCGCTTGGCCTCTTGCACATGAATCGGGTAGTACTTGGCTCGCAGCAGGGCCGTGTACTCCCTCCACTGGAAAGTAGGATCACCAACTCTGCCCCCTCTTACCAGTTTCCACCAACTTTGCGCCGATCCCTTCAAGTAGTAAGCGGCAAGTCGAACCTTGGCACCAGTAGGAACATCCAAGGTCTCGAAAGCGGTCTCCATCTCGGAGATGTATGCCTCCAGCTTACCAGGGTCGGTCTCCCCACTGAATGACGGGGGTCTCAGATCTACCAACGCCTTGACCCAGTTGGTCTCTCGAGGCGGTGGCGGTGGTGGTTGAACTTCGGGCTGTTGCCCCTGCTGCATCGCAGCTACTAATTGTGGGACCATCTGGGCTACGGCGGCCGCAACAGCGTCGGCCATGATCTGCGCCGTAGGGTTCTCTCCCTGGTTCCCGGTATCACCAGTACCGCATCCGCGGCCTCGACCTCGTGGTCTACCTGACATCTGAATTCACACGAACATTCATTAGCATTATGCTTACACACTTATCGGTCCAACGGTTGTAACATCTTCCCGACAATAAGGTATCTCCACTCTTAGTTAGTGGTTAACCTTTCTCATAACTGTTCACTTAGGTAACTGTGGTTAGGTTTCCCAACTCGGTATATTCCTAAGCTCGGTATTCTAGTCATCAGAGCGATACTTCGCTCTGATACCACTTTTTGTAGCACCCCTACTATGCACTTAACAATAATCGAAATCGCAGCGGAAATAACAACTAAACAATAACTAAACGGTTCGGTGCTACAACGCCGTTAACCACCCACGTGGTTAACAAGGCAGAATAAATACAAGCGTATCGGTCTGATGATCAGACTCCCGTGCATTAGGTACTAACATCTATACATATATACATTACCAACATACCGAGTATCTAATACAAACCGTCACTGTAAACTGTACACATGAACTCCACTATCAACTGTAAACGACCGTCACTATAATACAAACGGTACTAAAAGAACAACGCCACGGGAGCACAGGCGCATCCCGGGCTCTACATCCAAAATAACCAAAAGTATTTCTTCAGCCTAGAATCTATAGCCATTCCGCTTCCTCGATTCTCATCCTGCAGTAAAAATATGGAGCCCCCGAGGGGGTCAGCAACCCTTGGCTGGTATGGTTAACGCGTAGCCCATCGGCTACCGGGATACGCGCAACTAATTGTCGTGATGACATGGCATTCATTTTAAACATACTACATATACATCACAGCAAGAATATTGCATAACAACACCACACATAACATACAAGAACAAATCCTCTTAGGAAACGAACCAACACAATTAGATCCTATGGAGAGCCTAGAGAATGTTGCCAAACTCATGCTAAGCTCGTTACATAACTCGTTACCGTCCTGTTAGATTGAACGAATAACTTAACACAAGGTGCCTCGGATATAGTGATCCAAGCATACCGAACAATACATAGTATGCCCCTGTGGCCCGACGTGAGTCAGTAAAATAGCCTTGGTTAAGCTAAAGGGAAGGTTGGAAACCAAAATGGAAGAACAACCATAACATACAGAGAGAATCGAACCGGTTATGACATCGACTCCCATACTCACACGCATGGCCGGAACAGACCGGACTCCTCACTCCCCAGTTAGCACTTGTTAGAAGTTCAACATCGAACTCAACAAACAATCACATACAAGTGGTTAAGTCTTGTTAGACACACACAAGGGAAATGAGTCACACTTAACAATACAATAATATTTAACAACTGTAAACTCATTACATGACTTAAGTCTTACAAGGTCATAAACACACAGAAAAACAAACAACACACAAGCCGGTGTAAACCGGTAGGCAACAGACTACAAGAAAACCATACTTTGGTCCTTGCTTCGACTGGTTTCCACCTTTGGAGAATCCTATACACATTTAGTAACGTCCGTTAATTTAACGTACTAGTCCGTCGCTAACTTATTACTTTACATTTCTAGTTATTTTACTTTCACATTTTATTATAACTTCTCACCTTCTAAATTGTCATTATACACACCTAACATGCCTTAGACAAACTTATAACATCATTACTTACTAATCCCCACCATTAGACATCATTATTTAATCTTAAATTCAACTTTTAAAGTGGTCCGGGACTTGGTCCCCAATTAAGGTCCCGGACCGTGTCATTGTAAAACTCTCGGGCTGATTTCAGGTAGTGGTCCGGGACTCCATACAGGTCCTATGTCCCGGACCAATGTAGGCAAAAACTCTCGGGTTGTTTTTATGGGGTGGTCCGGGACTTCATACGGGTCCTAGGTCCCGGACCAATGTAGACAAATTCTCTCGGGGGTAAATCAGGGGGTGGTCCGGTACTTCTTACATAACCTAAGTACCGGACCAAGGCTGTGTAAGAATTCTCGGCCCCTTTTTAATGCATGGTCCGGGACATTATCCAAGACCTAAGTCCCGGACCACTGCTACAGATTTACATTTTGAACATTTTCTAAGTCTTGTTGCAATGGTTCTCCTTACCCATTAAATGTATAAACTTCCCAAATGATCTTAGGTATATTCTAATGCCAAAATATCATCTTAAACACACCTAGTTCCTTGTCTAACTTGTTACTCAATTTTCTCTTAAAATTCACCAACACTTGTAACACTTCTTACAAGGTTTCTAAATGGTGTTTCTCACCTATGATAATCACTATCCCAAAATGCTTTCTCCTCACCATAACATCATCTCCCAAGCACCTTTTCTTAACAACCTAAACTTCTAGTTGATGTCTAAGTCCTTTTTGTTTCCTAGAACACCTAAGACATTACTTCTCCTCTAGTAAAACACCTTAACATTTCTAACACTTCCTAGTTCACCAAATCTTGTTTAAACACTTAGAACTTCTTGTACATTACCTAAATTTTGACATGAACTCTCCTAGAACATTACTAAGCCAAAACACATTGTTTTCACCATTAAACAATCAAGAACACTAAAATCCATCAAGAACATTCTTGTACACAAAACTTCACTCATTTAACACTACATCACAATATAGTGCATAATTTAAATTGCTTGGCACTTAGGCCCTTAAATAGCATGGCTCTTAGGCCCTTAAGATGCATAAATCATAAACACTGAATTTCCCACATTATATTTGCCTTTGACCTGCAATTACACCCAACAATACATATGCCTTTTAATAAACCCTTGAGAGTATTTTTCTAAGTCATTTACCATTGGCTCCTTAAGTAGTTTTAATAAGCAATATAAGCTCATTTCTCCTAAGACATTAAACTACATTAGGTTAGCATATTTACCTCTTTTCCTCACAAACTTCTTTCTTGTTTCCTTGTTTAAAATCGGCAAGGATGTTTGGTTTCTTGTCAACTTCTAAACAATATACAATTAATGAAATGAGTATACAAGCTTTATGCTTCATCTCATTGTAAACCCTAGATACATATATTGTCTTAGAACATTTAGATGATTGTTTTACCTTGGATATAAAAGAGAGTTTGGATATGTAGCAAGAGAGGACTCCACCAAGCCCTTGGAAGATTCAAATGAAGCTAGAACAAAGCAATATAAAGGACACCATCAATGGTGATTCTCGGTCAACATCAAAACAAGAAGGAAATGGAGTTTTTATTTGAGTTTCCTTACCTAGAAGCAAAGGAGAACAATAATATGTGAAAAGATGAGCTCAAGCTCCTCCCATGGAGATTCCTCTTGGCACCGAAATGGAGCTCTTGGAATTTTGAGAAGACAAGGTTGAAGAGCTTGATGAGACTAAGAGAATGGTGGTCTTTGTTTTTGGTTTGGTTAAGAGAGCTAGGAGATATAAGTGGTCAAAGATGGAGAATAGTGTGAGAGCTGCTGCAAACCGATGGAGAGAGGAGGAAGATGAAGTTGGAGACGGTGGGAATGCAAGAGAAATGAGAGAATGAGTTTGAAGTTGCTTTTGGAAGATATTAAGTAGTAAAGCAAATAGTAACTTGCTTTATCATTTGTTATTTATTTATTAACTTACAAGGTGGTGACTCACCTCATAAAAACCGGCCCCCATTAGTCATCTAGGGGTGTTTTAGTCTTTGTTGACCACTTAACTTACTTATATAGACTTATGTTATAAACTAGCTTATTTTAGTTACTATTCACAAAAACAATGCACATAGTTGTGAAATTTTTGATTTCCCATTGATTTATACTTCCTAATGTGATACTAAGTAGTACACATGTTAATTAAAGAGTAATGATGGACATTTAGCCATTCAAAACTCATTTACAAGACAATTTTTCAAAAATGTGCTTTAAGACTCCTTAAAGCACATTTTGTGTTTTAACTTGCTTTCAAGCTTGGTTTCCTTTGGTAATTGGTTTAATATGTTCATTAATATATAAATGAGGTCTTGGTAAGCTCATTAGGTCTTAACCAAGCTTATCCCAAGCTTAGAGCACATTTTGGCCCTTATTGACTTTAAGGTATTTATTCGTGTTTTCTATGGTTCAAATTGTTTACTAATGTTTCTAAGACTCTTTTTAGTCTTAATATACCATATTTTAATGTTTAAACAATATACTAAGGTTTGGGGTATTTCAATCTCCATGTAAGAACACAGTCTTCAGATCGAGTTGGGTTAGTTCCAAATCTAACTCCACTACCAATGCCACAGAATTGTAATGGAAGAATGCTTCACAACTGGAGAAAATACCTTATCGTAATCAATTCCTTCCTTCTGTGCATACCCTTGGGTCACTAACCTGGCCTTGTAGCGGACACTATTTTCACCTAGAGTTCATTCTTTCTTTGTAAGCACCCATTTGCATCCAATATCCTTCATGATCCTTGGTATTTATGCCAACTTCCACGTGTTGTTCTTGTGAAGAGAATTCACCCTCTTCTATAACACCCCGTTTGGGCAACTATCCAACAACCTAACTCCTAAGCCATTCAAGCTTGAAAACTAGCCCATTTAAGCCTTTTGTTCTCACTTGAGCTTAAAATTGAATGACATTGTTGTTTTAGTCACCCTATGTGTATCCTTATAAGCATTCACATTACTACTTATATCCCGATGTGGAATGGCGGTATTACAAACTGTCCCACTCAAAGAAAGTGGCGGCCTTGTCGTAAACCTAACATCAAAGTCCCATAGACCTCTTAGTAGGCGTCGGGCTTGAAAACTAGCCTCTTTAAGCCTTTGGTCTTCACTTGGGCTTAAAAGTGGAAGGTCATGTTGATGTAGTCAACTTATATGTATCTTTATAAACTACCCACTATATTACTCATATCTTTATGTGGGATGGGGTATTACATCTTCCATGTCACAGTTCCATTCCTTACTTCCTCAGTTTTAATTTGCTTCTTGGATAGTAGGTGGTACCCCTTCACCTATAACTAGAAAAGCATAAACACCATATCCACGTAGCAGTAGGTTTGTGGATCTCTCTTTTGGGTCTTTCTTTTGCAATTAGATCTGATTCTACTATTGGAGCTTCAACATCCGACTCATCTACTCCTTGAGGGAGACTATTATCTTCAACCAATGGGTTTAACAATGTCTCCTCGAACTCCACTTGTTTTGGTGCTTTTTCCACTTGCTTATGTGCAATACCCCGATTTAATAAGGTTTGTACTAGTGATTTAAACATCTTTTATGTGCTTAAAAAGGATATTTTAAAGAGTATCTATAAAGCAAGATCTCAAGAGTTATGAAGAAATTTGCTTAAATCACATTTTGGCCTTAAGGGGCATTTTGGTTTTTTTTAAAGTGATTTTAGATACTTCGACCTTAAAAGATGATTTCTAGCCACCGCGTAGATACTTTTACACTATTTTAATGATGAAGAAGATATTTGAAAAGAACAGGTAAAATGATTTCTAACCACCACATAGATACTTGTAAATGGCCTAGAATATTTGTTATATCTTCGATTTGGAATCCATTTGTGCACACATGTTGCTCTTTTTGTCTACTTTGCTGATAGTTGGGGTCTTCTCAAGTTTAAACAATAGATGTGTAAGAATACAATGAAAGACAAAAGTAGAGGGAAGCTAGCTAAAGTGGATAAGTGAGCACGAAAAGCGTTGATAAAACATATGAAATATATCTATAAAACATGCTCATTTGTATACTCATCAACAACTTAACTATGTAATAAGTTGTTTGTTGAATGAATGATGTAGTATGGATGATACAAGCCCCTATTTATCATTAAGGAACAAGTATCAATTTTCCTATTTTATTAATGTGGGAGGAAACTTCCTTATTTCATAATCCTGGTTGTGGGAAGAAACCACTTTTCACATCCCATGATTAGGATGCTACAAAAGATTATAGATCCTCGTGTTTATTTATGCAATAAAAACAATTAACTATAAACTTACTTTCTTCATGGAGACGTAACCGAAGTAGCTATAGCATTCTTCTCGATGACTAACAAAATTCTTAAAAAGGTGGTTGGGTGGTTGAGAATATGAAGGATTGGCAGCAAAGAGCGGGGTAGGCTTTTTCTAGTTAATTTTATGCCATCTGACCAAGTCTTAATATATGATTCTACCTACCTGTATAATGTAGATAATAATGTTACACGTCACTTTTTGATTCGAGATAAGACAATTGATTACTTCCTGTTACACTGTTGGCGCCAATTCATTTTTATATTACTGCATTCTTGGGAGGTCGCAGGGTGTGTTTCTTTGGATTTCTTGGCTTTGAATAAGCTTTTTGTGTGTGATGGGATTTTATGTGGACATATGCTATGATTGTTTTGGAAGATTTGAACGGTTAAGGGTTTTTTTTTTTTGAAATAAATGATGAATATATATATTGGATAAAGAGAAAAAGTAGCATTAGATAGTTCTATATATCTGATAACAAATTTGGGGTATCTCTCCTAGGGGTGGATATATATACACACCCTTCCTAGTAACAAAACAGCATAGAGCTGGAACAAAATCAACCCCCGTTAGTGAAGTGGCATAGAGCTGGAACAAAATCAACCCCGTTAGTGAAGTGGTTTTTATGCTCATAGGTATGATAATACGGTTGCTCTTTTTTTTTGCCGGGGTACGCAATTTATATATATGTCTGACTATATTTTGAAAGTTTGTAGTGATGGCAAATGAGAGGTTCAAGCATTTAGACGGTGCGGCAGTATTATTTATTATGTGGTAATTCTTGTCAGTATTAATTGGATTGTTTATGTGTCATATAAATGATGATAAAACTTTAAATAATTGTAACTTTTAAAATGTAAGTCCAAAATTTTAAAAAATTATATCACCGGTCATCTAAATTCAAGTTCTTCAAAATAAGACCAGTCATGAATATGTTTTGATAATTTTAAAAAAATTATTTTTACATATTATGATGATACATTAAAAAGATGTTTTGATTCATTAGTTTTGATATTATGATCCATTAAATTGTTATTTTGATTCATTAACTAATAAGTGGTGAATTAGATAACAAATTTTGTATTCGATAAAAATCATTATTGTTTAGTAGTGTATTATTATTGTTGTATGGTGTATTTTAAACCTTATATGGTGAATCGTGTATTTTTCATACATACCAAATATTATTTTGTGGTGTACTATTGTGTAAAAAGTTTTATTCTTATATGTTTGTGATGATACACTAAAATGAAGACATGATTTATTAATTTTGATATTATGATTCATTAAAACGGATATTATGATACACTAAAATGTTGTTATGTGTTAACGATGATACACTAAAATGATGTTATGAATTGCAAGTCTCATTGATATATGGATATATACATGTAATTAATATAAATTTTAAAATTTCTCAAAACATATTCATCACTGATCTTGTTTTGAAGAGCTTGAATTTATATGAATAATGATATAATTAGTTTATATTTTAGACTTATATTTTAAAATTTATAAAAAATTAAAATTCATATAATAAAAAACAATCTGATTGGACTACCAACTAGACTATAGCTCCTGAATAGACCGACAACTAGACTATAGCCCAACAAATATGGTGTCGATGGTCTGCACAATCCACGCGTTGTGTAGTGATATATGAATGAAGGTGTTGGTGCGTTTCAAAAAGAGATTCTAACGAGTCGTTTGGTACCAGGGAATAGCATTACAATTCTTGGAATTCTAGCTATTCCCGTGTTTGGTACGGCGAAAACCAATTCCATGAATTTAGCTTATTCCAATTTGCTGGTAACTCACTAGGAATAGTATTCCCTGCTGAAACGCTGGGAACTACTATTCCAAGCAAGTGACCATATTATCTAAATACTCGATAAAATTAAAATATATGTAGATATTCAATTATAGAATTTTTTTATAATTCTTTATTAATATTTTAGTTACGTTAATTTATAATATATATACAACTATTTATAAATAAATTATTTTTAATATATTCAAAAATTAAAGAAATAAACCATTTTATTATAAGCAAGTATATTAGAAGTTATGCGTATTAAAATAAATTATTATATTTTAGTATTTAATAAAAAAAATCAAACATGTTAATACTTAAAATAAGGTTATTTTAGTTTTGAATGGACTAAAAATATCACTGAAATAAAAAACATTTCCTGTTGATAATAAATTAATTGACTATAAGTGAATATATAAGTATATAGCTATCACTTACTATTTCAATATTATATATTTTTCAATTTTTGATAAAATAATTACTTTATTTTCTTTTAAACATACATTGTTAGTGAAAACAATATATTCTATTAAATTAAATAATACTTAATAAAATTAAAAAACATAAATAATACTGCATATGTTAAGAAATGAAAAATAAAATGTATTAGCATATAAAATTGTTCTTTAATTATTAAGCACGGTATGAAATCTATAATAACTTTGATATATAGTTAAAACCTAATAGTTTGTAGAAATAATTATATAATTAATCATTACTTAACAAGTGCAATACTTATAATCAATCATTCAGAAATATACTACAAATATATTTTACTATAATAATTTTAATATAATTAAAATTTTACATTGTAATTTTATTAGTTTGTTCCTTTCGTTGAAGAATGTTTTATTAGATTTGAATAATTAGTAATTGTTTTAAAAGACTTTTATCCGCATCTTAATAGTAGTATGATGTTCAAGTTATATAAATCACATTCATATTACATGCTAGTATAATGTTTTATTTTATGTTCTATATACTCAATAATTACAAGTTTCTATTCATAGTAAGTATAAATCTAATATTATCTAGGAATTTGAAGTAGTATTTTTTTATAAAAAATAATTTATTACCTTATTTTTTTTGTGGGTTCTTATTATTATGAAAAGTAAACTTTATTAATTATTCTGTACTATATATATATTTTCAATTTAATATGTATAATTAAAATTAATAGTTTATCATACAAAAAATAATAATAATGTGTTATTTATCAATGATAGATTCGTAACTGTATACTTTATTCTAAGTCTATTCCTATCATTATTCTGCTAACCAAACAAAAGAAACATCAAATTCCAAGTATTCACATCATAACAACCAAATGAGGTCATATTCTATTCTTAGAATTCCATTCCAGTAATCTTATTATAGGAATTATCATTCCAATAACCAAACGACCCGTAAAAGGAAAAAAAAAAACCCAAGAATGGATTCTGGAATGGCGCAATTAATGGATAACGATTCAGCCCAACCTATGGATAACGATTCAGCCCAATTGCCTTTTCTTGGTCCAGCTCGAGTTTTTATATTGTCCTGACAATCGAAGGATCCGTTCATTCATCTAGAACAAGACTCGAGGCTTCCGGCCGAAGCCCAAAGACAAATGGAATCTATGGGTCCTAGCTGAATTGAAACACTAATGCTGAAGCTTCGCGAGTAACCAAGAGATCAAATCGCCTTTTTGGCTGGGCTGGGCTGGATTCCCTGCAGTTTTGTCATCGGCTCTAGATGCCACTTGTTGCATTATACGTCCACAAGTCTTCTTCCTTCGGGTTCACCTTTGCGTTGCGTGGCAGAACTGGCGTACTCCATCGACATACAAGAGCCGTGTTTCCAATTTGTGCGGCTAGTAATAATTCTGCCTCTAGACAACGGGACCGAATATTCCAAGCCACCCGCGCCGGATAAACCATCCTCCCAATTCATAGCAACTGTCCTTTTAGCTGCTGACTTTACCGATTTACGAACAGCAGAATTAGATTTTTATGATTATATGATTACTACTTTGAATACCGCGCAGTGCGAAATCTCGAAGCATATGCTAACTACTAATACTATATCTGTAGTAAATACTTCTTCCAAAATAGAAACAAAATAATTGTTTATCATAAATAAAGTGTTGCAAAATAGTATAGTTAACATTAATTAATTTCTAATACGTATTATTTCATCACAAAATCTACTAATCACCCGGGTACCCAATAAAAAACTCCATCTCAACGCGCTTCCATAAATGCAGACACAAAAGCCTTTTGCTTCCTTCTCTAGTCTTTCTCCTCCGAAAAGAAAATTTCGTCCATTCCACCAGCGACTGCTCATCCAAGACCCTCCAAATTTCTCCTGAATTTTGATGGCTAAATCGCATCCCGCGGCAAATTTGATTTATTCCTGGATATTCGATCGGCCTCGTTCAATCTCCTCTATAGCAACCAGTCATCTTTCCCTCTGTAGTTCCTCCCTGCTCTCTTGTTCTTCTCCGCCTGAAGATCGCACTTTAAATCTCTCTGGTCTATTTGTTACGCTATTCTGACGCTTCGCATCGTTAATCCACCTCGCCGCCATGGGGAAGCGTGAGTTGTCTTCTATTAATGCTTCTTAACAATTTCTTAGCTGTGTTGTTTAGGGTTTCTCTTTACCATTGACGATTCCAACTTGTGCGATTTGGAACATTGAAGTCCTCTTTGTTTATAACTGTTTTGGTGTGTAATTCTTGGAACTCTTTTACTTCTTCACGTCAGCAGGAAACTCGCAGCGTAAGAATGCGGCGATGATGTTGGATAGCGATGATTGTGATAGTATGAGTTCGTCGTCGTCACTCCGGTCAGATTTTATGTCGACTGGGGAAACTGAGGAAGTGGAGAAGGATAGTTTATTGGATCAATGTCTCGATGCTTTGTACGAGAAGAGGTGATTGCAAAGACTTGTGTGATTGTAAAGATTTGTTTTGTATTTTGAGCTATAATTTTGCATATTTTATGTGGTTGATGTTTGTTTTGGTTTCATTAATTGGAATTCAGGAGTTCTACTAGAGAGAAAGCTCTTGAATCAATCATCGAGGCCTTCAGCACCAACTTGCAGCATGAATTTGTGGAGAACAAGTAAGCTTTTCTCTCTCTCTTTCTCTCTCCCTTTCTAATTTCAGGATGCTTTTATTGCCGGCCTGCTGCTGTTGTTAGTAAGTCGGTTGTTAGAAGACAACCTTGCGCATGAGTTGGAACTTGGAAGTGTCCGTGACTGATAAAGGCTGCGTTCGGTATGGTTGTTTTGTGGTTGTTTTAGTCTGGCTGTTTTGTGGTAGTTTTATATGTGGCAGTATTTATTGGAGTAGAACGTAGGACCCACATGGGACCCACGTGGGGACCATCGCCAAAACAGCCAACTTCCTGCGCTCTCCGAACGGAGCCAAAAGGTGTTCGGGCTTCTAACTGAGTAAAGAATGTATGAATGTCCTGTGTGGTATTTGATGGGATTAAGATACATTAGATTTGCGATGTTTATGTTGTGTCTCGGATTTTCAAGAGTGCGAAGTACTCTTCCTTTGTTTTTTTATGGAGCCAGGGACAGCATATCATGAGTCATTTGCTGTAACTCTCAGATTATTTTTGCACACTTGAATACCTAGTTGGCCCATCATACAAAAAGTTCGAAACTACAGACATGATTACGATTCAATGTACATCTCCATCCTATAGTGTAGATGGCCTGTCACTGAAAATAAGGGCCTACGATTAGTGCTTATACCTTTTTTATACAATTTAAGGTTGACTTTTATCAACTTACGTCCTGTTGTGCTGATGGCTTGTGTTTTCTTTTTCTTCAGATTTGCCACCTTGTTGCATCAATGTCTAAACGCCATCAAGCGTGGCTCTGCCAAGGAGATATCTCTCGCTTCTCATACAATTGGTAATCCTCAACCCCTTGACCTGCAAGTTGCTGAGCCTTCGTGAGATTTTGGTCATCTCATATTCTTCTTATCTTAGGACTGTTGGCTTTGACAACTGGATGTGGTAATAAGGCTCGGGAAATTCTGGAAGAAGCAGTAACTCCAATCTCTCAAGCACTCAGATCTCGTGTTGAATCTTCGAAGACCTCATCGGTATGTCTGGTTTTTCAAAAATAGTTCTCTATCCTATTAATCCTACTGCTGAAGGTTTGGGATTTGTTACTTCAATCATTATTTTGTGACATTGTCTCTGGGATTGCAGTTACTTGAGTGCCTTGCTATAGTCACTTTTGTGGGGGGTGATGAACCAGAAGAGACAGAGCGATCTATGCAAATAATGTGGGAAGTTGTGCACCCTAAACTGGGACCAAATGTATGTGCACATTAGTTATATTTTGCAACAGAGTGATATTTTTTCCCCTTTTTGCTGTGAAGTCTTGTCTCATTATATTTACTGCTAATTTAATTCAGGTTGTTGCAAGTAAACCATCTCCAGCCATTATAGCAGCTATGGTATCATCTTGGTCTTTCCTGCTGACAACAGCAGATAGCTGGAGTATTGGTCTTAAACAATGGCACGAGTAAGTTTTTGTGTTTTTTACATTCTCATTAAGGTCTGAGGTTTTTTTTTCCACTTGAACTTTTGGATGATGGTTGTGGTTGCAAAATACAATCGAGTTAATTGGGTAGAGTATTTTATTTTTTTGCTGACATACCGAGTTAGTTACCATTGATATTAGTTAATTGAGTGGAATAATGTAGATTTTGGTGAAATTGAAAGTGGCGATAGCTAAATCTTTTTGCTGCTTTTTGTAGTAAATTAAGGGTGTCAGTTTGTTTCTTCTGTTGGCTGCAGGTCAATCTCATACTTATCCAGCTTACTTGACAAGGAAGATCGAGCTATTCGCTTAGCAGCTGGTGAAGCGCTGGCTGTAATTTTTGAGATAGGGGAATTTGATAGGTTTTCTGGTGAAGATAAACCTCCCATGGAATGTTCGAACAAGGAGTCTGTAAAACCCAGAGAAGGCTATGTGCGTTTACAAGGCTTAAGAGGAAAAGTTCTCAACCAAGTTAGGGATCTTGCTGCTGAGGCAGGTGGCAAAGGATCTGCAAAGAAAGACCTCAACAGTCAAAGAAACTTATTCCGTGAAATTCTTGAATTCCTCGAGGTATTATTATTGTGTTTGAGTTACATGTGTTTGATCTCCAGCCTCGTCTGTGTCCATGGTTCTGATGTGTGCTGACATAAGATTTCTGATCTGTTCTCAGGATGGTTACCCCCCTGAAACCTCACTGAAGATTGGTGGTGAGACACTGACCACTACATCATGGTCGCAGCGCATGCAGGTTTGGTGTTATGTCTTTTTTTTTTTGATAAGTGGCTGAAGGATCAGCAAGAGCGATACTGAAATTCTAAATGAACATTTCTCGTTATATGGTAGTGGATAGATTTTGAACCCAGGGCTTGGCTGGTGTTATGTTCTTGTGTTCTGAATTCAAGCGTTTTCCTACGGTTTCTGATTTTCATTACATTTCATGCAGTTGAACTTTGTGAAGCACTTTCTGCGTGGAGGGTTTGTGAAGCATATGCAGGAAAATGAACTTCTCCATGATGTATTCGGATTCAATCCAAAAAAGAAGTTTGAATGTGGTGATGAAGACCAGTTGAATGCAAAGAAACTAAATGATAAGGTTAGCTGCTCTTCTGGCGTGATTGTTTGCACGAATCTCTATTTTTGTATGGATCTAGTGATTTGAACAACTAGATTTTTAATGAACACAACTGGAAAAAATGTATTGTTTGTCTCTTATACACTGGTACCTCTCCAAATTGCAGAGATTGTTCAAGTCGCCAAACTCTGTTGTCAGCAAGGCACGAACTCGGTACTTGAACAAGCAGAGGATGCAACAAAAGGTGTTTCTCTTTTTGCTTATAAATGCAGTGCACAAAATATATGCTGCACGCCTGTCTCCTCCATCGTAGAGTTATCAATATGTGTGTTTTTTATGTGTTGTATTCATTGTGTTGCGTGCCTTGAACTTTCAGGACCGGAAGACGGGTCATTATGCTATTGGATTTGAAGAAGCATAAGCGTTTGTGTTGAGGATCGATTCTATTTATGCAGTAATTCATTGGACCCTTCTTGTAACCTAGTCATTATTTGGAGTTTATAGGAGATGAAGCATGGTGAATATGTGGCAGTTGGCCATATTTATATGTTTATGAATTTGTGATAATATATTGTTGTTTGTATTGTGCATTTGTTTTAAAAGAGCTAGCTCCGATGTGCATAGCATGATCTGTTGAGCATTAGAGATGAAGTTTCAGGAACATGGCAATTGTGTGTGATGAATAATGTGGTCGCTCTATGGTGATTGGCACGTGGCAATTGAGTGCGTTTGTGTTTATTTTCTAGTTATCCCTCCTGGCAGGAAAGTAACTCAAAATAAACCCTGATGTCTTAGCTAATAATTTCAGGGATATCAAGGAGTGAGGGAAAGTTGTATATTTATTTTTAGGAAAAATTCATAATATACCTCTGTTTTCTTTCATAATTCACAATATACCCCTTTTTTGAAATTTTGTCACAAGATACCCATGTTTTCTTTATTAATTCACAAAATGCCTCTTTTTAAAAATGGTGTTAAATATTCCGTTAACCTTCCCTGGAAAATGACTATTTTGCCCTGACTTGATTTTTCTTTTTTTGAAAAATTCACAGTTTTTTTGCTACTTTTTTTTGAAAATTTTTAAATTTTATAATATACCCCTATTTAAGTTTGTTGTTCATGAAATACCCCTGTTTATGTTTTGAAGTTCATAAGATACCCATGTTTATGTTTTGTAGTTCACGAAATACCTCTCGTAAAGCATCGTCTAGTTTTCTATTGTTTTTCAAGTGTCTTCAGCCTCTTTATAATCCTAGGATAAATGTTGTTTGCATTCTAGTTCTCTGAGGTTTCTTGTCTCTCGGAATGTCTCACTAATAGTAGAGTACGAATCTCTGTCATTCACAATTAGACACAATTATAATATAGTTAGGTAAATACTTTCAATTGATTTAGTCATGTGGACAAACAATAATGTCATAGGTATTGGGTTTAAAAAGGCTACCTCTTGATCGAACATAGTAGCGGACCAGAACTTTTGTTTAGGGGGGGAAATCTTGACACTATTGTTCTTTAAAACATTATGTTATTTTGTATTTTTCAAAAATTTATAAGAGCATTTTACAAATTTTCAAAAGTTTCGGGGTGGAGGGGGGCGGGGGGCGGGCGGTTCTTCCCCCTTTGTGTCCGCCCCTGGTCAAACTTGTGTTGTGCCAAACACTCTAATGGGATATCGCTTAGATATTTGAATGCAGCAAAATCCATCTCCCCCCCCCCCCGAAACTTTTGAAAATTTACAAAATGCTCTTATATTTTTTTTTTTAAAGAACAATGGTGTCAAAAAAAAAATTCCCCCCTAAACAAAAGTTATGGTCCGCTATTGAGTTCGACCAAGAGGTAGCCATTTTAAACTCAATGTCTGAGACATTATTGTTTGTCCACAGGACTAAATCAATCTACTCTTTACTTGAAGGTATTTACCTAACTATGTAAATAATCCATGATATACATGTTTGTCTCTGGTCATATATTATAATTGTGTCTAATTGTGAATGACAGGGATTCGTACTCAACTATTGGTGAGACATTCCGAGAGATAAGAAATCTCAGAGAACTGAAATGCAAACAACACTTGTCCTGAGATTATGAAGAGGTTGAAGGCACTTGAAAAACAAGAGAAAAATAGGCGATGTTTTACCAGGGCATCAGGGTGATAAGGGTATTTCGTGAACTACAAAACATAAATAGGGGTATCTTGTGAACTTCAAAATATAAACAGGGATATTTCATGAACAACAAACTTAAATAGGGGTATATTATAAAATTTTAAATTTTTCAAAAAAAGGTAGCAAAAAAACTGATTTTTTTTTAAAAAAAAAAACAGGTCAAGGGCAAAATAGTTATTTTCCAGGGAAGTTAATGGAATATTTGACGCCATTTTTAAAAGGGGACATTTTGTGAATTAACAAAGAAAACAGGGGTATCTTGTGACAAAGTTTCAAAAAAAGGGGTATATTGTGAATTACAAAAGAAAACAGGAATATATTGTGAATTTTCCCTTATTTTTATATCGTTTGTTTTGCTAGTTTGGGGCCAAAGCTAAAACTCCATTAGGTGAAGAAAAAGGCATAACAAACTTACCTCATTCAAATTTATATCTTACAATATTGGAACGATGGTTTCCCCTTTATTTTCCTTTTTTCTTACCCCCTTTGTAAATCTATGATTTTTGACCAATCATCTTGAGACATTTTTTCTTTTCCTTGTTTTTGACTCGCTTTGCTTCTTTTTGTGTATCTGCTTCTATCATCTCTTGTCCTTACTCTTGCGTTGCTTCCTACTTTCCTTCACTTTCTAGTATGCTTTCCTCACAGTCATGTTTGTCTTCTTTATTGTAAATCACACCTATCCTGATCTTCACTCTAACAGTGCATATATGACACTACCCTCGACTTTAGGATGGCATGTTGCATTGGGGACGCCTTAATGTGCTTAGCACTACATGAAAAGTAATCATGGAAGGTCTTGGGCTTAAAAGTGGAGCATTGTTGTAGTAGTCATTTTATATGTATCTTTTTTTATATATAATTTGGGCATATAGTCATGTATATATTATAGCCTGGAGAACCAGGCGGATGTGTTTGATTTTGGGTCTCGTTAAAACCTTTCCAAGCAAAACTCAATGGGAAAAAGCCTGAAGAGGAAAAAGAGTACCCTACATCCGATTACAACCTAGGTGACCAACTGCAGCAAAGTAAAACAGCTCCAAACAAACTGAAAACAGCAGCTAAGGTTTACAAGTAATCCTTTAAGGATGTGACTCCTACAAATGCATTACAAGTTAATGGGAAATCCTTCCACCATGTCTTAGTCCACCACCATACACCCAACTTTATTTGGGTGATAATTCGGTTAACCTCACGAGTATCCCCTCGAAAGATAACATTGTTTCGATGCAGCCAAATGTAATAAACGCCGTAATATAATGTAGACTTCCAAACTCGTCGAGCCTTCGAGGCAAACGGATAGGAGAACCAGGCCATATATATATGCTACACTCCTTTGAAAAGTGAATGGAACATTCCACCACTGTAAGATACCTTCCCAATCCGCCTTATAAAAGGGCAATAAAACACCACATGATCGAGTTGTTCCATTACTCTTTTACACCATGGGCACCAAGTTTGGCCACTAGGAATTACATCTCTTCCAAATAGGAGCTCTCGAGTCATTAGCCTTCTTCTAAGTGCAAGCCATACTGTTTGTCAGATATTCCCACATTTTGTCCCATAGATTTCATCAGTAGATGTCAAGTAATCCATTATCAACTCTGACCGTTTGTAACACTTCAATAAACAACTATCTAACAATGCCAAGCTTTCAAACAATTCAGATTTTAAAAAGAAATCTCTTTTAAACCTTTCATTCTCACCTGGACTTGAATGAAATTTTTTTTTTTTAATCAATCTATATGTATCAAGTACTTCCATACTCAAGGAAAGGTGATATCCATCCCTAAGTAGATATCATACTGACCCGGTCCCAAATCAACTTTGACATTATTTAAAACACCCCATATATATAACTATCCAATAACCTAGCTTTCATAGTACATTTTAATGGAATATATATCCATATAAACCATTTACAATAGTAATGGGGTACAGGGGCGGACGGAGAGGGGAACTAGGGGGTTCTAGCCCCCAAAATTTTAAAAATTTATCAAATTACTCTAATAAATTTTTAAACAATACAACATAATATAAGGTTTTAAAAAAATTAGTGTCAAGATTTTTTTAACCCCCTCTACACAACTTCTGGGTGTCAAAAAAAATTTTAACTCCCATAAACAAGATTTCTGGATCCGCTACATTTTAATACTAGTCTCAGTCAAAGAGATTATGCACCATTTCCGGACGACTGACTTGGCAACATCGTATTTATATCTTCATTCATGTCACAGAACATGACTACGGTTTACGTCAGTCATCACTCAACCTACCACAACCCTCTGTTTTCCGGGCTTGGGATAAGACGTGTGGCTAAGTCGCGATCCGACCCGGTAAAGCACATACCCAACTACAAATCGCAACTTTATGTACGTTCTTACAATGTGCCCAAAATCCATCCAAGTTTAGTCATTAGCCCGAGGATGTACAAAGAAACATACCTAGCCATGCGATGTCAGCAAAGAGAATCTGGTATAAACTATTAGACCCCAATAGTCATGTCAAAGCTGCTACTCAAGATTTGACTCCTTGGGTAAGATCAACGCAATAAGGCAATCAGGTGTGTCTGGAGTCACTCCAAGCAAGGAACATGCTTCAGATGAATATGGAAGGATAAAAAGAAGTCTGGCCCATATACTTTTCACAGCAGGAATTTTTATCACGCCAGCACAATCTCTTTGCTTCAAGTATGCCATGAAATCTTGAAACTGCACCAGAATAAAGTAAACATAGTAGTAATAAGACGGTTGTATCAAGAGAAGCAGCGTAGTGCACGTCACTGGAGCAGGAGCATAGGGTGCCCCGATAAAACAGTGCAACTAATGCAATATCTAAGAAACTGGCTAGCAGATTCCATGTTTGCAAGAAGCAAAGGAAAACGTAAACAGCAAGAAAAATTACAAAAGAAAGATTTTCGTGACTTACTCCCTTGTGATCCCCGGGAGCAGATGGAAGCAGCTGGCATACCTCCCTCTGCCATTAAAGGATAAACATCATCAGCAATTAAAATCGAAAGAATACATGCATGAAATATGACAACGGAACCGGTCATCTAATCCTGTTCTAAAAAAAGGCGTGCAATTGTTGATCATGAAGGAGGATATTAACTTAATCAGCAACTTTAATGCTTACTACTCCATCAGTAGTTTACGCTTGGGTACCTGTTTCATAGTGAATGTAGTTTAGACTATCTACCACCTTTCCTCTTTTCCTTTGTATGTAACTAATTGCCAATTGCACATCTCCCTACATTTTCTCTTCCCTATAAAATAGGTTTACATTCCTCTTTCTTCTATGCAATAAATATGACTTGTGTAGGAACTTAAAAACAGAGTACAAAATTCTACAGTGGCTTGTCACTTATTTTTTACTTGTACGAAAGCTAATAACTCATATTTGTAGATTGCAAGAATATAAAAGACTCACCTTATGTGGGGGAGCATTTGAAAAGGTAGATTTGACGTGCCGAAAGTCTGTGCGCTTTGTCATGTCTAATTTAATAGGCCACCTGCACAACAGGCACAGGCTAACCATTAGACACTGTTTGTACTTGCAACCATAATGTTATAGTTCAAGATTTCAGACACAGTTCCTTACTCCGTTGGCTCACAAACAAAAGTAGCATATTTACAAATGTCAGAACCCAGTCTACAGGCATAAACAGTACAATATCGAACTCCACTTTTAGAAAGCACTCCCTGCCACTGGATTTGCAGACTTGGCTCAGAATACCTCACAACAGAAGGCTCAGTTTCAGGAGGCGGAGGAGGAGGGGGAGAACTGGGTGGAGGAGGAACTGGAGGGGGAGAAGGAGGCAGTGGAGGAGGTAATTCGGGATTAGGAGGTGGTGCGGATGGGAGCGGAGCAACCTGTGGCCGGGGGACCATCTGATTGTACTGAGGGAATCCACTTCCAGTCATTTGAGACAGCGGGGTTATAGAAGCAGGGAGGAAAGGGGGAGGAACAGAACCAACTACATTGTTAGGCATAACATTAGGATGAATTTGACTCGAAGGGTTATGGTTATTTGCACAACGAGGGTCCCAAGAAGTTGTAGGAGGATAGTACATAGGCTGGGAATTAGTAGGCACTGGAACCTGTGGAGCGCTATTGGTTGGACCAGGTGTAGGTACAGTCACGCATGAAACAGTCCCTGGAGTAGACTGGTGCTCAAACTCTGGTTTTCTGTACATCCACATTGCATCTGAAGTACCTAAGACAGCTCAAGAATCATCATCTTTGTAATCATAATATTCTTGCTGAGACGTTTGACATTCAAATAAATAGTACCGAAAGAGTGATACCTCCTTGGGAAAGACTGACACCCATTGCATCATTCCCATAGCCATCGTAATTTGTGGTTCCAGGATCATGTGTACCTATGCCACCAGAAGGGGGCCAACATCTAGGAGAAACAAAATCTCGTGAATTGTCCATCCCAGATCCAAGTGGAGTTGTGGCACAACTTCCAGCATGGCTGTACATGATAAAGGAAGAAATAAATCAGGAAAAAAAAAAGAGAAAACCAGACAAAAAAATGGATTTTTTTTCAATATTTAGACAAAAAATGGAAGTACACGCAGCATGAAAATCCAGGGCATAGTCACAAAAAATAAAGAGATAGCAAAAAATTTACTGGTTCAGTGTACATCTTTATTAATTGGCCTTCACATCATAAACAAGATCTATCCTTTCTGACACTGCTCTTGATAATAGATGAGAATCACACTATGAGCTTAAAATTCCTAAATACAATTTGACATTGTTGGCAACCAATAGGACTGAGCACTAAGAGACAAGCAAGGACAATGAATTTGAACATCAATGTGTATGAACACAAGGAATTCATCAATGTGTACAAATACAAAGACATAATGATGCACACACCTTTCAGTAATACTCCAACTCGGAGGTGATCCATGCATAACTGGGGTAGTCATATTTGAGGGGTGGTTCCGATGTGACCTTATCATGTCCATCGAAGCAGTCCTATGTACTCTGAGAAGACTGTTTCCCCTACGATGCTGTCTCAGGCATGTCATGACACGGGTAGCTTCCTCAGGGGAGTCAAACTCCAAGAGCAAGGCACTTTGACGAGCCAACTCAGTAACCATTCGCGGGCCTCGATAGACCACTTTCATTGTTTCGCAAAGAATATCATCCTTCATCCGGAAGCTCGATATGTTTCCAACAAATACATGACAACTAGAACCAACAGCCACATCATTTATAACTCCTCTGGACCCCAAGCCAGCATCCATGAATTTAATTCGAAATAAACCATCACGAGGAAAGTGGTCGTACATATATTCCCTTGCCTTCACAGCATCAATTAAGCTTCTATATTCAACCAATGCAAAGCCTTTAGCTGCATGAAAGTAAAATGAATCTACAGGACCATATCTTTCCAGTTGGTATCTTATTGAAGCTTCAGATGCCTCAGGGGGCAAACAACCAAGCCAGAGCTGCCTAGAAGCAGAAACCACATCCATGGCTGCAGGGTCTCCATCAACATACCACATAATTTCATTTTTTCTGTATGGTGAAGAGGTATCCATGTGATTTGTTGCTGCAGAACAAGCAGCACTCGAAGCTTGAATCTTCTCAAGTTGAACTGCCTCTTCACTACTTTCAAATGAAGTATTTCGGTCAAATACTGGTTTTCTTGAGATGGGAGAAAACTGATTGTTCAAGTTGTCCCCGGACAAAGAAGGCATGCCGTAGTATGGATAATCATCTCTCCCCTTGCCCTTTAAATCCACGGACTTTGGGCCTCCACTACCATGCTTGAAAATATACCTTGAATGATACTCCCCTATGAAAAACAATGCAGCATGGACTTTTCAGAAACAACGTTGAACTGTACTGGTAGAATCACAATCACGGGAGTTCTCATAAGATAAAAACGCTTTACCAGATACATCAGTAGAATATTTTTGAAAATTATGCTTCCTAGGTGTAAGATGTTGCCTGCTAACAGAATATGAAGCCTCAGCATCATCATCGTCACTTTCCACTCCTATATCTTCAGACTTGATTAGTTCATCAAATGACTTGAGGAATCCTTCCAATACAGCTCTGAATTCAGAGGCTGCTCGAGGAGATGATGAAATGCTCAGCTTATTATATCTAGAAAATATCCATCGTTTCAGTGAAGGCTTTTTCTTGAGAACCTGGCAGACCACACGAGAATCATGCTTCTTTCAAAATATGAAAGGTATGAGCAAAACAAGAATTAATGTTACATGCAAATATCACCGATTAGATATTATAATTATGACATCTTAATCATCAACATCACTAATAAAAGAGTGGAGGACGAAATTTCCAGGAAAACATGCACAATCAACAAATTTTACAACTTCCAGATATAGTAGGCAGTATCAGAAATAATCTTTTGCCAAGCCCCGTGGCTTGGTCGGTAGTGGAGTGATATCCAAGAACCAAAGGTTCCGGATTCAAAACTTATCCACTACAATATTGTGAGAAAGGTTCATTTAGAGCCTCAGTAATCGCTCTTATGCTGGACTTTAAGCCACTTATAAAAAAAAACAGAAATAATCTTTTACTGGTTAAACAAACTTATCATTGAACGGTTTAGTTAGCTGGCTGCTACTCTAACAAGAGCATTATTATCTTTTTTGCAGGTATAATGCTATTAGCATCATCAGAGTATAGCAGACGCAAGAAATCAGGTATGAAATTACCAATGGTTCATTAAGCCCTGAGCAGCACAATTAAGCGTAACACAAGTCCAGAGGATTTAACGAGATAATATGAAATGACGGCCTATTCAAGTAAAACTGTACAGGAGAGAATTAAAGAAAAGGACATATCTTACCAGTCCTAATAAACAGTTAGAACAAGAGATCCCACTTTTGCTGATACTATCTTGGCTTTCAGAATTGACTTCCAGGCTACCCCCACTTGCCTTATTTGCATCACTAGCTCCGTCTAGATGGGATTCACTATCTGAATCAATCCTTTTAACTAGCTGATCAATAAGGTACTTCCCTTGTTTGAAAAATCCCTCTGTTTTTGGGGCATTTAAGAGATCAAGACAAGCAGCCAAGAGGCTTTTGAGGCAGCAGAAGATAATATAAAGAAAACTTAGAGCCCTCAACTTTGATAACTGCACTGATAAAGGCCCCCCCTCAGATGAAACCTTGTGTTTAAGCTCGAGGTATAGTTCAGGTGAATCAAGCATCTTCAAAGCTTCCTTGTCTATAATCTGAAAAATATCTTTACCCTCAAGCATGGACGCAAAGAAGGCAAGTACACAGTGAAAAACTGCGGAGCATATACCTTGAACCACAGATGAGGTAGAAGCCTCAGAGCAAGCTACGTGACATATATCAACCAGACCACCAATACAATTCTTTGAGATCTCAAATGAAACTTCATCTATGTCCTCCTCTGAACTTACATGAGGTAAGCTCCAGTTGTGCATATTAATAATAACTTGAGTAGCAGCTTCAAGAGCAGTAGGACAGTAAGATGCATACCGCGGAATGCATTCAGAAACAATCCGCTGCACGCTCGTACAACCTGCAATAGGTAATCAATATATTTACTGCTATACATTCTTTTTATGGTAAATAAAGCCCTGCTTATCCAAATATGAATAGCAAGAAATGCAAGATCAGAATCTCGTGAACATCCACCTCAGACCAGTATCAATATACAACAGATAGAATGGAATAGTTGTTGCGTTGCTTAAAGTGGGGCATCATTTGGCGAGATCAAAATATCACACCCCTTGACCTTCACCTACTAGCACAACCCACAACCATATACAAAGAATGCAAGTATCATTTCTTCAGCAATGAAATCCATGAGCAACTGCGTACCAGATTAAGGTTTTATTTTCCTTTGATCTTGGAAATTTGGTGGCGAAGAGAACCTATGCCTTATCAAAGGCTCTGATGGTTGTGGGTTGTGCTAGTAGGTGAAGGTTCTCTTTGATAAGGTTCTCTTGGATTAATCTCACTCACTCCTGGTTAATGTCACCATTATCAAGCTCTTGGTTAATCCCTTGATTATCTAGTAGGTGTCTTTGCCGCTGGTTTTGGGTAAAGCCCACTCTTTTGGTTGATGTCTCCGCCTCCAAACTTTCTCACGCTTGGCATCTTGGACGCCTCTCACTCTTAGTTGGTGTCTCCACCAACACTTTTTTGGAAGGTGTCCAAACTTTGTCTTGAAGCTTTCATGTTGAAGACTAAAGGCTTAAAAGATTTGATAAAGAGTTTAGCTGTTTTCAAAGAATTCGATTCCAACCTGATCATCTATTCTAGTACTGCTCAGCTTGCGGGGGAGTGTTGGATGTATTAGATTACTTATTTAGAGATATGTTCATTAATATTTTAGGTCCATTAGTTTAGGCTCACTTCTGCTATTAGACCCATATTAATTAAGAGATTCTCTAGAATTAGTCCTTATAAATAGTGGCTAGGCTATGTACTACTGCAACTTATTCTACTCTCCATCAATACATGTCTGCCTTATCCAAGACTCTGACGGTTGTGGGTTGTGCTAGTAGGTGAAGGTTCTCTTTGATAAGGTTCTCTTGGATTAATCTCACTCACTCCTGGTTAATGTCTCCATTATCAAGCTCTTGGTTAATCCCTTGATTATCTAGTAGGTGTCTCTGCCGCTGGTTTTGGGTAAAGCCCACTCTTTTTTGGTTGATGTCTCCGCCTCCAAACTTTCTCACGCTTGGCATCTTGGACGCCTCTCACTCTTAGTTGGTGTCTCCACCAACACTTTTTTGGAAGGTGTCCAAACTTTGTCTTGAAGCTTTCATGTTGAAGACTAAAGGCTTAAAAGATTTGATAAAGAGTTTAGCTATTTTCAAAGAATTCGATTCCAACTTGATCATCTATTCTACTACTGCTCAGCTTGCGGGGGAGTGTTGGATGTATTAGATTACTTATTTAGAGATATGTTCATTAATATTTTAGGTCCATTAGTTTAGGCTCACTTCTGTTATTAGACCCATATTAATTAAGAGATTCTCTAGAAGTAGGGGTTTATATCCTTATAAATAGTGGCTAGGCTATGTACTACTGCAACTTATTCTACTCTCTATCAATACAAGTCTGCCTCCCTCCTCTGAAAAACTACAAGAATTCAATGGCTCGTAAAACATATCTCTACATGATACATGAATATTATTGTTTCAGACACAATCGAACAACAGGGGGTTCAGAGATCCTTGGTTGAGAGTTAATTGGGGCGATAAAATTCTTCTGGGGCATTCCATTATTAGGTGGTATTAGGTGGTGAATGATTCATTGGAGGCTACAGGCTAAAATCATAGAATACTTAACTTTTTAGTACAATGATTACATGTAAAGTAAGCGCAATATTGTTTTGATAACCTCGTTTTCCTTCCTTGTCAACTTTGACTTAATCTAAAGCCCTTACCCTCTAAAGTGTGCCTCCACTATTCCAACTTCACCTTAACCTCTGACTTTGTCTCATCAATCATCACAATATCATCTGCGAACATCATGCACCATGGTATCTCCTCTTAGGTGTGGTGATCTCATCCATGACTATGGAACAATGTTGTTAATAGTGTATGGCGGAAGGCCTAAAATCGGTCATAAACTTATGGCGTTTGTGGTTTATGGTGGTTATTAAATAATATATTGTAAATTATAAATTTATAAAATATGTATATGGTAATAGGAATCAAAACATATCAAACAAAATATTAAAGCATATTATAAGAAAGGAAATCTAAAAAGATCACATCAAAATATTCCAAGCATGGAGTGATATTGACATGTCAAAAAGCAATATCATCAAAAAAGCAAACAATTGCAATAAGTCATATAAAACCATCCAATTCTATTCTTAGAAGTTTTCCAATAGAAAGTACTAGTTCAAACCGGTGAGTAGAGTATAAATATTAGCATTTGTATTTTTCTCCTACCAATTCCACCATATTCTGCCATCCCAGAATACAACGCAATTTTTGAAAGATATAGTGGAGTTTATGGTGACTACCGTAAAACCCACGTCTTACCGCCATGGCGCTGCTATCTGACAACATTGCTATGGAAAACAAGAAAGGGCTCTCTGCTGACCCTTGGTGTACTCCAGCCATAAAAGGAAACTCTTTAGTTCTCCCTACACTAGCACCCACACTCGTAGTACATCCACATACATATCTATGATGATGAAAATATACTTACGCAATATGTCTTTCTAGTAAATGCGCACCAGAGGACTTCTCGTAGTACCTGATCATATGCATTTTATGAGTCAGTGAACACCATGTATAGATCCTTGTTCCTATATCGATACTTCAAGTAGATGAATTGCCTCAGTAATTGACCAACGTGGCATAAAACAGAGCTAGTTTTCCACAATCTTCACCCTTCTTTTCAACCTTTGTTCAATCACTCACACCTAAAGTTTCATGGTATGATTCACAAGCTTAATCCCTCTGTAACAAGCACACTCTTGAACATCACCCTTAAGCTTAAATAAGGGGATAAGAGTGATTTATTGCCAACCCATCGACATCTGGTCGTCAGTTCCAACCTTGTTGATGAAAGTCATTAGCCAGTTGATCCCTCATTTCCCCGGTGTAACATTCTAATGGAGGATATGATCAGTTTAACTAGATCTTGGCCAGCATCAAGCACCTAACCAAAACAAGTTCTTTCTCGGCCATTTTGTCCTCGCTTATCTCAAAACTAGTCATTCCGGGTCATTTTGTCTTCACTTAAAAAGAGAACTACAGTTCTATACCATTACCCTCATAGTATGCTATAATAAATTACTCAAACTCTGTAGCTTGTTTCACGTCCTTGCTCCACCATGAAGTGTCTCCCTTTGGTGGCAAGCTTCCTTTGGACTCTCCAAGTACCTCCTTTGCCACTTTGTTGATGGCTTGCTCCATTGATGACCACACGAGTCCACACCAACATCCTATTTTTTGATGTCCCAAACACCTTCAACTATCATCTTATGCACATAGCTCTGTTGGTTATCCCCTTGGAGCCTCCACCAATTTATCTTAGGATCCCCGTGTTGTCTAACTCGCTCTGCACGCCTTTATCCTCGATAATCAAGCACCAACACCATATGTTGAGTTGCTACACTCTCACCTGGGATAACCTTATAGTTTGTGTGGCTAGTCCTTCAATTAGTCCTTACTGAAAGATAGTCTATCTAAGTACTATTAGCTCCACTTCTACACATCACCAAGTGAGAGACTATTTTAACCACGTGCTCATTATGGCCAACTCATATGCTAGTGCAAAATCCAAGATGTCCTTTTCTACTTCATTTTTAGTGCCAAAGCCATCTCCTCCATGCACATTGTTAAAGCTACCCCAATTTGAACCCACGTGCCCGTTGAGGTTGCCACCTGTGACAAGCTTCTCATCCTTGGGCACCCGTTGCATTACCTCATATAGGTCATCCCAAACTGTTGAGCTGAAAATGCATGCAACCCAACTTGTGGCGCGTAAGCACTAGCCATTGTCACGATCTCATTTCCTATCACCAATTTAATTCTCATAATCCGGTCGTTCTTCTTGAACACTTCCATCACATCGTCAATATACACTCTTGCGACACAATAAGGCCTACGCCATTTCTACTCCTCTCCCACCTTGAATATTGTATCTTATAACCCCAAAGAGCTATCTCACGAGCCACTCTCCCACCCACTAGGTTTCTTGCACACACATAATGGTAATCTTTCTCCCCCTGACAACCTCAACTATCTTATACAACCTTCTCATTAGAGACATAGTGTTTATGTCCCAAGTGCATGCTAGAACTTCTCTCCTTATTCCTACACCTACCCTGCCCTTGCATATTTTACACCACACCCGAGCATTAGGATGGTGTGTCTTCCAAGGGATTCCGAAGCAACCCTTGCATACATATCACTACACATGAGCCTAGGAAGTATAGCGCACCCTAACATATTAACCACAACCCCCAAGCATAGAGATGGTGCACCACTTCTAGGAGACGACCTAGCTCCAACAGTACTCAGATCTTGATTCATGTCATGGGATGTGACTGTTTTTAACGTTGGCCATCCCCCACCTACCGCAAGCCGTCTCCCTTTTTGCGGGTTTTGATATGAATAGGTGACTTTTTGAAATGCATATGTATGGTTGGGTTTATTATCAGGTATTAGGGCTGTATTAGTTCCATTTCCTGTTTGATTGATAAAATTTGATAATCCACTCAAATGAAAGGAAACCATATCCTTGAAATGAATTTATAGCAGTAAACTAATGGTAATGATGGACAAGAATGCACCAACTATATGAAAGGACTTCATAGGTTATGACAGATGGAGACCTCCTCGATAGGCATCGGGTAGTTCATCCCAACACGGTCCCGAGTCCACTTTGATACCATTTGTAATAGTACATATGCACAATTGTCCAACAACCTATCTCCCAAGTCATTCACATTTGAAAACTAAAGACTTTGTTTTCACTTGGATCTAAAAGCGGAAGGTCTTATTATTATAATCAACTCATATATATACTTATAAATTAATCACAATACTACTCATATCCCGATGTGGGATGAGGTTATTACAAATTTGCTATGAGTTTTTAAACAATGTACAAAAACCCTTCATTAACTATCTATACCATTCGTGTCAACTAGCAAAGCATCATTCACTCTTGCGTGATATAAATGACAATTTCCTCCTGTTTGGTATCCATCTGACGGAGTCTAATCCAGAATGCACGGTTTTCATCCCCATAGGTATGTAGAAATCGCCATTTCCCACAGAAATACTACAAGAACTATTCTTCGCTAATGCAATTATAGCAACAGGACCAATGCAATTTGGCATATTTGACTTCTGAATCGGTGAAAGAACGCCAACCAAAACAAGAAGAATACAAAAACAGAACGAAAGGCAAAGAGCAATCACCTCGAGAAGCAGTGATGAGAGCGAGATAAGCTCGCTCGAGCTCAGGGATTGGAAACGGCTCTCTGCTGGAAGCATACCGCTTAATCGTCTTGTAATTAGCATATGCGCTTCGAATTTCCTCTTGGTTCCGCCGCCGCCTGAATAAATCGTCCTGAGACAAAGGAGGTGTTGGCGGCCTTGCCACAGACTCATCCTCGCGGGGCTTCGCATCGGTAGGTCGAGGTGGAGGCTGTTTTGAAGAAGGCGTGGAAACAGGATCTGAAAGCAGTTTTTGGTAGTCGTAGAGTTTCCTCTTCTTCAGGGGCTGCTCCGCCGCCGACATGACTTGGAACTCAAGAGAGCATGAATTCCGGCTTCGCCGTCGACGTGTACACACAATGCCAGAGTTTTTTTTTGGCAAGAGCGACCCGGGGCCGTGGGCCGTAAGCCGTAAGCAGATCGGTAGATTAGGCATTCACTCTGCGTATTTGGAATTTTAAAAAAACTTTAGGATTTTGCCAAAACTCAAAATTTTTAGTAATTACAATATCTACCCAAAATTTATTACATATTATGAAGAGTCCACAAATTTCATTATATAAGGAGGTTGCATATGTTATGAAATAAAACACGCTTGATTGTTTTACTATTAAACAAAAAGTAAATGATAGTTAATGTCGATGATTCTAACTAACATTACTCGGGTTTATGATTTAGGGTTTAGGGTAAATGGAAAACTATGTATTTAAGAAGAAATAACACATATATCAAACAAATTATCAGTAAAGTAGATCATAACGAAATAGACGAAAAGACGAACGCGTCGGTGCAAACGGATCGACAAACGGAGCTATAACAAAAACTGGAATCTGAATCCAGCCTTTGAAATCGGAGACACCCCGAAACCGGTCTGAATCCTTTGTTCTGGAATCGGAACCACCTCGGCCGAATCCCTAGTTCAGGAACCGAAACCACCTCGGCCGAATCCCTAATTCGGGAACCAGAACCGAACCATGACCACCATTAGTTCTCATGCATATAGGCACAAGAAGGCATTGTATGCCAAGTTGTTTTAAGACCAGAGTGGATATCATCCTTCTACATGAATGTTTATCAGACAATACTAGTTGGGTAAATTGTGCAATTTATCATCTGGTTATTTCAAGAGTGTTGCTCTTGATGGTAAATGCTATTATGTACATCTTTCATGATAGTGGTAGGCTTTCAAAAAAAATAAACTCTTCGCTTCCGGACTATCTTTCCCATTATCAGTCAGTGTATTCATTGCTTTTTCTTTACCATTTTTTTGTTAAGGGGGATCGATCTCATTAAAATAACCCAGAAAGACAATTTGGAATAACAGGATACCACCTTCCTTCAAGCGACCCTATCCTTCCTAAGTGGGTAAGAAGGTGTGCATCGCCATTTCTAAGTCTATCAACATGGAGCCAAAAAACATCAGACAAACAGGAAGAAAGGTCTAAAATATCCTTCAGGATATGGTCAACATCATTTCGGACGTTCATCTTTCCAAGCAAGCAATTGATGACCGAGAGGCAGTATAAGAAAAATGCGATCGAATGAGCTCTAAGCCATACAACCATACTCACGCTAACAGGAGCGCTTTAGCCTTTGCCACATGCGGCGCCCAAGACACCCTATCTCTGGTGATACTAACCGCAACCACAACCCTGTCTTGATCACGGCCAACCACTCTCAACCCAGCTGGTTCAGACTCAACACTAGCATCAACCATGAAGCTAAAATCCGTCGTCACCCATTTATCCTCCTCAAGCGGCAAAGTCAATCTCGTGGGTTTAAAAAACAAAGTAGTCTCCAGAAAAGAGTTTGCCTGATCCATCCCCTGGTCAAAAGATTTGGCTCACTGATGGGACTTAACAATTCCTACGAATCTCTGAGGAGCAACATTCTAATTCTTACACCCTTGCCAACAATTGAGCGTGTTTACTCTATGCTTCGGCAGGAAGAGAATCATCGTTTATCAAGAAAGGCAAGAAAGGGAGACAATGAAGAAGATTTTTTGGGTTTTGCCAGCGGAAACCCTAAATCTAGAAATCAACCGAACCCAGATTTGAAGGGAAAGAACCCCAAATACGAAAACAGAAGAGAAAAGTGTTCGCACTAAAAAAAGCTAGGACACAGCTATGAAGTATGTTATTGGGTGAAGGGGACTTTCCTAAGCTATTGGAGCAACCCGACTACCAAGAATAAGAAGGCTTTCACTCCTGCAACACACATAAGAATTGCAACGTTCTGAAGAAGAAGACAGCCCAGGAACCAACCAGAAACAACTCCACGCCTTAAAGCAATACTTCAAAGATAACAAGACATCACTCCCAGTATTTTCTCAACGACAACTGGCTTCACTGAGCGCTTATTTGGGACAAGATCTTGATTTGTTTACGAAACAAGGAACTGATTCTTATAATCAGTTCGCAAGTATCGTCATCTCCTCCCTTAATACAAGCTTAGTAAATTGGTTTCTTCTCCTCAAAATCGCTTTCTCTCTCTTGTGTTAGGGTGTGGGTGTAGAATAAAAAGTGTTAGAGTGTGTCAAATTTTTCCCGTTTTTAAAACTGTATTATGGACAAAATCCCGTTCCAACCACCCCATATCTGAGCTAGAAAGAAAAAAACGCGGTGGAAACTTAACCCGACCTCCGGATCAGAGAGTAAAATGTGTGACAGACTTAACCCTGACCACCCCACAAGGGCGGTCGCCCTGGGGCGGTCCGGACCAGAATAGGATTTCAACTTCCGACCGCACCACAGGGGCGGTCCTCTGGGTAGGTCTCCACTAGAAACGGTCTTTTTGCACCAAAATAGTTCCCATTTGACCCATTGTCTTTGGCACACTCCTCATGGCAATAAAGCCTGGACACATAGTCTTGAGAATCTCCAAAAAATCATTGCTCGAATGAGCTTTTACCTATATTATAACCAAAATTGTATAAGTTCACCTATATTAACGTATTGCTGTATAAAGTGGTGAAACAGGTCAATGATGAAGTTAAATAAAGACCTTATAATTATATTATTTCACCACGTATCAGTAAACAATTTTTTTCACATGTGGGTGATTGATTTTGGCCCATCTGATCATATATGTGGCAATATCAATTTGTTCATTGATGAGGATTTCATAGCTTTTTAACTGACGGTCACTTTGGTTACATTAAAGGGGTTGGAAGTGTGAAAATCACTGAAAGATTTATGTTACACAATGTGTTGTACGTTCCAAGTTTTAAATTTCATCTGATTTCTCTTAAATTCCTTTTTCAACTAGATGCAAAGATGATAATCTGATAATACATGTTCATTGCAGACCGTGAAAACAAAATTTGTGTTGCTTTGCTTTTCAGAAGAAGGGCTTGTATGAAATACCCCGAACAATTACTACTTTAAATTATAATTACCATAAACATTATGGTATCAAATATATGATTCCAAATGGGCATAAGATTAAACTTCTAAATTAATATTGCATGTACATATTAGTACAAATATTAAACAATACTAGTATACCCTAATAAAGTATATACATATTTTATATACCTTAAATTAAATTATATACAAACATATACTCACATAAATACCCCTAAAACAAAAATGTGACAAGTCACTAGTTGCAAATTAATAATGCCACTTATATATATACACATATACAACAAATGTTACAATGTTAGGAATTGGAAAAATTTGAATTCCCTCCAGACCTTGTAACCGGCTGCCCCCTTGACACAAAACAAAATAAAAAAACATCATTAGAAGTAAATAAACTACTAATACAAATACTAGAAGGTACACCTACCTTTCATGTTTCCCATGCTATTTCTGCAACTAGCAGCCCATTCTTTCTTCTCCATCACCGGCAAGTACTACAGTCTATTCGTTCGAACTTTTGGATGAAACGCAGCTTTACCTGCGAAAAAAAAAAGCTATCTACGGTTAACAAATGCTAGTTAGCCAAGTGTGCAGAGTTCATTTTTTATCCAATCTAAAACCGACATTTGTCAATCTCTGTAACCGGCGAACTGTTATGAACGAACGACCCCTTATTCTTTTCGCCAGCCCATCCTGTCCCACGCCAGTACTCTTTACCTCTCTGCTCCATGTTTGAACGACAGCAACAAGAGTAAACACGCATTAGGGCATCCACAATAGGGGTTCTTGACACGGTTACATATGTGAAATGTTCTACAATGGTGTGGATTCCACTCATTTTCTCTCTCCAAGGTTCTTAAATAAGAACCCCACTTTTTATGACACATTAGACCCACTTATGTGTATCTCTCTCTTCCATATTTTATCTCACATCTAAATAGTGATAGTTTATTGGTTGTTCATTAAGAGAGAGAAGATTAAGAAACTTTGTTATTGTAGTGAATAGAGTTTCTTAAGTAATAAAATATAATTTTTAGATGACATGGCACCTAGGAATGTGTTAAGAAACTTAAAACCATTGTGGATGCCCTTACCCCAGCAACCAGTGGCGGATCTAAAGGGGGGGCCGGGGGGCACCGGCCCCCCCGAAACTTTTGAAAATGTGTCAATTGCTCTTATAAATTTTTGAAAAAGTACAAAATGACATAAAATTTTAAAAAGTGACAGTGTCAAAAAAAAATTTTGCCCCCCCAAGACCTAGCTTCTGGATCCGCCACTGCCAGCAACAGGAGACAAGCAAAAACCGCTGCTCCATTCTCGGACAGGGAACCCAAGCAACAACAGCAACAGCAACAGCAGTGAGTTCTCTGTTCTCTTTTTTTCTTCCTTTCCGGTTGCATATCTGCGTTTTTCTGGAACAAGAAAACAATGATGCAACTCCATTCTTTTCTCTACGTCTTCACGACTTTTCTCCTAACTCCTCCCCACCCCACTTCCTTTCCTTTCTGTTGCAGTAAACAACAGCTAATAACATCCTACTTGAGCTTTCCATTCTGGTTCATAACCAGCAGGAAAAACCACAATCAAAACCAAGGTAAACCCCTCTAGTTTTCACGGACATACAGCTTCATTTCCACCCTTCTTATTTCATTTCTGGACATGAGAAACAACTATTGTTTTCTCATCAGCATCTTCATGCTTTCAAGACTTGGGAGCCACCGTTGAAAACACCAAAACAGAAACGAAGGATAAGCAAACTGCTCACTCATTCTCGGTCCCAAGCTGCAACAGCAGTAAAGAAGAACAAAAAAAAAAAAAGAACGGTAAACAGCAGTCCCCTCCTTTCTCTTTTTCATCGGTTGATTCTGTTTAGTTTTCCTCCTTCGTTGATTCAACTACATCCCCCTCTCTCTGTTCTTCCTTGTACATTAACCGCAACAGAGAAGAAAAAAAAAAAAGAACAGCTCATTTGAGCTTCCTTCTGTTCCAGTTCGCAAGCAGCAAAGCAGGAGGTTAATAAACAAGATTAATTGGACACGGTAACAACCACTTCCTACATGCTTTGATCTCGTTTTTTTTTCTGGACATGGAAACACTACAATGCTCATCATTCTCCTTGTTGTCAAGGCTAAAAGAACCCACCTTTGGAGGCTGCAAAACCCAGCCGCAGTACACCAGCTGAAAGGGAAGCTCTCTTGTCCTCTAACGGTGAGAAAAACTCACCAGAGACTACACTTCTTCTTTCAGTTTTTTTTTGTTTGTCCGTAAAGTTACTTCTCTTGACGCCCCTTGTCTGTCTTTTTATGCACACTCTTGAAGCTCCACTCCAGCCTCTTGGTTGAACTGAAAACTGATGCTAATATACACCATGAAGGGGACATAAAAATCAGGTAGAACCCAACCGCGATATGGCTGTATAGTTTTCCTCCTCCCTAGTTCTCTTCTTTCATGCAAATACTGAGATTTCCCCTCTGGTTGTTATCTATCGTAGGCTGCCTCCAACCTCCAGCAAAACACCAAGGTGCAAAGAAAATTGTGTCTGCCAGCTGCAAACTACCGGGAGCTGGGGCTGGTAAATACTGCTGGGAATTTCTTCTTGAGTTAACTAAGGTGATGATACTATTACCCTTTTAATACCATTTTTTTAAAAAAACTTGCAAATCTTGAATGGGGCATGGAAACCGAAAAACATGAGTATTGTTGAGCTATTGATAGGTAACAATTACCGAGTGTATATATATATACGTGTGATATTGAGTATAATGCGTACACTACTAGAATATATTTGTTTGGTAACAACAAAAAATCGTTACCAAAAATCAAATCGTTACTAATCTAATTTATTGTAACGACTTTTGTCGTTACATATCGTTACACGAGATAGCGTAACCAAAGATCAATTTATTTATCGTAACGACTTTTATTCATTACTAAAAGTTATATCGTTACTAAAAATATGATTTCGTAACATTTATATCGTTACTATTTTTTTTTTTTTAGTCTTAATTTTTTTTTTAATCTTTAGTACTATCTTTGGTAACAAAAAACTTGTCACTAATAACAATTATGGTAACGAATTTAAGTCGTTATCAGAACATTTATAACAAAAAATCTGATTTTTACTAGTGGTAACAGGGGTTATGTATATATACAAGTGTATGGTTTGAATATTAATGTGTAAAAGAATGTAGATGTGTTTGTAGAAAAAAACGGAGGACTGAATGTGAAATGTGGTAATTAAAAGCAACAGAGATAGGTTTGGTATGAGAGGGTTATGAGATAAATGATGAGTTTAGACTAAAATATACACCGTTAGAGAAATAAGTTGTATTGTTGTGATAATGTGTAATTAATTTTGTTGTAATTTAAATATGGAAGGAGATTTAATTCACTTAAAAAAAAAACACCATTTACCGACTCACACTTTTTGTAACACTTAGTTTTATGTCACTAAAAAATAAATTTACCGCACAGTACTGTCACTAAAAATTTAATGGTTATACTGATTTTTTACTATTATGTCAATATATACCTAATCAATACTGACATAACACAATTATTTATTTACGTTCTCTAATCTTTTACTAACTCTTATAAAATTAAGTCATTATATATAACTTATCCATATGTAAAAAACCATGATATCTATCAGTAAAAGATTTTTTTGTAAAATTCGGTACAAACCGTGGTCAAAACAAAACTTTAGAGACATTTGATGCTATTTTAAATACTAGTATTCTATTTTTAAGGCCATATATTTAGGCCATGTCATTATAAGTATTTGGGGCATTAAATGGTTATAAATAAATTTTAGATTGATTTAAAAGATGGTATAAAGTTCTCGTGCAAACCATAATTCTAATAATTATAATTACTTAGGAATGTATTAGGAAAATATTGGTATAATTATAAGCTTCTAATATGGCCCAAATGAATTTTAAAAGCCTTATGAAAATATCCTAAATAAATGAATAAATTATATATGGGGGTCGAAAGTTAATAAAAAGAAATATAGGGTGTAGAAAGTAATAATAACCAAAATAAATAATTTTTGGGATTTTTTTATAAGTATAAAATATGAATTTTATAAAAATAAGGATAAATTGTAAAACTAGGAGACTACGGGGGTATTTTTGTAAATACTATCAAAACTGGTCAAAAAATGATTTAAGTGGTCAACCTTGACCACATATGAAGGTTGACCAAATTAAAATGATAAGGATAATTATTTTAGGTATTTAAAGAAACATTAAGTCAAAAACAATAATTATAAAAAGATTAAGGGAGTATATGTAATTACCGAAATATTTGGATATAAAAATGGAATTCAAAGACCTTAGGGGTCAGCTTGTAATTTCAGTAAAGTTTTAGGTTAAAATGAGGTTTCAATAATTAAAATATATAATGTAAGGTTTTAAGTAATTAAAATGGAAGACTATAAAATAAAGGGGCTATAATGTAATTATGAGGAAGATGTGGGCGAATAATCAAATTTGAATGAGCAGAGGGGTTGTCCGTAAATGTAAATATACATATGTATGTATTTGATAAATGTTGAAATACCTTAGGCTTATAATTATGCGGTAAATATAAACAAGTATGGAATATGGGGTGGTTTGTAAATAAACAAACATGTGAGATGACATAAGAATTTTCGGGAGAATATTGGTGCCATTCGGAAATTATATACACACTATATATAATAATGTTTGAAAACCTTAGTTTATAATTTAATAAGACTAGAAGTGTAATGCTTATAATATATGGGTTAATCTCATAAATAATCAAACTATGAGGGGAAGAGATTGTAGTTGCCGACAATATATATAGGTTGTTTAGAGAATTTTAAAGTTTGAACATAATATATATTATAAAGTCTTGGGTGACGTAATGAGACATTATATTAAGTATCAAAGAATATATTATAAGAGGGGCTCTATAAAACTTTATCATGTGAACTTGTAACATAGCATGAGGATGTAGTATGAATACCAAGCCACATACAAGATTATGCTACTACAATTGGAAACTTTAAATGTAACGACAACCGTATTGTAAACACAGTGATGTAATATTTTATATGCACGCGAAAAGTACGAAAACAATGACGTATAGTTACAACTACAATATATACGTAATTGTATGTATGTATATGTATATATATTTATAGATAAGTCGTGCACTTACGTAAGTATAACTACGTGTTAGTTTGTATAACGGAATGTTTAAATGTCATACATACAACGTAACGTTATTCCCGTATGCATGCAAACCGATAATTGTGTAAACAAAACGTGAACGAAACTTCCATGTGATAAGTAATACTACCATAGCCACAAATACATACTCGTAAACTATAACGAGTGGCTGAAATCTAAATCCTTAAGCCTAACGACCATCGAGATAAACAAGAGATCAATTAAGGTTTAGACACGGGATGGAAGTACGGGTTGGTCTAGGTTAATTAAGTAATTACGATATATGTATATACGTACTGATATTAGGACAATGTGTATACCAGAGATACGAGTGGGTAGACACGAGCATTGTGAGAGTTAGAGCCTACGCGGGGGTTATCACGCGGGCGACAACGGTGTAAGGAATGTTGGATTGTGTGGTCTGAACCCCTGAGGGCTTCCTCGGGTTCGGACAAACTTGTGTGCTAAATGCTTAAGAAAAATATGCATGATGAAACTTGTGTTATGTGATTTTTATACACTCGACAACCAAACGTTTTATTATTGCGCGCGTATGTTTTTCAGATGCTGTAATACTTTATATCACGCGATTGTGATACAAGCAAGGATGACAAAACGCAACGGAGTACGAAACTGTCAATAATTACTATAATTACCTAAGACTTAAAACTTAGGAGAAAAGATCCGGTATTACCGATCTTAGAGCATTGACACAGAACATGAATATAACCTAGACTATTCCTAGGTATGTGTAAGACCTTACGAGACATCGAATTAATAAAATGTATTCTCCAAGGAACTCAAAACTAATAATGAAGAGTCGGTTAAAACACATAACTATGGAGAAATAGTGGATGATGAGGTGGTGTGATATATGTACGGGAAATCCTAGTCTGCATCTGTTCCAGCAGGTTGCGCAGTGTGATCACTAGAGAGGATCCAAGTGTGGAACCTCTCGTTGTGGAAATCCAATTGATCGTCTTAGATCGGTTGGCAGAGGGTGCTGGTGTTTGGCACACGGCTACGGCCATATGGATCTCTCTCTCTCTCTCTCTCTCTCTCTCTCTCTCTCTCTCTCTCTCTCTCTCTCTCTCTCTTTCTCGAGACACAGGGAAGCCTAATGGTCTATGGCCATTGGCAATAGGACTACTGTCTAATCAAAATAAAACTTCGTGAGGTTAATGGGAATTTGTCCATCTAACGAGACACCCACAAGATAATAAGAGTGTTGGTGGAAGCGGGCTTCCAGTGATAGCAATAAACATGAGAGAATAACTTTCGACTCGACGATTTAATCCCTGCATAAGGATTAAAGTAGATGATTTAATGTGTAGATGTTATATCTGTTTTGGTTGTTTTTTTATCTTGTATGAACTATTGGGTGTTTACATTTCCGCAGTTACAGTTTTATTCCTACTTGTAAACCGGAACAGCATGTAAACTGGATGACATGTCAAGATGGCTAATTAACCTAAGAACCTAAAGGGGTCTAAGATAACACCGTTTAACATACTCGGACAAGCGCTGAGCCCTCCATGGGCATCGACATTTTATTTGCAGGCGATTTACGCGGCGACGGAGCGCGGGTTTTGGGTTTTGGTTATTTTGATATGGCAATAGTTGTAGTTGAATTGAATTATAGCATTTTTGGGTTGCCATGAGCATTGGTGGCATTGTATTAAATATGCCCACTTTGGTTGATGTAAATTTATACTTAGTTGCTCACTAGTTCCTAGGACGATATTTGGATTCACTGTTGGACGAATGGTGTGGAGAAATGTTGGTAAGCGATGTGGTTGGATTAGTCTCGATCATCACGGCGGATGGTTGGCTAAGTCTTTGGAATGGTGGTTGTGACACCTGCCTCGTTAATGAGTGTTCTCGCTGCGATTATAACGTCTTTAATTTCTATTGCGATTACCCGGTAATTACGGTGAGAATTAGGATTAATAGAGGGGATGTTACATTGTATCTTTTAGATTATATTTCTCTATATACTTTTTGTATGAAAGAAACAAACAGTGTAATTCAATTCTTGTTGCTGGTTATACTAAACCAACTTCTGTATCTGATATACATAAAAATATTAATAAAACAATAGTTCTTTCTTCTGTTAAAGAGAAAATCCATCTTTGGCATTTAAGATTAGGATATGCTCCTCTTGATAAGATAGTCAAACTTGATTTGATTAACAAAAGTGATTTAAATATAAATTATTTTGTGATTGTTGTGACAGAGCAGAAAACTATAGATTACCATTCCCACACTCTGTCTCAACCAGCACACAATTTTGAACTTATCCACATTGACATTTGTGGTCCTTTTAAGCAACCAACTCATGACAATAAGAAATATTTCTTAAGTATTGTAGATGACAAGAGTCGTGCTCTATGGGTTAAGCTTCTTTCATAAAAATCTAAAGCATTTTCTTTTCTGAAAATTTTCCTTATATATGCTGAGAGACAGTTTGACAAAAGAGTCAAATTCATTAGATGATAATTCCTTGGAGTTAGGTAGCTCTAATTAAGGAAAACACTTTTTTAATTCATTAGGAATAATTCACCCAACAACAAAATGGCATTGTAGAAATGAAACATAAATACTTAATGGAAACTCCACGAGCCTTATTTTTCCAATATGAAATTCCATTAGAATTATAGGAGGAATGCATATTGACTACTACTGATATAATCAATAAACTTCTCAACACTGCTCTCAGAGGAAAAACTCCCTTTGAAATGTTTTACAACAAAGTTGTTGATTATCAACATCTTAAACCATTCGGTTGCCTAGCATATTCTCTAGTTTTAGGTAAAAAATAAGGCAAATTCAGCTCTAGATCTACTCCTTCATCCAGAATCTGTCCAACATCAGAAAAGATATAAGATGCTTCATTTAGAAGATTATAAAATAATGATATCTATAGATGTTAAGTTTTATGGAACTATATTTCCTTTCAAACAACAAGACCTTGACATTTCCAGCTTTTGTCCTTCATCTGAACATACATCCCAATATTTGAGAATACACAGTTTCATTATGTATCTGATGAAGATAACTCTTTTGAAACTCACTACAATCCATCTCCCTCCACACACATTGACAATACAAATTCTTAACCACAAAATGAAACACCTACAAAAACTGAATTACCACCTGATCAGCAACAACAAACTGATCAACTCAGAAGATCCACACGTTTCAAACATCCCCCAGCTTACTTACAAGAATATCACACCAGTTATACACATTTTGATCAAGACATTTTCACTGAAATTCTTAACAACAAAATCAGTACACAAAACATCCAACCAGTACTCCTTTATTCATCAACTCTCTAACTGACATCATTCCTTCTTTTTCCCTTGATGCTACATCAATACAAAATAGAGCTACATCAGAAAAAAGATTTCTTTTCAAAGAACCACAAACATATAAAGAAGCCTCTCAAAGTCCTCTTTGGGATGAAGCCACTAATATTGAACTGAAAGCCCTTATTCAAAATGGCACTTAGGAACTCACAAAACTTCTTAAACACAAGAAAGCAATAGGGTGCAAATGGGTCTTTAAAACCAAGTTAAAATCTGATGGGACATTAGAGAGATACAAAGCTAGACTTGTAGCAAAGGGGTTTAGTCAAAAGTATAGGTTTGACTACACCGAAACCTTTTCTCCTGTGGTTAGAATGATAACAATAAGAACTCTTCTTGTCGTAGTTGTTAAAAAAATTGGGTCATTAGGCAACTTGACGTCAACAATGCATTTATCCATAGAAACCTCAATGAAAAATATATATACATATGCAAATACCCAAAAAAGTGAGAAAAAAAGTCAATGCTTGTTGTCTCAAGAAATCCATCTATGGTTTAAAGCAAGCTTCTAGACAATGTTTGCTAGACTTAGTGATTTTTTTAGGGGTGGAGTCAAAATATAAATTATGTGGGGTCACTATTATTCGAAGAAAAAAATTCAACATATTTTGATAATAGTTGGATTTGAACCCTGGACAAATCATTCAATGTTTCTATCCCTTACCACTACACCACCAACAACTCTATAATATAAGGGTCATTATACTATATACAAATAAACTCTAATTATTATACATATAGGAATCTCTAAATCCTTCGAAAAAACATGGGGTCACGTGACCCCACGTGATCCCCCTAGCTACGCCCCTGGATTTTTTGGAAACAATGGGATACACTAAATCTAATAATGACACCTCTCTATTTTTGAAGAATAATCCTGAGAATATGACTTTTCTTACTGTATACGTGGATGATATCCTCATTACAGGAAATGATTTTCATGAGATTACTGTTAAAAAAAAACTTGTCCAATAATTTAAAATGAAGGATCTAGGAAAACTGCATTTTTTTCTTGGGCATGGAATTTCCATATCATGACATAGGTCTGGTCATCACTCAAAGGAAATTTTGCCCATATATCATCATAGAACATGGAGTTACTGGTAAGAACAGTTTTGTCTCACCGCTACCCACAGTAATGAAATTGCATATAATCGATGGTGAGACCCTTACAAATCCCACAGTCTATACAAGCTTAGTAGGAAAGTTAAATTTTTTAACACATACACGGCCTGATATTTCCTTCACTACATAACTACTAAGTCAATTTTTGTAGGCACCAACGAATAAACATATGCAAGCAGCACTATATACACTTCAATACCTCCAAGGGACAGTTCAATTTGACATCAACCTCAACAACAAAACAGGCACATCCCTTTTGGCCTATTGTGATAGTGACTGGGCATCCTGCCCAGTTACTAGAAGATCAGTATTAGGATACTACATAAAGTTGGGAGGGTCATCGATATCATGGAAGTCAAAGAAACAAAGTAGTGTCTCTCTCTCCTAAAAAAAGTCAAGTATCGAGCTATGAGGACCGTTACATGTGAGTTTGCATGGTTGAGCCGTCTGATCAACGAACTAGGAGTACAAGAAGTGGAACCCATACCGATCCATTGTAACAACAAATCAACTGTCTATATTGCAAGAAATCTTGTCCAACATCAACGGACAAAGCACATCAAGATCGACATTCATAATGTTTGACAGAAAATCTAGGAAGGCCTCATCACCATCGCCACATCACCATCAAAAATTAGTTAGTAGACTTTCTCACCAAACCATTACCTGGAAAACCGTACTTCTCTCTATTACAAGACATATGCTTATCTTTATTGCAAGATCTTCATAGAAAACCTACTCGACCTTGGGGGGTGTTAGCCTACTGGTCTGGTCTGTTATGTTAGTCCATACCTTGGTCCAGTGTCCATCCCATATCTTGTAATAGCACAATATATCTGATGCAACATATCTTGTAATAGCCCATCATCTCTGATGTAAACATGGGCTCGGTTAGTTGATTAATTGTGTATATAAACTAGTCTACTTAACACATTGTTAATTATACTGAAAGTTTATACAATACAATAGATTACTATAGGCTGGTTTGTTATGTTAGTCCATACCTTGGTCCAGTGTCCAGCCCATACTTGTAATAGCCCACTATCTCTGATGCAACATATCTTGTAATAGCCCATCGTCTCTGATGTAAACATGGGCTCGATTAGTTGATTAGTTGTGTATATAAACTAGTCTACTTAACACATTATCAATTAGACTGAAAGTTAATACAATACAATAGATGACTATGTTTTTAATCTCTCATGGAATGTGTGGTGTTTTCCAAGAAAATGTTTGCTGACAGTGTAACACCCCAACCCGAAACTCCATAACCTGTACGATGATAGCTCCCAAAGATAGCAAGAAATGCAGCGGAAAATATATACGAAACAACGGGTGGTGCTACAACGCCGTTAGTCACCCATGTGACTAACAAGGCTAACTCCAATACAACTTACAATGCTACGGTCTGAGCGCTGAATACAAACCGCTTAAATAACAAAACCAATAGTAAAAATACAATACTGTAGAATGATGCCGGTAGTAACAATCCCTGTCTTAATTCTACCCCACCTACACTCGGTCGGGAGAGCTCTTCTATCTTCAGGTACCTGGAATTGTTTAGCCATGAAACGGCTCAGCAAAATAATTTGCCGGTATGAAATCGTGCAGCCCACAAGCTACTGGGCCACACAAACTATTTTGTCGTATACATGCAAGTCATTTTTGTAAAGCTGTAAATAAGCATCATAACATAATCATAACAAGCATTCATACAAGGACAATCATGTCACACAGAACAAGACTTCAAAAGGTCAAGTTAGATGTTCTGTAATTGCTTGATAGTAGTCAGATCCACACAATGGGACTAACATGTACATAAGAGTTCATTAAAACAGTGGAGGTATAGTGACCTCGTTAAACTCTATCTTCATAGAGTAAATTGGTCAGGTATGATAAACCCTTAGACGAGATGGGACTCTCGTACAAGTAGGTGGGTAATAATTCCCTCAGAAGATAACGTAGTTAACTCCTGTACTTAAAAGATGGGTATCGTACCCTCAAGAGAAATGCAGTCTTCCTCCCAACTTAATAATATTCCGGTACGGTCCCGGTGAGTGGACAAAGAGTGCACCCAAAACTTCCGTCGCGACGTATATTTGAATAGGAGACGACCTGAGACAGGTACAACTCCTGTAGCATGCATGGCCAGAACAACTGGGCTCCTCGCTTCTTGTAGTATAGAATTTGTTAGGTGTCACACAAGGACGTTAAGCAAGAACACAATGTAATGTGTATTGTCAGTTATCATGATTAGGATAACGACGTTCGTTATAAAGTGAAGTTAGTGAGAAACTTGAGTACAAGTTCCCGGTATAATAATTCACAGGTATTTAATCCACTGGTAATGTAGTGTTATATGCGTGGAACATACACGTTACAGTTAGTAACATCACACACATAAAGTAACACAACAGTGCAAAAGAGTAATGCAACATTTTACATATAATTATCTTGGTCGTTAATTCAAACAACAGATAGCACACAAGCCGGTGTAATCCGGTAGAAAGCAGACTGCAACAATTCCATACCGTTCACCGTAGACTGTACTTGTTTAGTTCCCGGTCAACGTCTGGTCAAACAAAGTCCTAGAATAGGATTAACTAAGAGTGTTAATTTATGTAACTCTCGTATAATAATTTTATTGATTCATGAAACGATTTCATATTCGTTATTTCATGTGAGGTTTATTTCTTTATACTTAGGTAGTCTCTTTAACCTCTTTCCCTTATTATTAATCAAGGTACTTATATATTTCCAAAACATGTAGTCCTAATTTATAAGACTTATATTGTGTGGTAATTCCTTTTAATTACCTTATGATTGGATGTATAACTTATTTGTTATTCCTTGTGATTTATTTCTAAATCCTTTAATGTATATATATATATATATATATGTATGTATTCATGTACTATTTATGTTACATGTTTATAATTGTCTAGTCGACATAACAACTTTATAATTTCTCAATTATATTTAAGTGTCCCGCATGGACATAATATCCTTATAATTTCTTTACTATTCTCCACTTAATCACAATTAATATTAATTGGTTATAATTAAATTCCTTGTAACTATGTAACCCATAGTTTTAATCCCATAATTCCTTATATTCATTTCCTTTTGATTTACTTGGTAATCTAATATATATATATTTCCTACACATGTATTATTTATGATACTCATATATAATTGTCTAAACGACATCACAACTTAATAAATCCTCAAATTATCTTTACATGTCACACATGGACATATTATTCCCATACCTCTTATTAATTACAAACTAACCTCATTTAATATTATTTCTTTTACAAGTAAATTACTTGTACTTGTATATCATATAGTTTTAATTTCTTAAATCCTTAAATCATAATTTTCTTTTCTAAATTTCTTAAATATCCATATAGGACCTACAAATATTTTTAATTCCATAAATACAACATACTTTTCGGTTATTATATTATAACCTCATTTATTTCTTAAACTTCACATTATACTCCAAAATACCTTATAATACATAGTTTTATTTTCTTAATTAATTAATTCACTAAACCTCCTCTAAAATTCGGTATTTATTATTTGAACACCATAACTTTTATAAATTACCAATTAGCCACATTGATTTTCGGCTATGCCATATAGTTTCTTATAATTACATTTTTACCTCAAAAACTTTATATAAGTTACATATTAACTTATAAAATAGTTTTAATATTTAATTTCCTTAATTACCAAGTGGGCATTTATATTTCTACAAATTATGCTTTCGCCCCATATAAGATCCGGTTTTATAGTTAAACTTTTATAAATTACATAATCACCCCAAAACTTTTATAAACTTAATATTTCATGTCATAAATCATTTTAACCCAAGGTTTTCGGTCAACAATTTGACCAAGGTCAAATTTTATACTTAATACATTAATATACCCACAAACTTATATGAATCTCGACTTTACACCATTCTTTCCAAAAATTACAAATTAGCCCCAAAACTTTATAATAGTTACTTAATATCTTATAAACTATAGTTTAAATATTTAATTCTCCCAAATTTCGGAAATATACTTTATAATTTTCTTAATTATGAATTCGCCCATATTCAACTCCAAACTTTCATAATAAGTTTCATAAATTACATAATAGCCCAAAACTTAATAAATTGTTATTTTAACACTTGTCTAAAATTCATAAACTTAATTCCTAACCTTATATTATATCATAATTACTCCAAATATACCCTTAACTCTCGGCTTTCATAATATATACACCAAACTTTGTAAAATTTACAATTTAGCCATATAACTTAATTAATTAGCCATTTAAGTACTAATAAAATATTTTTAACTCTCCAAACTTTATAATATGAGTTTATATACATAAGTAGCTCATTAAAACCCATTCTTCACCTAGAACATTCGGCCATAATTAATAGGTTACTTTATAGTATATAAAAGTAGATTTATATGTCAAAATAATTATACATAAATTCATATGAGTTATATAACTCATGTAAAAATTATTGTAATGTCTTATATTGATTCCTAGCTCAAAATAGAGCATTTTTGCCCTTGACAATTCGGCTAGAATTTGTATTTAACATAGATAAATTTTGTGACACAAAAATGTGTCTTAAGGAAATAAATTTACCATGTATGTTATAAACTATGTTTTTGGCATATTGTACCATGTAGCTTCGGTTTTAGACACCTAAGAAGATGTACATAATTTTTGTATAATTTTTAGAAGCTTAACCAAACTTAAAACATAAAGATTAGCTTAGTAAACTTACTTCTTAATAAAGGTGGTTAAGTGCTTGAACTCTTCTTGAATCTCCAAGCTTTCTCCAAAGGAATTTTGATGCTCCACTTCGGTTCTTATGCTAGAAGTGAAGGAGTTTAGGAATTAGATCTTTAACAAAGATCTTAAGTAGATTTGTAAGTAGTTTTCCAAGGATTTACCTTAAGCTTTTCTCCTTAGGATTTCGGCTCACTTAAGATGGATGAAGAACAAAATTTCCTTCATGAAAATGAAGAATAAAAGAACCTTAGAAGAAGTAGAACTTGGTTACACATAAAAATGTGCTTTAAGGATTTTCAAGCATGAAAAATACCTTAAGGTAACCTTGAGATGCTCCTTGGATTAATGTTGATTTAGACAACCTCCTTGGAGTATTAATTGATGCCGAACCCTTGTTGTTATGCTAGGAAGAGTTTTGCTTCAAGGCTTGACAAGAAATGCTAGGAAATTACCTTAAAGATGAAGATAGAAGTTAAAACTCCATTAATGGACTTAAGAGCTTCAAAGGAAGAAGATGAGAGGAGAAGAGAGGAGCTTACCCAACCGGTTGCAAGGAGTGTGGGAAATGAAGTTGCAACCGTGAGACTTAGGCAAGTTTGGAAAGGAATTTTGTTTTGTTTAGTTTAATGTTAATTTGACTAGTCTTTCCATTTGTTTATTCCATAGGTTATTTGCTCAATAAATGCCCATGTTATATGCTTATTTTCGGCCATGTGATGAGACAAGGCAAGGTGGAAGAAAATAATGGTAGCTAAATGACAAGGTAAGTTAGGTAAGGTTTTTATTCTTTGATTTTTCAATGTTAAAGCTTGTCTTCTTCTTCCCTTGTAGGTGGCCGATTTATAGGGTATATTGGAGCCTCTCAATCGGCAATTAAGAGCCATGGACAAGCAAGGGATGGTCACTTGAATTTAAGAAATAAAAAAGTAGAATCTAGATCTACTTTTTGCTTTAATCATTCTTATTCTTGTCTAGCTAACATGGCCTTGTTTCCTTGAATAATTTTGACAGCATGGAGGTCAAATGATACCTACATTATTTTGCCATTAAGTATTATAGCACATGGGAAGGTGAGTCACCATGTCTTATGCCTTTTATAAGTTTTAAATGTAAATTTTATACTAGTTTTTAGGTAGAAAATCGGCCCCTATAGAGCTCCTTGTTTTACACTGCCTTTAATTGATTTAGAGGGTAAATTCATCCCCATTTAAGATTCATAATTCATGGCATGTCAAAAACTACAAGGTAATTGCGTAAAATGCGTTTTAGTGACACCCAAAGGTGCGTTTTTGTGCTCTAAGGATATTTTGGGAAATAAGTTGTCTTCATGAGTTCCAAGTGTTTATAAACATTTATTATAGTAAATAATGATATATTAAGATGTTACATTGAGTTATATGGGGTTACATCAACCCATAACATAATTTCCGGGCTATCAGGACACTCTCGGGGCAAAAAGGAGCGTTAAGAAATCCTCCTGAGGTTTTTGTTGAATTTTGAGAAACCAGCTCGTGGGTTCTCTTTAGGATGGTTAATAATGATGTTAGGAACCCTAGGAATGAATTTTATAGGAGTTCGTGCCACCTCGGCACCTCTCCGGGCTTTTCGTGCTTTAAGGGGCGTGCGTGAGCACTCCTGAGCGTTTTACGTTTTTGACTAAATATAGAATAGGGAATATGTTTATATAGTCATATAATGAGGGTATGACCATTTGGTTTGAGTTTTATAAGGTCATAGGACTCATGTATTACAAGGTCGCACGTAATTGTACGTTTAAAGGCGTTTTACGAACGTTCTTCTTGTCAAGATGTTTAGTGCGCATCTTTGACCTTTGATGAGTTATTATATTTTCATAATACATACAATAGGTGTAACATAAGCTGTTACATTTATCTAAATGTGTATTTAAATTTATTGTAGCATTTATAGATGCTTAGGCATTCGTAAAATATTTACGTTGCTCGTTTGTACACACGTTCGTATTAATCTTCCTTGTTGACGCTCTCTCTTTCGAGCTAGTTATGTAAGGAGTTTAATCCTTGCTAATAATCCTACATAAATGTTTGTACGAGTACGTGAATATGTTTAGTAAAATTACGTCAGTTAGCGTTTTATGGTAAAACGACTATTTTTACGTGACATTTGCATGCGTGAGTTTGCATGTGTACGCGTATTAATATTAATTTTCGTAACGTTTGCATGCATAGATTAGCATGCTTAACTAAAATGATCTGTTTCTAGATCAATTCTCCATTATTTAATATTTTTAAAGTATTAATTAGATTTGGGGTATTTCAGACAGCGACGAGCTAAATTTGCTAAAGTATGTGCTGCTAAATTATCCTCTATAGGAATTTAAAACCGTTTGACATCACTAAAGCAATAAAGGTCGGTCAAAAGCCGATCCTATATGATCTTTACTTCATGATTCAATGATTGAGTTGTCCCCATTTCAATGTAGTATATTAAAACCTTACAATCTGATAAGATTCGAACATTTGTTGTTCCTGCCTCACGAGCCACTGTAACACCCAATTCTAGAGTCATGGCCTCAACCTCTACTGGAAGCTGATTACCTTTTTGACCATGAACCGCTGCAAGGGTAACTCGTCCATGTCATGTGCCAACATATGCAATTCCAATACCACACTGTGGATCATCACTACCATCAACTGATACCTTGAACAAATTGTGATGAGTTACACGATGCATGGAAAGTGCTGAAGTGGTGGTACCATTTATAGATTGTGTGTGCTGCAAGAAACTATCTGCATGACACCATCCCCATGTGAAAGATTTTGTTGAATGATGGGTGACCTGACATTGAGCATACCATAGGCGCCAGAGTAGATAGTGAGTTGCGTAACAGAGTGAATGGATGCGGACAAACAAACATGAAGATACCAATCTCTGCATGCGCCATCTGTCTGTAAGTGTTCTGGTTTTTTAATATTCATCATATCCCAGTAACCATGAACCTGTGGATGGTTAAGAAGAGTGTGCTGCATAGATTCAACAGCTCCCCAGAGGTGATAATTAGGACTTGAAGACCGAATCTGAGCTTGAATAATGGCTTTGCATGAAAGGCTGCCCTATAAAAACCTTTCAACAAAAAAATTTAACCCTTAGAGGGATGTCACATTTCCAAAGTCGTTTTAAGGCTCTCCCTACAGGCATTATAGCTGGTGAACCTGTATCTTTGGCCTGGATATGTTGAAGCTCTATATAATACATGGATTCGACTGTAAAACACCGTGTTGTTGTGAATGCTCAGTACCAAGAGTCAACTATAGCATTGGACTGTAAAAGTGGCATTTACATAACAACCTTGGCATCCTCTGGGATGAACCATTGTTGTAGTAGATCAACATTCCACGTAGGAGGAGAATGATGGAGGAGAGTGGCCATTGGTGTTGTTTGTTAAACATGTTGGGGCATTTTCCACAAATATGGTCTTCCGCTAGGCTTATCTTTAATCCAGCGAGCCCTGATCAGAGTTGAAAAACCATTTACAATTTGCTTACAGCCTCATACTTGACCAAATCCTGAACAGTCAAAAGAGCTCTCCAAATACACTACAGGAAAAGGGAATTTTACTACCGTGAAATTGCCATCGTACTTAAATCGATAGTTATTTACTATAAAGGGTACTTATTTTGTATGCTAATAAATTCTTGGTTGCAATTGTGCTACCATGTTATGGCTGGTTGCAAAAAAAAAGTGACGTGGTAGCTATATTGCTAATGTTACATAAAATTGCTACCATCAATAGTAGCTATACATTCCTACATCTTTGTTGTCGGTGTAAAAATAATTTTGCTACCAACATCGGTAGCTAAATTTTGAAACTGCTACTGATAATTGATGCTAAACGTGGTTGCCTATGCGCTACTATAAACCTATAAGCAAAATTGCTACCGTACTTAAATCGATAGTTATTTAATCAAAAGACTACTGATTTTGTATGCTAATAAATTCTTGGTTGCAATTGTACTACCATATTACGGCTGCTACCATGTTATGGCTACCGATGAATTGCTACTACACATATATTGGTATCTAAATTGGAAAATTGCTACTGATTTTTATGTTATTAACAAAGTGATTGCTTTTGTGCCACCACAACGACAATGGTAGCTAAACTTTTAGCTAGTAGCTACATGTCTACCGCCTTACAAGATTTTTATCATCAATAGTAGCTATTTTTGTAACACCCCATCCTCTAATCTCATAATTAACTCTTAAACTGTCACGTTTATCCATAATATCGCAGCGGAACTCTAAATACAATGGAGGGTGGTACAATGCCGTTAGCCACCCCCATGGCTAACCAGGCCTAACTCAACTACTGCATCGGTCTGATGGACCGGAATAACCGAGTACTCAATACAAATACATTACTCATTCATTACTAACCGAGTGTCGTACGATACAATTCTTCATTTAGTTCCATACTACCGAGTCTACAACATACGGATGCCGATAACACTTTTGGTCTTACACCTCATTCAAATACATAAGCAGTTAAAATCTAACCACCCATGCTAACCACCGCCCCCATCCTACTCTCGAACGGAATTATCTTCGGTGCACCTGAAAATAAAAACAATGCCCCTAGGGGCTCAGCTTATCGCTGCATATGAACTTCGCATACCCCGCGTGCTAACCGGGGTACGCCGACTACTTTTGTCAAGAGCATGGAATTCATTTTAATTCAATCAACATGCATATAGTAATACATTATATATGTACACTACATAAGAATTCGTCAATCAAACATGGGATACGATCCCTAACTAACACAACTAGTTGTTAGTTCATAATAGCTTACTCTTAGGCTTTGAGGGTTTCTACCTCACTCGGCCTTAGTTTCTTATTCAATATCTCACCCACACTCTCGGGTTACTTATTCTTTAACTCACCCATTCTCTTGGGTTATTCATACTCTTTCTCACCCGCTCTCTTGGGTTACTTATACTCAAGCTCTCGTAGTTCTCGAGACACTACAGGTCTCCTACGTACTTCACAATCGTTTACTCTCCATACATACTTAAGCCAAAACACATAGCTTTCGAGCATAGTCTTACTTCCCCAGTTTCGACCCTACTCTGTGTCTAGCATGGTAGGAAGGTTCAACTAGCTCCCGAAACTCTCTCTTAGTTCCTACTTCTTTCACATAGGTATGAATACTCTCGGACTTCTCACATTCCCATACACTCCTCTCTAGAAGTTATAATATAATTATGTATATTAGTCTAGAAGCATCACTCTCGATGTTTCTAATGACGTTGGGAACATTTCTCAAGTTCGGTTATTCTTAAGTTTAAGGGTTGCCCCAAATTTCCGTATACTTATACTTCCGGTTATTTTCTCATACCGGGTCGAATCCTCATATAGGAGGTCGACCATGTCTTAAGGGAGTTTGAGGGTCCCTTACATCTCTTTTACTTTACTCACAAGTTCTCATCTTTGAACTATCTTTAATTCCCCTAAATGGAGGTTCATTTATCTTTCCACTTTCATTAATTTTCGTGGATTGTTTCAATTTGGTTTTCTAACCGTTATCGGGTGTTTACTCACACAACATACATCAAGATGCATAAACAAGCAATGGATCATTTTCATGCTTTAGTCTTGAATAAGCCAGCACACAAACACACATCACACAAATCAACGTAGCACGGTTAGCATACGGGGCATGGGAAAATCATACCTTACACCATGGTTTAACTTTACCGGGTCACCTCTCGTTCCTCGGACCTCACTTCCAAATCACTAATCACATAGCAAGCGATTCTATTAACATTAAGGTAATACGGTATGCAAATCTAATACTCCCGTAGTTAGCCCCGTTATCCCGTTACCTTAGGTTTACTTAAGTCTTCAACTTTCTCAATCATTTCTCAAACTTGTTTATACTTCTTAGGACCTTTACATGTCCCCAAACAAGGCCTAAACATCATCTAAAACCATTACCAATCAATCCCCCATCATTTACAACCTTTAAAGCACTCTCGGTTACATTTTGGGCATGGTCCGGGACATGGTCCGGGTCTAAAGTCCCGGACCAATGCTCTGCATCAATCTCGGCCACTTTTCTTGCTTGGTCCGGGTCCTGGTCCTGAACTAGGGTCCCAGACCACCTGCTACATCAACTCTCGGGGCATTTTTATGCTTGGTCCGGGACTTGGTCCGGCCCCTAAGTCCCGGACCCTGCTAAAAAGCTGCTAAAACTTCAATTTTCAGCCCCTAATCCATTCTTAATCCACCCCTAATCATTCCCTAATCTTTCCACAAGTTTCCTACATGTTTAAACACCTTAAAACATGCTATAAACCTCTTCAAATCATGGGGTTTAATCATTACTCAAATTCACAAATTTCCATTCTCATTTTGCATCTTTGCACACTAATGCATTTTCTAACTTCCTCTTGGTAGTTTATACCTCCTACCAACCTTACCAAAACACTTATTGACCATTCCAATTCATTTCTAGCCCAATGCACTCCTAAAACCCAAGTTCACTCCTTGTTTCACAAGTTTAACACTCTTGTTCATCTCAAGCCATTCCAAGACTTTCTCACACATTATGCTACAGATTTTGCATCCTCTCTCCACAATCTTCCTCTCTTATTCTAGGGTGACCATTTACCCAAGTCAAGCTCTAACAACACCTAGCTAAACCTAGGTCATTCTCCACTTGTCTCATTTCTCAAAATCCTTCGGTTTCAACCGAAATTTCGCCATAACCCGGCTACTTTTCTAACATTGCCTATAAGCTTATATTTTCACATAATTCGTCCTAAAACTAACCAACCCACAAGGGTTCTACTAGCACACATCAATCTATCAATGCTCATCAAGTCCTCTAAAATTCAACATAATGCATAAATCATAAAATGCATCGCTCTTAATTCACAACTCAATTAACAAGTCCACAAATTCTCTCTCATTCTCACCAAACACATTTCTTGGGTTCATTACTTAATTTAACCCTTCCCAAATCCTAAAACATATAGGATAAACACTAAGGTAAGTTTCTTACCTTAAATTTTACATATTTCTCCGTTGCTCCCCTTCCTTATCCTCTCTTGATTTTCGGTCAAGTTGGTCAACACACTTGTGAACCTCCAAGTCAATACCCAAATGGGGGATTAGACACTAATCAATACACCTATGCTCATTAATTAAGCTAGGAGGCAAAGAAAGTGCTTAGAGCACAAAATGGAGATTTACTTTGAAACTTTAGGATGACCTTTTGGTCATGAATCAAAGGATGACTCCCCATGAGCTTTGAAGCTTGAATATGGCTCATTCAAGGAAGGAAAAACAAAGGAAATTGGGGAGTCAAAAATCGGCCACCAAGAAATGAAGGAAAGGATGAAAGTTTGTGGTTTTTCTTACCTTAAACCAATAAGGAGACTCCAAGCTTCAAGAAGATGTGGTTTACTCTTCAAATGCCCAAAACCCATGAAGATCAAACTCCTCCATTTGAAATTTCTAAAAGAGAGGATGATAGGGCTTGATGAGAGGAGTTCAAATATATAATTTATTTTGCATTTGGAGCTTAAATGAGGCTTGGGCATGAGGTGGAAATGGAGTTGCCATGGGAGCTCTTGTTTCAGCTCAAAATCGCCAGTGGTAGGGGAAGGAGGAGGGAGCTTACGGTGGAAGAAGGAAAGGGAAGGAGAGAGAAGAGGGAAAATGGGAGGAAAAAGAAAAAGAAAGGTACTTTAATACCTTTTTGCTTTTTGACTTTTTTTTTTCTTTCTTCTTTCCTAGCTAGGTGAGAGTGTGAGTGAGAGGCTGATTAACCCATTAAAACCGGCCCCCACATACTTACTTAAACTGGAGCATTTTTCGTCTTTTACAGAAAACGTTCGTTAATTTACCCGGTTTGACACTATTCACTAATCGGGACCGTTTTTTGGATTTTTCTCGTTTCTTTATTTTAATGGTTCTTAAGCTTCCATTAATGTTTAATTATAGTTATTTAATCAACTATAATTTTTACGGTTCTGTTTGGCCACTTAAAGTCGCGTTTTCGGGTTTTCTCGAAAAACGTGCTTTAAGGCTCCGTTAGCGTTTTAATCCGTTATTTGGATCCGTTTTCTTTGGGAATCATTCCCACATACTAATTAGGCTTGACTAAGCCTTAGGAATCCATCTCGGACCCTAACGAGATCATATATCTCCTATACTCATTTAATGCGCGTTTTACCGTTTTTTGCGTTTTACACATTTTCTCTTTTCTTTTGGGTTTTATTCTCTTTACCAACGCTCTCTAGGCACCATTAGGCCTTTATTAATCATATTAGAGTAATTTAATCATCACTTTTAAGTCCGGGGTATTAAAATTTTATCTTTCATTCCGGTAGTTTTAGCAAAAGTAATTAAATTAATGAATTGCTACTACTTGGTTTGATGCTAATTCAATCATGGTAGCTATTATGCTACTATTTGAGCAATGGTAGCAAAAAGATTCTAATCAATAGCTAACTATCTACTATCTTAAAAGTTGCTATGACCATGTAAATAAACAAAATTATGAAATTGCTATTAACACTAGATTATGGTTGCTATTGTGCTACTATTTTGGCTATGATAGCAAATAGTTTATACAATTAGCTAAATTGCTACTATCTTAAGTTTCAAAATTGCTACCGACTAATAATACTGATGAAATTTTAGTTGATATTGTGCTAGAATATAAGAAATGATAGCTAATATTCGTAAGCATTAATAAAACTATTATTGTCTTATAACTTAAACGTGTGATTACTACATAATTCAGAATACTATCCTATATTGCTGCTGCCATAGTGAATATATTATCTTCTTATATAAATATTTTATTTTTTACAGTTTTTTTCAATATAAAACCTTTAGTATATTTTACTTCTTACCTTTTAGCTATCGAAATTTAAAAAAAGAACTTTAAGTAAACAAAATTGTCTAATTTGTGAAAATTAATTAAAACTACATACCACTACAAGAATTCATTTATCGTATAAGATATACATAACATAATATATTTTTGAAATTTATAATATTTTTAATTTTCAAAGTATCACACAAATTAATAAATTATAAAATAAAGTACATGCAATAATAATTTAAACTAGTACATATGTTGGTTAAAATTTACAAAATTAATATAAATTAGTTGTCAAAATAATTTAAATTAGTAAATGATATATATATATAAAAAAAGTTAAATTTTGTGCAGTTTATATACATTTTACTATAATTTTTTAATTTACAAAAAACACATCAATTAATAAAATATCAAAATACAATAAATAATAACAATTTAAATCAGTTGACATGTTGGTTAAAATTTTCAAAATAAATAAAGGCTATATATAATTTTTTTATAAATGTTTAAAGTTTTTGTAAATGATATATATATATATATATTTATATTTATATATTATTTTTTTAATTTTGATACAATTTTAAGCCAACATATACTTTTATTTTTATTATTTTGACCATACAAAATTAATATTGTAATATTATTTAAATTAAAATATCAATGTGGCTTAGTCAGACCTACATCTATTTTATTAATTTTTACATATCCAATGTTCGATCATATCTCGGCAAAAGTTTTCATTTATATTTAGATATCAAACATTCAATATGTACATGTAGTATGTATATATATGTTGCGAATAACTATCACGGCCCAACTCCGGTAGCAAATGAACAAAAGCAGTAGCCCGTTCTATTTGGCTATCAATTTCACTATTATCGCTACCAATTGTGTCGGTAGCAAACTAGCCGTTTTATTGTAGTTATAGGACTTGAATTACAAGTAGGTCTAATTTGAAACATATATGTATAGGAAAAGTCTAGCTTTATAAAGTTGTGACAACAATAAGGTCAACTCACCATAATTGTTTGGATAACGACACTTTCTTAAAACTTAGCAAGTCTCTGAAGCCTAAACCTCCCGAGCCTAGATCCTTACACAAGTCAGGCCATTTCTTCCAGTGAATACTCTTCTTTACTAGTGTTCATCCCCACCAAAATTGTGCCAATAAGCACTGAATATGCTTGTGTATAGCTTTTGGCAATCTGATAACCAACATAATATATGTTGGGATAGCTTGGAGGACAAATTTAATTAGAATAGTTCTACCGGCCTGAGAAACCTGTCTACTCCAACTCACAATTCTTTGAGCAACCCTGTCTTTGATGTAATTAAAAACTGTGATCCGGCTCCTATCCACATTACTTGGGAATCCAAGATAAAGACCAAAACCAGTGACCTGACGAGTACCAAGAATATTGGCAATGCTATTTCGCAAAGGCTATGGTGTTCCTGCTGATAACATAACCACTGATTTTTGTTGGTTTATGCACTAGCCAGATGTAGATTTAAAATCCTTCAAGACATTTAAAAGTGCCTGAACATTTGATGGGGTTGTTTCTCCAAAAATTACACAATAATCAGCGAAAAAAGATTTGTCATGGTGATGTTAAGGCCTCTCACTCTAAACCTTAGTGAATTCCCACTTTAGATGCTAACTACAAGGTAGATGAAAGAACTTTCATACAATAGATAAATAAAAATGGTGATAGAGGGTCACTTTGGCGTAATCCACGTTGTGGGTGGAAAGTAAACCCTAGAAAACCATTAATTAAAATTGTCATAGTGACGATGGTAATACATTTTCAAACCATAGCTATCCAGTGAGGATGGAATCCCATACTTGCAAGTAGAACTAAGACAAAGTTTCATTCCACACGATCAAAAGCCTTTGACATATCCACCTTAAAAGCAAACTATCATTTAACTTTGGCTTTAGAATTTATCATTATGTGCATGAGCTCATGAGCAATCAGAATCTAATTAGAGATTTGGCGCCCATGCACAAATGCAGCTTGATTTTCAGAGATAACGTGAGCATTACTCTCTTTATGTGATTTACCAAAACCTTGGAAATGACTCTGTATATTGTGTTACGTAATGAAATGGTTCTGAAATTTGTAATGGAAGTAGCTCCATGTTTCTTAGGAATAAGGACAATATGCGTGTGATTAATATTTTGAGGTAACACATTAGAGTTTGGGAAGTCAAGAGTTGTCTTGAAAAAATCTTCACTAATTATGGGCCAATATGTTTTGAGGAAGGTACCATTTATGTCATCTGGTCCTGGTGCTTTAGAAGGATGCATCTATTTAAATGCAACAACAACTTCCTCACGAGTATATGGAGAACCCATAGCTTCAAACATATCAGGAGGAACCCTGCCTTCCCCATTAGCCAACAAATGGTAGTCTAGGGGTGGATTCGAAGATGTAAAAAGATTTTGGAAAAACCCTCTGGCTACTCATTCTACGTCATGCCATGTTGTGTCCATCTCTATTGCACTTGAATATAAACCATGTATCGCATTCTTACGAGAATGTGCCTTAAACCTTTGGAAGAAATAGGCAGAGTTCCTAAACCCCGCTGAAATCCAAAGTTGGCGAGATTGTTGATATAATCTGATTTCATCCTTTAGAAGAAGATTAGCTAAATTAGAGCTGAGTATATTCCAACGTTACATATTCAAAGGAGAGGGGGAGCTGAAGCAACTACATTCATGTTCAATTTAGTTTTCAGAATCTCTTGTTTTTCTTTCTAAACCTTTGCTTGATAATCCAATCTGTGTCCACATTGAGTCCAAAAGTGTCGGATCAATGACCTGCAGTTTGGATCATTCGCCAACAATTTTCAAAGCGAAAGGGCTTGGGAACATGATGTAGTGAAGGTTGTAAAAGAAGCTTAATAGGTTTATGATCAGGCCGTCCCCATCGTAGATGAAGATCTTAAACCACTGATCATTACACAAGAACTGATCTAGCCAACATTTAACATTGAGATGATGTTTGGCCCTGTTAGTGTAAGTGTAACAACTGCCATTAAAACCCAAATCTTGCTGATGGGAATAAGCTAGACAGTTGCGGAATGCATCCATGGCACATCGTGATCTAATACCCCAACCCAAGTGGTCAGATGCGAATAATATTTCATTAACGTCCCCGCAACAACCCAAGGCCAATCCACAAACTATTAAAATAACACAAAATATTCCAGGTTTTCTATTTTTCATTACAATCCAACCATCCACACAATCTAGTTATACGTCATTGCGTCCCCAGGATTGTTAACTAAGCAATCCACATGCATACTAGAATAACTTAGCAAAGTGAGATCCCAATAAGCATCCCAAAACATAGCTACCCCTTTATGTCCTACACTATCCCCAGCAATCCAGTTAAAACCACAAAACTTAGAAGCTACATATATCAACTCAAAAGTGGACAATTTTGCTTCAGCCAAAAACAAAAAAGTTGGTGCGTCTTCCCTATCCACCTCCCAAAGCCAACGAACAGTAGCAGGCACACAAGACCTCGACAGTTCACCACTAGATAGGACATTATGCTGGGTGACCCTGGGCTTCCCTTAGAGTCACCTGAGAAGTTGTAGAAGTATTCCCATTCTTCCCCTTGTTCGCAGCCACTTCCAGATTCACTATACTGTCCAATTTAGAGTTAGTAGATTTTGAATGAACCACATCCAGCTTTCGCTTGTGCACAATTGCCTGAGAAGGCAGGATCTCTCCTTATTCTAACTCATCATGCTTCTCAGACTGATCCTTAACTTGCTCCACCGGATCCATCGAATCTTCATGGGCAGCATCGTGAACAACAACAGTATTTGCGACTACAGGTGATGAATGGATGTAGAAGAAACCTCCTCATGTATGTCCAGTCACAGACGACCTGAGCCTGTAGCGCCTACCTTCAGCCACACTCCATAAGGAAAATCACCCTCAGTTGCTTCAGTATGGTAGGGGCAGTCTCTTGCAAGATGCGTAAAATGACCGCAGTGAAAACACAAGAGTGACAAGCGTTCATAAGTGAGACGCAGGATAGTCGGTTTCCCTCCAATTGAAATAATAACAAAGCGAAGCACAACACGAGTAATATCAATATAGACCTTCACCCGCATAAAGCCACCAGCAAAGCTGCAAAGCGCCTATCATAATTGTGATATTCCATAAATCTTCCAATTTTATCGCTGTTGCGCTTTGCAAAAGATGGATTCATATACCAAAGTGGGACATCGTGCACATGCACCCAGAACGGCGCATACGGGAAAACATGATCTTTGGGTGATTTGGCCTTGTCAACTAGCGTCAAAACTAGGAGACAACCGTTGAATGTCCAAGGACCATGGGCAAGAACATCTGAAATTTGCTTCTCATCCGCGAACTCGAAAAGGAAAATTCCAGATTCAAGGCTACAGACAAAGAGTTCATTTTCCATCTTCCACTCATTGGCCAGAGTACATTCCATAGCCTTTAAATTAACGCTCCATGCCATGAAAAGCTTTCCAATTAAGCTGCACTAGAAATTGATATCTGGGGTGGAGTGGAGCAAGTTACCAACTTTGAGTGATGCTTCTTCTGTAGCAGTGAGGGTAAGACCAGCATATTTCAACATCAAATCATCAATGTTGGTGGAAGGACTAGCCATGGTGAAAAAAGGAAGGAAAGGGAGTACTGGTTGTGAAAAGGAGTTGAGGAGACGAAGCAGTAGGGGTATGAAGATGTGATGGTTGAAAAGTGGTGCAGAGTTCGCATGGAAGGTAAGACGATGAAGTGCGGGATTTAAAGCTGGTAAAAGAACCAATTTGGGAGGAGCATGCAGTAATAGGATTGTAGGTTGCAATGATTTACATGTGGTAGGGATGTAGGGATTTGCACATGAAGTGGTTAACATATTTAACTCATCATAAACGATTGATTTGTTGTAAGTGAAGAGATGTCGAAAAGGTAGATTGTCGTTCAACACCCAGTGCATGCGAGGAAGATAAAACAGCGCCTTGGAACCCACTGAAAGGAGGAAAGCCACTGGGCAGGGGAAGTCTACAATGATAAGAGTAGACATTATCACATTAATGTACATATTAACTAGTTTCTATTTATTCATTGAAGCTTTAATGAAAATGAGGGGGAGTAACCGTTCGTTTGGAGCCTTAATATGAGTTATATACCCTTGCCCTTACGGCCCATACGAATATCCCCCGTTCTTATCTGATATTCAACACCGAGTTCTTTTGTTTTCAACTTCAATTTCTCCTTACGGTAGTCTACAGTAGCACAAGAAATCTGTAATGGTGTGGGTGGCAATGTCCAGAATAATATCGTAGGTGTCAAAGGCCAATCATATTAAGTATCAATGTTAAATATTTTTTTAAAAATAAAACATAAATGTTTAAATAAAAATACTCATAATATTATTTAAGCATTTAAATATAGATATAGCTCACTAATATAAACCCCTCCCACACTCCAGTACTAAAACACCTAAAGTAAGCAGATAATTTTTGGACTACTTTATCCTTTCCTTTTTTATAAGGAATATGAGAATTGTGAGTGGAAGAGAAAAATAAGTGGTAAATATGAAAATTGAGTGATAAAACCAGGGGTGTTCATAACTGGTTAACCAGATTTTTCATTGGTCAAATTTGATAACCGTAACCGGTTCATTTAGAAGCGGTTTGGTTTCGGTGCGGTATTACCGGTTTGGTGGTTAACCGATGATATAGATTTATGTGTTTTTTCTTATAAGTATTAAATAATGTGTGGTTTTACCGGTTTTGATGCGGTATTAACCCGGTTAATAGTCAATATTGGTAAGATTTAATTGATTTTTAGTATAACTCTAACCATTACCTATATAATTGTACACTTTCGGTAAATCTAATAATTGACCATATAGTTTTATACTTATACAAAAAATCAATAAATCAAAAAGTGTAAACAGTTTTTCCGGTTAACCGGATTCTTAAAATCAATAACTGGAACCGGGACCGGGAAATTAAACGGTTTGGTTAATTGAACCGGAAAACCACTGTGGTTAACCAGGTTTCCGGCTTCGGTTTCACCGGTTCCTGAAATACCCCGACCTTAAATATGGCGATTAAATTATCCTAATAGGTATTTAAGAGCCTAATAATGGTTAAGAAATATTTGTAAGGGAAAAATAAATCCAAAAGAAATAAAGAAACGCTTTAAAAGCGAAAAACGCTAAATAAGCGTTAAATAACCACAGGAGGTATGAGACCTCGTTTGGCGTATTATAAGGATTCTAAAGGCTTACTTAAGTCTAAATAAATATGAGGGAACAAATCCCGAAGAAAACGGATCCTTAAAATGGATTAAAATCACTAATGAACCTTAAAGCACGTTTTTCGAGGTAACCGGGAAAACGCGTCTTTAAGCGGGTCAAATAGACTCGTAACAATTTTGGTCAACTAAATAGTCATTAATAAATATTAGTGAAGCTTTAGAACCAATAAAATCAATAAAACGAGAAATTAGTAAAAACTGTCAAAAACGGGAAGATGTGGGGTAGAAGCATAAATAACCAAAACTTATGTGTCCACTTTGAAAAATAAAAAGTGAAGTTGTGTGTGTGCATTAGTGCCAGCCGATGGCCCCCCTCTCTCACACACTCTACCTATTCTCTTTTTACTCACAAAAGACAAAAACATTAAAAAGCAAAAAGTAACATATCTACTTTACTACCTCACTCTCTCTCCTCCATTTCATTCTCTTCACTCACGTCTGTACACTCACCCCCACTCTCTGATTTTCCTTCATCTTCCCCAGCAACAACAATGGAAGCTTGAGCAAACCCACAAAACTCCATCTTCTCTCCTCTTGTAACCCACTCAAATCTCTTCCAAAAATTACAAAAATTACACCATTGTAATCCTCTCACCAAGAGTTACGTTTCTATCTTTCCAAAATTCGAAAACACACATTTTCGTTTTTATGGGTATACCCCATTTGGAGCTTCAAGACCACCATTAGAGCCACCTTGTCCTCCTTGTTCTTTTGAGGTAAAAATCTCTTTGAAACTCCATTGTTTTTCTAGCCTTAAAGGCAAAACGAATTTGAACTAAACCCTTGTTTGGTTCCTCTTGTACCCAGCCGGTTTTGGCTTCTTTGAAGGGGTGGAAACCTTGTTCTTAAACTCCTCTAAGTTTCATCTACACCCTTGGAAGGTAAAGGAAATTCTAAACCCTAGAACTTACGTTAAAGCTTAAGTAATGTTTAGGGATTGGTTTTAGTATTGAAATGGTGTGTATGTATGGGTTATGATATTAGATTTGTGAAGTACTATAACCAGTGGAGAAAGAGAGGAAGGAAGAAGAAAGAAGGAGAAAGAAAAACTAGAAGAAAAACAAGGTAAGGATGCTCACTTGTGTAACTTGGTATATGTATGTGTGTAACAGATTTTTAGAAGTTGAAATTAGTAATGAAAATGGTATTGTGTAGTAGGGTAATGTGTAGGAGAATATAAATGTTTTAAACCCTTAAAACATATTAAAAAAACTGTTAAAACTAGATGGTGAGGTAATGTAGAGTGCAGGAATTTTTAGTAGTGTTTAGTGTATGGAAATTGTGTATGAAAGCTTGTATATGGATGTATATGTTGAACAGGTGGTGTATATAGGAATGAGTAATAAGTATGGTTTAGTATGATGAGGAAAGTAATGTAACATTTTTGAAGGCTTTAAAAGATGTAAAAGCTTGGTAAAACGTTGAGAAGTAAATGGGTATGTGCAGGAAATCTATTGTATTGTATAGTGTTGAATTAATATGGAAGATTGGAATGAGGGTGTGGGCTGAAAATGTATGTGGACAATGTTAAAATTATAGGGGAACCTCTGCCCAAATTTGTATGGAAATAGGAGGACTTAGTTGTGTAAGAGAAGAAAACTACCTAGGAGATTACCTGGTGTATTTGGAGAGTTAAGTGAGTAGTTTAGTACTTTGTAACAAATTTAGAAGAGGATTTAAGTAAAGGGAGGAACTAGGATTGAGGCAATGCATTGAGGATGTTAGGAGTAGCATTAGTAGAGGGAGTATTGAATGGTAATGAGGAAAGGAAAAATCTGTAACAATTGAAGAAGAAAGAAAGTTGTAACAGAGGAGAAAATGTAACAGTGGAGTGTGTTTGTAACAGATTTGGATAGAGGCGGAATAGGCTAGTTCAAGTGCTCATCAATGATAAATAGCTAGATTATATGTAGGAATAATGGGGAAGAGATTGGCAAAAGATTGAAGTTGAAACAAAGCTTAAACTGTAAATTTGCAACAGGCTGGATTTCCTGGTTTCAAACCAGTATGCAAACCAGGACAACCTCTTAAACTTGGCAGAATGCCTTCTCGCTGGAATGGTCCTGGTTTCAAACCAGTACGCAAACCAGGACCACCCCAAAAATACACCCGTAAGTTACTAAAACAAATTGTCCGGGTTGCAAAGTAGCACACAAACCCGGACGATGTCAAAAACTTACCCGTAGCATTTCAGAACATATGGTCCGGGTTGTAAACCAGAGTGTAAACCCGGACTAAGCATTATTTTCACCCGAGAGTTTTTCCAGTGAGTTGGTCCGGGTTTAAAACCAGGACCACCCCAAATTTTGTCCAGAAAGTGCTTTCTTGCATTCTAATGATGGGGAATTGAATGGTAATGATAGTATAAGGTAATTAAGACATGATTAATGATGTTTAAAGGTCATTAAGGCTATAACAAGCTTAGGAAATAATTTTAAGTAAGTAACATAAGTAAAGGTATGTGAACAATGAAGCATTAGTAAGTATAAACTAGGAAACTTTAGGAAAGTAATCAGTAAGGTTAATGATGGATAATTAACCATCCAACTGTATGTATGTGATAGGATTCCAATAGTTGAACACCGAAGGGAGTCGGTGAGTCCAAAGTCAACGGTGAAAGGTATGATTTCTTCATGCCCTGTATCCTAATCTGGTTACCCCGATTTGTGTGCTTATTTGACCACCTAAAAAGATAAATGCATGAATCGGACTATATTGCACTTACTTGTGCTTGACTTATGTTGTGCTTGATATTTATGTCTTGAGCACTAGTTTGTATAATTCATGAAATATAAGGATGATTATGAATGGTATTCGAACTCTCGTATTGTACTTGTGTAATGTATTGTACCTCGTATGTATGTGTATATGTGTATTGTATTATTGTGGCTTGGATGTTGACTTCTACTAATTCCTAACTACCTAACTCCTAACTTAAGTGAGTAAATTGGAATGAGTAGAAGTCCGATATAGTTTTGGCCACGCGTGAGGATGAGGAGACACAAGAGGTTGGATCCGATTCCTGGTTCGTAAGCTGGTCCACGGCCCAAATCCCTTAAGTGGGTAGCATCCTGGATTAGTGAACCAAGTAAAGCCTGGTGGTGGACGGTGTAGTCCTGCCCAGAGGCCATACCGGCTTAACATGAGTAAGAGTAAGTAAGTATGTATGTATGAGTATGAGTATGAGTATGAGTATGAGTATGTATGCGTATGTATGGAATAATGAGTAAAAGAGTAATCTCCACCCGATTAACCCGGGTGGACCAATGAAGCTAACAAGAACTGTACTTGTGTATGTACTGAGTATGGGTATTCGGAGGAAGGTAAGTATGTATTGGATGGTTTATTGTATTCCTTGTATGAAATGAATTGTATGTATGTACGCTGTGTAAGTATTATTGTATCGTGTATGAGAGCATGTATGCATGTATGTTTGTATGAAAACGAACCGCATGTATTCGACCAAGTGGTCGGCGTACCCTCACTAGTACGCGGGGTATGCGGTTATCATGCTCGGCGAAAGCTGACCCTTCGGGGGACATTTTTTAGTGTGCAGGTACCCGAAGCGAATGTGGTCAAGGCACGAGACCGGCGACTACATTGGATAGTAGTAGTAGTAGAATGTAGAGGTGTATCAACTAGCACACCCCTTGTATTTAGAAAGTAATGTAGTAGTGAGGAATGGGTAGTAAGTAGTCTCTTAGGGTGTATGTATGAACTTGGAAGGGATATGATAATTGTATAAGGATCCTAGTAGACTCGGTTAAGTATATTGTATTGTATGGATTGAAGAGGAGTAAGTACTGAATGGGGTATTGTTGTAATTGATTGATGAATGGAGTATGTATTCTAGATGCGTAGTACTCGGGATTCCGGTCCATCAGACCGATGCTGTATGTAGAAGTAGTAGCCTGGTTAGTCACGTGGGTGACTAACGGCATTGTATCACCCATTGTATGTAAGTATATATCCGCTGCGTGTATCTGATATGTAGGGAGATTGGACGGTAAGCATTGTATTAATGGTAGGGGTGTTACAAAAAGTGGTATCAGAGCGAAGTATCGCTCTGATGACTGGAAATACCGAGTTTAGGAAATACCGAGTTAGGATTTAGAAGCTTAGGGCTAAGGGCTGAGTGTTAGCATTAGAGATATGCTTGATAGGAACTCCCGGTGAGTACCGGATACCTACAATACCAGACCGCCCTCCACAAACCCCTTTATATAATTTGGGAAAGTACGCCAGAGAGAAGGAAGTCCTCTCATACTGGGGAAACCCGATCTGGCAGTTGTGAAGCAATCACACAGTAAACGAGAACTTGACAAGTAGTAGATTCCAAGAGACGGAAGTCCCGGAAAGGGATCCCGGTTGAACAACAACGCCGCTCTTAATAGCGGTAGAATAAGCACTCCAACCACAAGGAGGCTACAACTTACAACAGCATGGGGCGACATGCTTAGCAGTCGCAGAACCTAACTAACCAATCAGCAGCAGGTAAAGGAGCATTAAGCGTGCAACGGCGCGGAAGGAAGAACCATAACAAAACCCGAGACACAAGTCTACGGCCCAGTAATATCTAACTAATACCATCAACGACATGCTAGCTGACTAAGGACATAGTCGGTAGCGATTAATTTCAAACCTGCAACGCCAAAAGGGTTATCATACCTGACCAACATAGCTCAGGCAGCTACAAGAACATCCACGGGATATAATTCGATAGGACTATAGGAGTAGTGCCTAAACAAGGTAGGCTCAGTAAACACCATAAATGGGTGGGAACGAGCCACAAGGGACGACACTAAACCAAATAGAATGGGAGTCTCCAAGGATTGGAGAAACATCCCGATTATCAACAATCACGTCAAGATCATTGAGAAGCTACCTAAAGGATCGAGTATACCAACTATAGATCAATGAGATCAAGGGAAGAGTCGACAAGACTATCAAATACTAATGGAAACCATACCGTGATCGGTATAGGATTACCCAAAAACCACCAGTACCACGCACTTGCCACGGCAAGTGCAGTAAGAACAGAAATATGTAAAGGAACTCTAACACCCACAGGTACATAGTAATGTACCGTGGCTGCAAGAAGCGACTACAGGATCACAAACCCTGAAACTGAAGGAATGGAACCTTGGAAAGGCCCAACGGCCTGACTATGGTATTAAGGACATACCAGTCAGCAAGAAGCTGGACTTGGTCAAGACCTCAACATGGCTATGCCATGAAGAACATCTTTTAACTCCGAACTGTTATTTTCAAACCAAGTTTTCTTTCAAAACCACAAACCTTCTTTAAAACCTTGGATTTTAAAACCAGACCAACAGAATTACGGTGAGTATCATAAAGTGATACAAGAGGAGTTGGCAATAGAATACTTCACCTAGGCGTGTGACGAACACTATGAGTGTACCCAATTACGGGATGTGGGACAAACGCACTCCGAAGGAGCTTGCGGGCCTAACATATAGTTAGGTAAGTGGTAACGTATCAGCATGGTACCCCACGTATGTATACATGTAGTGTACGAAACACGGGAAGTAGTTAACTCCGTTCTACGGACCATGAGTAAATGCAAAGCAGAACAGCTGGACACCTCAGGCGATCAAGGAGAAGGAACTCCGCTAAGTAACAAGTATAAAGAACTCAGAGAATCCATTTGAAGATGAGGAATAAGAACTAGAAGGTGCAAAGAGCACATACTAGTAAGTGTAGACATTGGATATGTCACAAATAATTCAAGCGATTACCTGACAGCTGGGAAGGATACCCAGACTGGGCACAGTAAGGCAAGAGTCTAATGTGAACACAAAGATGCTCAGCAAACGGGACAGAACTCCCAAGAGCAATCACAAGATTACTACGAAACACAATCCATCATTGGAGAGGAATATAAACCTAGTCAAGAATACTAGGAGCAAGTGTAAACAGTCTACCCCAGAACGGGAGATGTTATAACCCAAAAAGGGACGACTCAAGTACAATACCATAAGACGGTATGGAGGAAGACACACGTTATAAACATTAGCCGGATGTAACGGCATAACCTAAAAACACCCAGGAGCAATCCATGAGGGGTGTCTGAATTACAACAGTCGAACAACAGCGACATGATAAAAGCACAGAAGTTAGAACGAACACTCGGCTAAGACACCGAAGGGATTTCGCTTAACAGGAAATGCCCTAATTACTAAAGGCACTGATTAACACCAGAATGCCTAAAGGGCCTCCTATGAACGGAAGCGTGATGGCACGACTTGCCATGGAGCCCAGTAATACCTCCAACCTATGGGGTATAGAAGGAGTGGAAACATGTACAAGCAGCTTGCAAAGAGCATGGCTTGCAGCAATAAGGCTTAAAAGCCATCAACCACTATGTTATGTAAACCTTGACGGTTTGCATAACCCATACCATTTGATAACAAGACTTGCAAGAGATATTGTCTCATACGACAAGAAATCAACAACTAGACCATCAACTCAAACCAACATCCTGAGTGGCTTAGAGTAATGGCCAACTCAGTGTCACTGTCACTAGAGCATCAGTCTAGTATACAGTTGACAAGCTTTTAATTACCTTCATGCCTTCTGTAGCAATGGTAGCACAGAGGCATAAGAATCATGATAATGCCAACATTGGCCTAGTCCACACTTGGACACTACGAGAAACCCAAGGGAAGGTACCCCTCGTTAGCCAAAGACCACCAATGTGGTGAAGGTGTGAACCCTTAGAAAGGCTTCCATCTATTATAACAGAAAAGCCTACGCATATAGATATTGCCAAGGGGCGATGGAATAAGGAAATGAGATTTTCCAAACCATTATGACTTAAGGAGTAAGCATACTCCATATGCACCCAAGCATGTGGTGAACCATTGTATAAACACCAACATGGTGAACCTTGTCATGAGATCTATGAGTGGAAACAAGCCTCTCAACAAGAACCATCATTTATCAGCGATGGGATACTCTTCAATTAGAGAACGGGACCCGTAAACCCTTGAAGTTTCTTGGGATGTCCCGGTGATGTACATACAAGGATAAAACCGCGCAGCTAGAGTCTATAACCAATGCTCAGCTTTGGGAGGACAGTAATTGTCAAAAAAAAAACAATCAATGTGAGTGCACATTGAAAACCATGAATGACCAACGCTCAAGAGAGCTAGTAATCCGGTAAATTACTTCATCCATTATCAACCAAGATACTTGGTAAATTATATCATAAATGATGATAAAATGTGAGGTAAGCTAACCTACACATAAAACGTAAGTTGAATAAAACATCTCTACATTGGGAAATAATCACATCACGGTATGCTACGACAACCGTCATACACACGAACAGGGGAAACCCTCAGTGTACACACCATAAGGAAATGGTGCCAATGACAATGGCAATAAGTAAAAAGAAACTATCACAATAACAGAAACAGTAAAAAAAACAATGTTGTACAATGAGTAAGAATACGGTGCGCAACAAGCGACCGCTATGAGGAAGTAGCAGATAATGACACGGAGTATAAGTATGAGAAGATAGGCAGAAATATTCTTTCCTATCACATAAGTGACTTACTGTCAAGCGTTTACGCCTCTGCACTCTGTATGACTGAGTGTTTTGGTATTGCACTGTTCAGCTAATGATCTAATGGGATGGATAGGGATATGGAGAATGTAAACCGTAGTGAATCTTTCTTTTCACCACAAACGTGGCATAAGCCATTTAAGCAAGCTTAGCAACAGATCGTGCGGCTTAGGGCCAAAGAAGCACAAAGAGTGTAAAGCACACCAACAATCACAAGATGTGAATTCCAGAGGAATAAAAGGATGAAAGGAGACTTAAGAAAGTCACTAGGACCGACGCATACCAATGCAAGGTCATACAAGTAAAGAACACTTGTACTGAACCAGAAGAACTGGTATGATTCAGAAACTATTGACACCAGAGGAAGCACTACAACTAAGTAGTGACGTAACCTCGCCCGACAATAAGTTGGAGGAACTTAATGAATAATCGTGGAAGCACGAATAGCATGTGCAGTAGATTACCAGAGAGCTGGTTAAAACCTTAAACTCATTGAGTTCGAACACGGTAAAAGAACCGAATTTGTTTAGTAAACCTTATTCCCATAATAGATGGATAAAAGGTTATGTATAGCACATTAAGGATAACAAGAAGGGTGAATAACCCAAGTTATCAGGGTCGCGCAGCAGAAGCTAGTGGGCCCTAGCTAGGAGATAATATACCTAGTAAGTATAGTAGAATGGCTATTAATACCTTGAAGCCTAATAGGCTGGAACCAAATTAATTATGAGTTAAATAAACTCATATAGGAATTCTTGGTGCAAAGACTAAACTATTGGCATGGTTAAGACCCTTTGACCAGAGCATACTGTATAGTATACCGTAGTGAAGCTAAACGCTTCAGATTGCCCCAATTGATTAAACCAATGTTTAATAATAATAACATATGGTAGATTACGTGGGCGTAATCCCTTTTAAGGGGGGTAGAGCGAAAACCGCTTAATGTAAATTTTGTGAATAAAACACATAAACCATAATGTGCATAGCACAAATGAGAATCAAATTTATGATTGATACTATGTTAAATAAACATAAGTATTCATTCATATTGTAATTATGGTAACTAGGCATTAGACATGCAAATACCATAGGATGAATATACCCATCTTGTAACACCAGTGTAAGAGTATTGGTAAAGAAGAGTAATGAGTAGTGGACGGAACTTCACAAGTATTGTAGCCTTTGAAGAAGTAGTACGAAATGAATGAGAGTAGTAGATGAATGAAGTTTATGAGTAGTGGAATCATAGGTAAATTATTTGAAGTAAATTGAGGACAACAAAAAAAAATTTTTACAAGTATGGTAATCCCTAGTTAGAATATTGGAGAGTGATGGATGAAAGTAGTGAAGATTGATGGAAGGAGCATTTAGGTATTGAACCACGGAGTAAGCATTTGGGAAGTAGAGTGAGGATGATTGATGGACTGATTCCATCCTTTGGAGATGTATGAATTCGTATCACGACTAGAAAGAATAAAAATATAGAAAATGAAAACAACTGAATTATTTGCTTGTTTGAAACTGATGTGGGAAGTCGAACTTGATCCTGATCAGATCAAGGGAAACCGAACACAAATTGGGGTGGAAAGATAGTTCAACACTGATGCTGATCACATCAGGGTCGAATGATTCTTGAAGCTCCCCTTAAGTGGTCACAAGAATCACACATCGGATAGAAGTAACGAATATAAACTGGAACTTGGAGCTGGATGTTTTAGAAAAATTTTAATTGGTAGTGGTGAAAGAATTTCCTTAGTATGGAGAATGAGGATCTGCTAGGAGTGTGTACCGAAGAAGATAGTAAGGTAGTATGTTGTATTATTCCAAGGGCAGCGAGACATAGAGGAGTCCCGTGTCTAGATGACCTGAGTGCCTGCGGGATTGGAATGTATATTGCATTGCTTCGGGAATAGCTTTGCATTGTATGTATGTATAAATTGGTAAGGAGGAACCGGATGGTTAGTAGTAGTGTGAATTGGAGTAATTATAGTACATTTGTAGAGTATGGAATGTAGAGACTGTGAGTAGTGGATTTGGGAATTGTAAGGAGGAAGAATGTATGGCTTTGGTATTAGGCAAGTATAGATGAGTAAGTACAGTAATCCCATAACCTCGAACAACTTTGAGGACAAAGTTCTTAAGGGGGGTAGATTGAAATACCCCGACCTTAAATATGGCGATTAAATTATCCTAATAGGTATTTAAGAGCCTAATAATGGTTAAGAAATATTTGTAAGGGAAAAATAAATCCAAAAGAAATAAAGAAACGCTTTAAAAGCGAAAAACGCTAAATAAGCGTTAAATAACCACAGGAGGTATGAGACCTCGGTTGGCGTATTATAAGGATTCTAAAGGCTTACTTAAGTCTAAATAAATATGAGGGAACAAATCCCGAAGAAAACGGATCCTTAAAATGGATTAAAATCACTAACGAACCTTAAAGCACGTTTTTCGAGGTAACCGGGAAAACGCGTCTTTAAGCGGGTCAAATAGACTCGTAACAATTTTGGTCAACTAAATAGTCATTAATAAATATTAGTGAAGCTTTAGAACCAATAAAATCAATAAAACGAGAAATTAGTAAAAACTGTCAAAAACGGGAAGATGTGGGGTAGAAGCATAAATAACCAAAACTTATGTGTCCACTTTGAAAAATAAAAAGTGAAGTTGTGTGTGTGCATTAGTGCCAGCCGATGGCCCCCCTCTCTCACACACTCTACCTATTCTCTTTTTACTCACAAAAGACAAAAACATTAAAAAGCAAAAAGTAACATATCTACTTTACTACCTCACTCTCTCTCCTCCATTTCATTCTCTTCACTCACGTCTGTACACTCACCCCCACTCTCTGATTTTCCTTCATCTTCCCCAGCGACAACAATGGAAGCTTGAGCAAACCCACAAAACTCCATCTTCTCTCCTCTTGTAACCCACTCAAATCTCTTCCAAAAATTACAAAAATTACACCATTGTAATCCTCTCACCAAGAGCTACGTTTCTATCTTTCCAAAATTCGAAAACACACATTTTCGTTTTTATGGGTATACCCCATTTGGAGCTTCAAGACCACCATTAGAGTCACCTTGTCCTCCTTGTTCTTTTGAGGTAAAAATCTCTTCGAAACTCCATTGTTTTTCTAGCCTTAAAGGCAAAACGAATTTGAACTAAACCCTTGTTTGGTTCCTCTTGTACCCAGCCGGTTTTGGCTTCTTTGAAGGGGTGGAAACCTTGTTCTTAAACTCCTCTAAGTTTCATCTACACCCTTGGAAGGTAAAGGAAATTCTAAACCCTAGAACTTACGTTAAAGCTTAAGTAATGTTTAGGGATTGGTTTTAGTATTGAAATGGTGTGTATGTATGGGTTATGATATTAGATTTGTGAAGTACTATAACCGGTGGAGAAAGAGAGGAAGGAAGAAGAAAGAAGGAGAAAGAAAAACTAGAAGAAAAACAAGGTAAGGATGCTCACTTGTGTAACTTGGTATATGTATGTGTGTAACAGATTTTTAGAAGTTGAAATTAGTAATGAAAATGGTATTGTGTAGTAGGGTAATGTGTAGGAGAATATAAATGTTTTAAACCCTTAAAAGACATATTAAAAAAAACTGTTACAAACTAGATGGTGAGGTAATGTAGAGTGCAGGAATTTTTAGTAGTGTTTAGTGTATGGAAATTGTGTATGAAAGCTTGTATATGGATGTATATGTTGAACGGTGGTGTATATAGGAATGAGTAATAAGTATGGTTTAGTATGATGAGGAAAGTAATGTAACAGTTTTGAAGGCTTTAAAAGATGTAAAAGCTTGGTAAAACGTTGAGAAGTAAATGGGTATGTGCAGGAAATCTATTGTATTGTATAGTGTTGAATTAATATGGAAGATTGGAATGAGGGTGTGGGCTGAAAATGTATGTGGACAATGTTAAAATTATAGGGGAACCTCTGCCCAAATTTGTATGGAAATAGGAGGACTTAGTTGTGTAAGAGAAGAAAACTACCTAGGAGATTACCTGGTGTATTTGGAGAGTTAAGTGAGTAGTTTAGTACTTTGTAACAAATTTAGAAGAGGATTTAAGTAAAGGGAGGAACTAGGATTGAGGCAATGCATTGAGGATGTTAGGAGTAGCATTAGTAGAGGGAGTATTGAATGGTAATGAGGAAAGGAAAAATCTGTAACAATTGAAGAAGAAAGAAAGTTGTAACAGAGGAGAAAATGTAACAGTGGAGTGTGTTTGTAACAGATTTGGATAGAGGCGGAATAGGCTAGTTCAAAGTGCTCAATCAATGATAAAATATGCTAGATTATATGTAGGAATAATGGGGAAGAGATTGGCAAAAGATTGAAGTTGAAACAAAGCTTAAAAACTGTAAATTTGCAACAGGCTGGATTTGTCCTGGTTTCAAACCAGTATGCAAACCAGGACAACCTCTTAAACTTGGCAGAATGCCTTCTCGCTGGAATGGTCCTGGTTTCAAACCAGTACGCAAACCAGGACCACCCCAAAAATACACCCGTAAGTTACTAAAACAAATTGTCCGGGTTGCAAAGTAGCACACAAACCCGGACGATGTCAAAAACTTACCCGTAGCATTTCAGAACATATGGTCCGGGTTGTAAACCAGAGTGTAAACCCGGACCAAGCATTATTTTCACCCGAGAGTTTTTCCAGTGAGTTGGTCCGGGTTTAAAACCAGGACCACCCCAAATTTTGTCCAGAAAGTGCTTTCTTGCATTCTAATGATGGGGAATTGAATGGTAATGATAGTATAAGGTAATTAAGACATGATTAATGATGTTTAAAGGTCATTAAGGCTATAAACAAGCTTAGGAAATAATTTTAAGTAAGTAACATAAGTAAAGGTATGTGAACAATGAAGCATTAGTAAGTATAAACTAGGAAACTTTAGGAAAGTAATCAGTAAGGTTAATGATGGATAATTAACCATCCAACTGTATGTATGTGATAGGATTCCAATAGTTGAACACCGAAGGGAGTCGGTGAGTCCAAAGTCAACGGTGAAAGGTATGATTTCTTCATGCCCTGTATCCTAATCTGGTTACCCCGATTTGTGTGCTTATTTGACCACCTAAATAAGATAAATGCATGAATCGGACTATATTGCACTTACCTGTGCTTGACTTATGTTGTGCTTGATATTTATTGTCTTGAGCACTAGTTTGTATAATTCATGAAATATATGAATGATGATGAATGGTATTCGAACCTCGTATTGTACTTGTGTAATGTATTGTACCTCGTATGTATGTGTATATGTGTATTGTATTATTGTGGCTTGGATGTTGACTTCTACTAATTCCTAACTACCTAACTCCTAACTTAAGTGAGTAAATTGGAATGAGTAGAAGTCCGATATAGTTTCGGCCACGCGTGAGGATGAGGAGACACAAGAGGTTGGATCCGATTCCTGGTTCGTAAGCTGGTCCACGGCCCAAATCCCTTAAGTGGGTAGCATCCTGGATTAGTGAACCAAGTAAAGCCTGGTGGTGGGACGGTGTAGTCCCTGCCCAGAGGCCATACCGGCTTAACATGAGTAAGAGTAAGAAGTAAGTATGTATGAGTATGAGTATGAGTATGAGTATGAGTATGAGTATGTATGCGTATGTATGGAATAATGAGTAAAAGAGTAATCTCCACCCGATTAACCCGGGTGGACCAATGAAGCTAACAAGAACTGTACTTGTGTATGTACTGAGTATGGGTATTCGGAGGAAGGTAAGTATGTATTGGATGGTTTATTGTATTCCTTGTATGAAATGAATTGTATGTATGTACGCTGTGTGAGTATTATTGTATCGTGTATGAGAGCATGTATGCATGTATGTTTGTATGAAAACGAACCGCATGTATTCGACCAAGTGGTCGGCGTACCCTCACTAGTACGCGGGGTATGCGGTTATCATGCTCGGCGAAAGCTGACCCCTTCGGGGGACATTTTTTTTAGTGTGCAGGTACCCGAAGCGAATGTGGTCAAGGCATGAGACCGGCGACTACATTGGATAGTAGTAGTAGAATGTAGAGGTGTATCAACTAGCACACCCCTTGTATTTAGAAAGTAATGTAGTAGTGAGGAATGAGTAGTAAGTAGTCTCTTAGGGTGTATGTATGAACTTGGAAGGGATATGATAATTGTATAGGGATCCTAGTAGACTCGGTTAAGTATATTGTATTGTATGGATTGAAGAGGAGTAAGTACTGAATGGAGTATTGTTGTAATTGATTGATGAATGGAGTATGTATTCTAGATGCGTAGTACTCGGGATTCCGGTCCATCAGACCGATGCTGTATGTAGAAGTAGTAGCCTGGTTAGTCACGTGGGTGACTAACGGCATTGTATCACCCATTGTATGTAAGTATATATCCGCTGCGTGTATCTGATATGTAGGGAGATTGGACGGTAAGCATTGTATTAATGGTAGGGGTGTTACAGTTCCGGTTTCGGTTTGGCGATCCTGGTTTTCCATGAACATCCCTAGATAAAACAGTAAAAAACATCTTATATTTTGAAAAAAATGGCAACACCTTCCACATCATCTATTAAGAACGGGAGGTAGTACATACGCTAACAATTACCAGAACTCATTAACTTAACTTTAAACTTAAAATAACATAAACACAATTTATATTTTAGCAGTTTTAGTTCAAATTATTCTTATAAAAATACAAATGTATAAAATATAAGCCACTTAATAACATCAATTAATGTTTTAAGTGTAATTTATTATTTACATTTATTACACTAAACAAATTAAAAAATAAAAACTATAATAGAATTTTAGACAATTTTAATAAATTAAACTAAATTTATAACAAAATAAACTATATTATAGAAAATTGTTCATAAAAAAAGTGTTTTCATGGGACAGTTGGGGGGGGTCGGGCCCCCCTAACACCTAAATTCGCTCCGCCACTAGTCGATGCCTCGTCCACTTAAATTTTGAGGGAAATTTGTGTTGATACATAGGATTTGTCTTAAAATATATCTTTCTTTTTAAAAAAAATCATACCATTTCATATTAATCCGCAAGGTACATTAGATGATCCAGTAGCATCCCGACCCAAAAACAATCCTTCTTAACCCTCATATCTTCCTTTGCAAGTAAGCTGGAATGGGAATATTTCTGAATCGTTTAAAGCAGGTAGGGGTGTTAGACAGGGGGATCCCCTATCCCCCTATATATTTGTGTTATGTATGGAGCGACTCTCTCAGCTTATCCAAAGGAATGTGGACTGCGTGAATGTGTTGAGGAATATGTGGTGCATCTGGCCTAGTGGTAAGTTTTGAAAAATCTGTTATTTTGCTGTCCAAAAATATTAGTGCAGAGAGAGCTAGAATTATTAGGACTGAATCAGGTATGCCTACTACCAGGAAATTTGGGAGGTATTTAGGGGTATATCTTAGACAAGGCAGGATGTCTAAGCAAGACCATAATCTGATCATTTCAAATGTGAGGGATAGATTGGCTGGTTGGAAAAGAAAGACCCTTTCTATGGCAGGTAGAGTGTGCCTAGTTAAAAGTGTTGTTGCTTCAATTCCTATCCATACAATGCAGTGCCAAATTCTTTCGAAAGGAGTGTGTGACAAAATTGACAAGTTGTACAGAGATTTTATATGGGGTCATGAGTCAGGAGAAAAGAAATTCCATGACATAGGTTGGGATACTATGTGTCTTCCTGTAACACCCCTACCATTAATACATGCTTACCGTCCAATATCCTTACACATCAGATACACGCAGCGGTTACTTACTTGCATACAATGGGTGATACAATGCCGTTAACCACCCACGTGGCTAACAAGGCTACTACTACTGCTTACAGCATCGGTTTGATGGACCGGAATCCCGAGTATTACATATCTACCATAAATATTTCATACACCAATACACGCTACATTCTTCCATTCGATACAATACTTCAAATACCACACAATATAATCCACATACCAAGTTTACTAAGATCCTTGTACAAATATACTACCTCTTCAAAGTTCATACGTACTCACTACGAGACTACTTACTACCCGTTCCTCACAAACTACTTACTCCTAATTACAAGGGTGTGCCTCCGGTCTCTTCCTTGACCATATTCGCTTCGGGTACCTGCACACTAAAAAAATGTCCCCCGAAGGGGTCAGCTTTCGCCGAGCATGATAACCGCATACCCCGCGTACTAGTGAGGGTACGCCGACCACTTGGTCGAATACATGCGGTTCATTTTCATACAAGCATACATGCATACATGCTCTTACACATCGTATAATAATACTTACACAACATACATACATACAATTCATTACATACAAGGAATACGATATAACCATTCAATACTCACTTACCTTCTTCCGAATACACATACTTACTACATACACAAAGTACAGTTCTTGTTAGCTTCATTGTTCCACCCGGGTTAATCGGGTGGAGATTACTCTTTTACTCGTTACTTCATACATACGTATACATACTCATACATACTTACGGATCCATACTTACTTACTCTTACTCAAGTTAAGTCGTCGGGACCTCCGGCCCTGGGGACTACACCGTCCCACCTCCGGGATTTACTTGACTCACCAATCCGGGATGCTACCCATTTAAGGGATTTGGGCCGCGGACCAGTTTAAGAGTCAGGAATTGCAGCCAACCTCTTGTGACTCCGCATCCTCACGCGTGGCCGAAGCTATATCGGACTTGTACTCATTCCAATTTACTCACTTAAGTTAGGAGTTAGATAGTTAGGAATTAGCACAAGTCAACATCCAAGCCACAATAATATAATACACATATACACATACATGCGAGGTACAATACATTATACAAGTACAGTACGAGGTTCGAATACCATTCATCATCATTCATATATTTCATGAATTATACAAACTAGCGCTCAAGACAATAAATATCAAGCACAACATAAGTCAAGCACAGGTAAGTGCAATATAGTCCGATTCATGCATTTATCTTATTTAGGTGGTCAAATAAGCACACAAGTCGGGGTAACCAGATTAGGATACAGGGCATGAAGAAATCATACCTTTCATCGTTGTACTTGTATCCCAACGTTCCTCCGGTATTCACAATTCAAATCCTATGATATACATACAACCGAATAATTAATCTAACTATCATTAACTAATTCGGTTACCCTTACGCTTCCTAACTCATACTTACTAGGTCTTCACATTCCTATACTTACATTTTATTTACTTACTTTTAATTACTTAACAATGGTTTACTTACACATATATGCACTATGTATAGGTGGGCATACATATACATACATACATATACTAACCATAGTCTTATAGTTTTTTTTTTGTAAGTTTTGACCCGACCGAACTTGCGACCGACCTTGCAAGTTCGGTCCGAGTCAGTAGGTTACATCGGGTGAAAATTCCAGGGCCGACCGACCTTGCAAGTCCGGTCCCAAGGTCGGTCTATTCCAGTAAGTTACTTAACGGAAAAATTTTAGCCCGACCGACCTTGCAAGTCCGGTCGCAAGGTCGGTCCATTCCAGTAGCTTGCTCGACGGAAATTTTTCTGGCCGACCGAACTTGCATGTCCGGTCGCAAGTCCGGTCGATTCCAGAAGCTTTCCCGTCCTTGTAAATCTGGGTCGACCGGACTTGCAAGTTCGGTCGCAAGTTCGGCCCGGCCCAGTATTTGCATTTTTACTTCTGTTTTCAGTCCCATACTTACCCATTGTTTCTCCAATCTTCTTACATGTAATCTCACCTGTCTAAACACTACCTAGGCCCTTCAAATTGCCTTAGTTCATCCACCTTACATACTTACTAATCCTTACTTGTACAATTTCATTTCCATTCTTCACTTACTTCTCATTCTTATTCTAGCTTGTTTATACTCCTAATTACTCTTAATTATGATTAATTAAGTCTTATGCAACTTATACAATTATACCCAAACAATGCCTTAACTTATAACCCATTAAAATTTCTCTCGGGTGAATTATGGTGTTGGTCCGGGACCTTGTCCAGTTCCTAAGTCCCGGACCAACACAGATCAGAACTCTCGAATTGATTTTTGTTATGGTCCGGGACCTTGTACATGGGGTAAGTCCCGGACCAGGCGTTTTGGGAAACTCTCGGATTGATTTTGGATAGTGGTCCGGGACCTTATACTAGAGGTAAGTCCCGGACCGCTAATGAATTTGTAACTCTCGGGCTACTTTGGATGGTTGGTCCGGGACTTAACACAAGGCCTAAGTCCCGGACCAGTAGTGGTCTGCTACGAATTGCATTTTCTTCTTGCTCTGTTTCGTTCTCTTCTTCTTCTAATCACTTCCTAATGGTTTCTAATCTTAATATTACATGTTTAACTACTTATCCAAGCATCTAAACTCACCTAAATCCCTCACCAAAATCAATTCCCTCAACCTACTGCTATCTCACCATTTCCACTGTTTCATTCTTTTCTTCCTTTCTGTTGCAGAGTTCGAACTGCTGCTGCTGCTGCTTATGTTTAGTTTTCATTCTTCTTCTACAAATGCCAACAACCCTTAAGTGACATAGTTTCTCTCTAGATTTTGACATCGTATCCCCTAAAAACTTAAGGTTTCACCACATTAGTTTGTTCGCCCATCAAAGATCACAACCTGTTCAACTATACATATATGCATCAGTTCACTCACGTTCACAGCAGCAGCTCATTCCTTTATGTTTTGACAGATTTCAACTTATCTACACAACTAATGTTATCAATACCATTATGCTCATCTGTTTATACGGTTACAGTAGGTTTACATTTGTTAAACAGTATACTTACACATACACACACGCCTTATACACAAAACTGAACAGAGGTAATTTACCTTGTTCTTGTTTTCCTTTTCTTTTCTCTTCTTCTTGGTTTCTTGCTCATCTTTCCTTCTTTTTCTTCTTCCTCTACCGGTTATAGTTTCTCAACAATCTAACATTACAACCCATTCATAAATACACCATTCAATACTAAAAACTAACCCTAACATTACTTAAGCTTTTAATGTATATTCTAGGGTTTAGGAGTTTCATTACCTTGCAAGGGAGTAGATGAAACTTAGAGGAGTTTAAGAACAAGGTTTCCACCCCTTCAAAGAAGCCAAAACCGGCTGGGTACAAGAGGAACCAAACAAGGGTTTAGTTCAAATTCGTTTTGCCTTTAAGGCTAGAAAAACAATGGAGTTTCGAAGAGATTTTTACCTCAAAAGAACAAGGAGAACAAGGTGGCTCTAATGGTGGTCTTGAAGCTCCAAATGGGGTATACCCATAAAAACGAAAATGTGTGTTTTCGAATTTTGGAAAGATAGAAACGTAGCTCTTGGTGAGAGGATTACAATGGTGTAATTTTTGTAATTTTTGGAAGAGATTTTAGTGGGTTACAAGAGGAGAGAAGTGAGTATATTGTGTTGGTTTCTCAAGCCCCCATGGCTGTCGCTTTGGAGAAGAAGAAAGAAAGAATTCAGAGAGTGAGGGGATGGGTTACGTGAGTGTTGTGAGGAAATGAGAGATAGGAGAGAGAGAATAAAGGTGAGTGTTTACTTTATGTATTTTTATTGTATTTGTCTTTTGTGAGTAAAAGGAAGTAAAGGGAGAGTGTGAGGGGGGTATGAAATCGGACACACCCCAGCCCCATGTGGGTTTTGAATTTCTTTTTACATTATTGGACACATAAGTTTTGGTTATTTATGTTTCTACCCCACAACTTCCTGTTTTTGACAGTTTTTACTAATTTCTCGTTTATTTGATTTTATTGGTTCTAAAGCTTCACTAATATTTATTAATGATTATTTAGTTGACCAAAATTGTTACGAGTCTATTTGACCCGCTTAAAGTCACGTTTTCCCGGTTACCTCGAAAAACGCGCTTTAATGTTCATTAGTGTTTTTAATCCATTTTAAGGATCCGTTTTCTTCGGGATTTGTTCCCTAATATTTATTTAGACTTAATTAAGCCTTTATAATCCTTATAATACGCTAACCGAGGTCTCATACCTCCTATGGTTATTTAACGCTTATTTAGCGTTTTTCTCTTTTTAAGCGTTTCTTTATTTCTTTTGCGTTTATTTTCCCTTACCAATATTTCTTAATCTTTACTAGGCTCTTAAATACCTATTAGGATAATTTAATCGCCATATTTAAGGTCGGGGTATTTCACTTCCAAAAGATAAAGGTGGTCTAGGCATGCGGCGAATGAGAGAGTCTAATAGGGCTTGTTTTGGCAAATAGTGTGGAATCTAGTTAGTACACCTCCTCGGTTATGCCAGAAAATCCTCTTGAATAAATATACAAATCTGAACTTTAACAGAGGTTCTTTCAATTGGAAAACATCCTGAAATGTACTGATGTGATTGAGCGGGGTGCTCAATGGGTAATCGATATGGCACTAAAGTTAAATTCTAGTTGGATTATTGGTGCATCCACCCTAACTTGGCATCGATGTCCATGGGACCATTCCCCCCAATTTGATTAATGATAATGTATCTGCTTATTGGCACCCGTATGAAGGATGGGATTGGGATCTTTTGTCTAAATTTCTTCCTCCCTACTGTCTTGATATTATAAGGAAAGATAAGGTGACCCCTGATGGGGTTGCTGATTTTTTAACTTGGCACTTAGAGTCTAGTGGCGAATACAGTGTTAGTAGTGCCTATAATTTACTAACCAGCAAGGAATTGTCGCTTTCTTCCAATTGTTTTAATTCTGATTTATTTTCTAGAATATGGAAACTTTGAACTCAGGAAAGGATTAATTTTTTTCTATGGAGAGTTGGGCTGGGAAAGCTGATGACTAATGCTTGACGCGCATTTTTAGGCTTCACTAATATAACTGTTTGTCATTACTGTGGCCATGATGAAACGATTCTTCATATCCTACGTGACTGTTTGATTGCGAAAAAGATATGGAATAGACTGGTTGCTGCTAAGGATAAACATAAATTCTATAATCTGAACTTACTTGACTGGCTGCATACATATATTGGCACTAATGGGAAGTTGCTGATGCATGGTAAAATGAAAGCTTCTTTTACTATAATTTGTTATATGCTCTGGAGTTAGAGAAATGTAAAGGTGTTCAAAGGGGAAAACAGGATGTTCTTGCCATTCAGCAATGTGGTGAGTGCGATTCAGCACAATAAAGAGCGTGGACTGCAAAGGCCAATATTGTTTTGTCTAACAGCACTCAGCAACCGAACTTGAGTATACATAGGGAAGTTTCCTCCTGGTCTCCTCCTGTTTTTCCATGGTTAAAATTTAATGTTGAAGGCTGTTTTAATCCTTGCCTTTCTAATGCCTCTGCGGCTGGTGTAGGGACCATGAGGGTCGTTGGATTACCGGATTTGTAGCAGTTTTTGGGAGAATGAATGTCCTACACTCGGAGATCATGGCAGTCCTGCAGGCGGTCCAACTAGCTAGACGCAGGAAGCTCAGTAGAATTTGCTTCGTTTCAGACTCCAAGTCGGTGGTGGAACTCTGCAAACGGAATTTTTGATCTACTAAAACTACAAAATTTAATCCTAGAAATTAATAAATAAAATAAACCTACGGGTTGCAAAATAATTCCCGGTCGTAGCAGTAAAGTAATATGAGCAACCGGGGTATCGAACCAGGGGACTAGGAAAGTAAATCTAATCCTAGCAAAAGCTATAAATCGGGGAAAATTGTTGATCAATAAAATTAAGAACAAGCAAAGAGTAATTGATAAAAAATATAACAAAGCGGAACTCCGGGGTCAGGTGGTCTTTCCTAGTTAAGTCTTGCAGTTCTATTACCAATTGATTAGGGATAGGGTTCGGCAAATTCTGACAAGTTTCTAAAAGACTAAATCCTAGCCGATTAGAACTCCATTATGTAGAACGCGACAGATTAAATCATAAACCTATCACTACTAACGCAGAGGGATTAAGCATACGAATTAAAATTGCATCTGAAGGTTAACTCATCAATCAGATTAAGCTACCCACATATTAACAGATTATAACGACCTAGTTATCAATCACGGTTCAGATCTTGACAACTTTCGCAAAGCTAAAAATAAAATAGCAAGTTTCATTGATAGCGCAAACAATATTTATAATCTAAAACAAACCCTGATAGATCACAAATCAACTAATAATAATTCCGTAAAACCTAACTATTTACAACCACCCTTCCCCGGAGTTTAATCCCTTAGCCGAGCATATCAAAAGAGGAGACAAATAGGGAAGAAGGAGTAGAAATCATCTCTATGTCGAATCCCAAAGATTTGCTAGTTGTAGGGTAACAAAATGAAGAAATCGGAGCAGAAATTCCTCCTCAGTTGCACGGCTGCAGAGAAGAAAACTAGGTCGTGGTGTCTCCAATCTGAATTTTGAATCCTAAATGGTGAATTGTGGATGAGTGGATCTCTCCAAAGTCTTCCATATTTATAAGTCTAATTGAAGACTCTTTGTTTGCTCCTTGATGACTCATTTTAATTTCCTTTGGTTTCGCGAAGTAAATGAAGGCCCTTCAGTTGATTCAGAATTTAAGTTACTCTTTTCAATTTACTTCTGTCATCAATAAGTTATGGAAAACTCTAGAGTTACTATCTTCAACTAACTCCCTTCATCAATAACCTTTGGAGTTACTTTCTTTATATTTCCAATCTTCCCCCTTCTTCTTCTCAATCCTTTCACGGCAGTCTCGTAAATAATTCGCATCGGACACAACTTTGACAGGGTCCAAATTCTTCATATGAGCTCCGATTTGTTCCCCGTTTGTGGCGTTGTAAAGCTTGTGAGGAGATCTATGCATTTTCACCATCATTTCCTACTTTTAAAATATAAATTTGCATCAGTTTTTCCCAAAGTAAGAGTCATGAAAAACATACGATAAGTGTGAGAAAGCGCATAAAAATGCTACATAAAATAAAAATTTAGCACCTATAAACCATATCAATTTCACACTTATCAAATCAACCCACACTTAGCCTTTTGCTTGTCCTCAAGCAAAACTCTCAAGCACAAGTAATGCCAAGCTATTGGAAACTCAACAGAAAAGGAAGAGCACAAAAGAAAGGAATTGCTAGCTTTACCAATCATTGGGGCAATTCAAACTATTTAAACAATTCATTCTTTTGAGAAAACATGAAGTCATTCGAAGCTAACAAATGAGAAACAAAACCATAAGAGCCTAGCCATTAACCTTGAGCCAATCCACCTTTTTCCTTCACAAACCACAGAAACGACAAGGGGCAAGAAGTAAGATCATATTCCATCGTACCTTTCAATGCCACATACTCTTGATCCATAAGAGAAAATAACCAAAATTCAGCATAGCATTTGCATAAATACTTCAATTAAAGCGCTTTCAATTTCTTTCACCACAAACTTTTCTCTCCACCCATGTAGCGGCTTTAGGTCAACTATCCCAGATCACAAGGACCTTAGGTAGCTAGGTGATAAAACACCCTAAAAGACTTAATAACCAAGTGGACGAGGCCTGATTTGGATCAGAATTAAATTAGCATGCTTAGGATCAGCGGAGTACCTTGCCTTGTTCTTTTTCAACCATTTCAATCCAATTCATTCCAAGGCTCAAAGCTAAGAGCAAAGTTCAGATGGAGAATATTCTCATTTATTTCAGCACTTTCAGAACAAAGACTTCAATTTAGCAATTAAAAACCATAGAAATTTCAAATTTTGCACCCCAAGACCAGCTAACCAATAATACTTCCTCTATGACTCCCTTCCAAGTTGAGCAACCACAGCTAAACTGTAGCAAATGCAAGAGAAAAGAGCTCAAAGACGCATAAAAACAAGGGGCGAAGAAGCGTACCCCACCCCACACTTAGAGTGAAGCAATGTCCTCATTGCTTAGAAAGAATTAACATTGCGCAAGCAATCCAACAGGGAAACAAAATCGCACACAACAATACAGAGGGGAGCATGTGAAACATAAAAGAGTGAAAAGAAAAAAGAATACTCCCCAGAGTCTGCTCAGGGTGTGTAGCAAGGCCAACCCCACACTTGAGTTCAGCTAAGTGACAAAGTAACCAAGCTCAGAAATATAATCTACATAGCCATAAGAACTCAAGTGGAACTGGACAAAATCATTAGGATAAAAATAAGAGCCAAGGCTCTTGTATTAAGCATAACAGTAGCCGCCAAGACACCACAAACAAATAAGAAAAGAGAAAAATAAAAAATTAAACTAAGAAAACAAAAAGAAATACAAACTAGTGGGTTGCCTCCCACCAAGCTGCTCTGCTTTAAAGTCTCTAGCTAGACTCATCGACCAGATTCAGAGAGGAGAGGAAAAGGGAAGGGTCCCACAGCATCCAAAAGCCAAGGTGCGCAGCTTCCTGAATTTATGCTTAAGGCGCCATAGAATGGACTTCTTCTTAGGTAGCGCCGACTCCAAAATAGGGGTAAAAGAGTCCTGTTGTACCTGGACAAAAGAAACACCAAGCAAACCAGTAGAAACATCAGTAGGACAAGTATACCTCTTGAGACGGGCCCCATTAACTTTGAAGATTTCACCCTTCTTGTTCTGTAATTCAAAGGCACCATAAGGAGTCACACCACAACCCTGAAAGGACCAGCCCAGTGAGACTTGAGCTTCCCAGGGAAAAGCTTCAACCGTGAATTGTAGAGCAGAACCAAGTCTCCTATTTTGAAGTCTCTTTTAAGGAGAAGCTGGTCATGGAACCTCTTGGTCCGCTCCTTGTAAATCTTCGCATTGTGGTAAGCTCGATCCCTCAACTCCTCTAGCTCAAAGAGTTGTAGCTTCCTCTTCTCACCAGCAGTACTTATGTCAAAATTCAGGGCCTTGATAGCCCAATAAGCCTTGTTCTCAAGCTCTACTGGGAGATGACAGGACTTCCCATAAACCAATCGAAATAGTGACATACCAATGGGAGTCTTATAGGCTGTGCGGTAGGCCCAAAGAGCATCATCTAGCTTCAGAGCCCAATCCTTCCTGGAGGAATTAACCGTCTTCTGGAGGATCCACTTCAACTCCCTATTTGACACTTCAGCTTGCCCATTCGTCTGAGGATGGTAAGCAAGGGCAACTTTGTGATGCACCCCGTACTTAGCCATCAGGGCATCAATGCTCCGATTGCAGAAGTGTGTACCTCCATCACTAATGATAGCTCGAGGGACGCCAAAGCGTGTGAAGATGTGCTTCTTTAAGAATTTGACCACCGTCTTAGAATCAGCATGCTGGCAGGGAATCGCTTCAACCCACTTGGACAAGTAGTCCACTGCCACAAGAATATATTGGAAACCCTGAGAAGAATGAAAGGGTCCCATGAAGTCAATACCCCAGCAGTCAAAAAGCTCAACCTCTAAAATGTCATGCTGAGGCATCTCATATCGCCTAGAGGTGTTCCCCATACGCTGGCAACTGTCACAGTGAGTGTAACACCCCAACTACAAACAACACATTTAACAACACTTGCAGCGGAAATCATAACTCACAACATAACTTAACTCCTTGGTGTTACACGCCGTTAGCCACCCACGTGACTAACAAGGCTAACATACATACATCGTACCGGTATGATGGACTAAACTCCCGAGCAACTACACATTAATCCCGTTCCATGTTCAACATTCATTATACACTTACATTACAACTGTACCGAGTAATTACCAACTAACGCCGATACAATTTCGGTCTTACTACACCTACAACACATCCACAATTTTCATGACTACCCACATACAATCAACTACCCGTCCTACTCTCGAACGGCTTCCAGTTCCTTGTACCTGAAAAGTATGGGAGCCCCCAAAGGGGGTCAGCACCTTTGCTGGTATGGTAATCCCGCAGCCCGCATGCTACCGGGCCACACACAACTATTTGTCTTCTTAGCATGCGGTTGATTTATTTCAAACATGCACAAACTCACACACATATCATGCTTATAAGCAACATCCATTAATAGAATACAGACACAAGGTTAGCACACTCAACATAAAACAACACACTTCACTTTATAACATACACAACTTAATTTCACTCTTCTTAGAGTACATGAACTTCACTTAGGGAGTGCCGGGGTGATATAAGCCCGAGCACAACATACATACATTTCCTTTACTTGAGTGGCGGCCTCATATAGGACCGATCACAACATACATAATATCCCCCTAACTCCAATAGTGATGAGGTAGGTAAGCCTTGGTTAAGCTTGTGGGTGGTTGTAATTCCAGGAGGAAGAACAACCGTAACATAACAAAGAGGGAGTCGAAGCGAACTTAGGCATCGACACCCTACCAACATTATACATAATTTCCCGCCTAGCCCGATATGGAGGTCGGGTAGGTAAGCTTTGGCTAAGCTAATGGGAGGTCGAAATCCAATGAAGGAAATCAACCCTTAACATAACAGGATGGGAGTTAATTCTCATATATGTATTAACTCCCAAACAACACGCGCGACCGGAATAACCGGATTCCTCTCCATACATAACATATACTTATTAGTTAGAGGTTCCCTTATGGAACTTATCACATAGTGTTACTAACTCGGTTAGACACATAAGGGGTGTAATATCCCTTTTTAACAAACATGGATAACTGTATCCAATAACAACAACACATATCTAACAAGCCACATACATCACACATAGTCACAACATACACTAACGCACGGATAGCCGCAGTTAGAACGTTCCCGTGGGTTGGGACGTTGATTCCGAATACCGATCTCTTATGTGAACCTAAGGTCGGTTAACTATTATTTAACACCTAACTAAGGTTAAGCGGTATCGGAATTAGTTACGCCACAATAATGAATTACGGTAAACTCATTTCATGCTTTATCTTGCAAGGTGGCAAACACACAGAAAAACACATTGGCATACAAGCCGGTGTAATCCGGTAGGACACAGGTTGCAAGAAAACCATACCTGTCACCGTGGGGAATTACTTTACCGGGTGTTCTCACGTTCCTCGGTTCACACTTGTTCCTCATGTCTTACTCTTGAACCACTATTTACATGTCAAATGGTTCAATTAATATTAAGGCATTACGGTAGGTACATAATTGTTACTCCCGTACTTACCCCGTTATCCCGTTATTTCGGTTTAACTTTGTGTACTTAAACTCACAACTTTCTCAATCATTTCCAACACTTATTTATACTTATTAGGACCTTTATAAGTCACCAAACAACTCCTAAACATCATCTAAAACTAATACCATTCAATCCCCCATGTTTAGAACCCTTAAAAACACTTCTTAGGCACTTCTGGGGGTGGTCCGGGACTTGGTCCTTACCCAAGGTCCCGGACCAATCAAAGAACAAACTCTCGGCGATTTTTCATACCCTGGTCCGGGACTTGGTCCTGGACTAAGGTCCCGGACCACAACCTGGTTTAAGTCTCGAATTGTTTTTAAATGCGGTCCGGGACATGGTACATATCCTAAGTCCCGGACCCTGCTAAAAGCTGCTATTGAGGACATTTTTCAACCCCTAACCAACCCTTAAACCACTCTCAAACTTTCCATAATCTTTCCACAAGTTTCCTACATAATTAAACACCTCAAAACACACCTTAAACCACTCCAAATCATTGGTTTAATCCACCACCCAATTCTTGCTCAAATTCAACAAATTCAATTTCTCACATTTTGCATTTTGCACTCTTTTGCATTTCTAACTTCTTCTTGTTAGTTTTTACATCCTACCAACCCCACCAAATGCATCAATGACCCTTACACATCATTCCTAGACAATTGCATCCTCCAAACCCAAGTTCACTCCTTGTTTCACAAGTTATAAACACCAATTCTTTTTCTTTGGAATTCTAAGTTCCTATCACCATTATGCTACAGATTTTGTACCCTTCCAATATCATTCTCCTTCTACCATTACAAGGTCATCAAGTATCTCAACTCAACCACATACACACCTAGCTCCTCCAGTTTACCAAGTCACCTAAAAACACTTATTTTCTATCGAAATTTCGCCATAACCTCCCCATAAACTTAACATCTCCCAAACCATCAATTCACATCAATTTACAATCCTAATCTAGCCACACCCTTGAAGGGTCCTACCAGCACACCATATCAATCCAAATTCAACAATATCACAATCTAGCTCCAAAACTTAATGAACCACAATATAACCACAACTCAAATCATTTGGCTCCAAGGCCCTCAATTCAAACCAACATTTCACAAAATCCAAATAACCACAATCAAGCACATTTTTGCTCCAGATTTTATTTCATCTTTTATTTTCCCAAACCCACTCCTAAAACAAATAATATAGGCATTTAAGGTAGATTCCTTACCTTAATCCACAAGTTTCTCCTTAATTCTCCTCTTGTTCCTCCTCTCCTCAAAATCGGTCAAGATGGAAATGGAGTTTCCAAACTCCATTCCAACATTCAAGAAACACAAAATACATTCCATTAATCATCTAAACCCTTATGAAATCTCAATTCAACAAAAGGGCTTAGAGCACAAGTTAGGGTTTTACCTTTGTTGATTTTTGAGTGGTTTTCAACTCTTGAATCTTAAGAGGGACTCCCACCACCATTTAAAGCTTGGAGAAAATCTCAAACAAGGAGGAAAAGCTAGTCATTACAAGGGCCAAAATCGGCCAAGGTGGGAAAATGGAGAAAACATGACTTTTTCATGGATATTTTTACCTTGATAGAAAGAGGAAGCTTCAAGCTTCAAAATGGTGTGCTTTTCTCTTCAAATGGCCAACACCCACGAAAATGAAACTCATCCTTTTCGAATTTTGAAAAGAGAGGGTGATAGAGGATGATGAGAGGATGAAGAATATGTAGTTATTTTTGTGATTGGAGCTTTAATGAAGCTTGGGCATGAGCTAGAAGATGGAGTAGCCATGAGAGGGGGGAAAGAAATCGCTGGCACCAGAGGGGAGGAGAAGAACGATGGAGGAAGGAGAAAGAGAGGAAAGAGAAAAGGAAAAGAGAAAGTGAGGGAGGAGAGAGAGGGTGGGGGCACCTTTTTATTTTTTTGTTTTTGCTTTTGACATATTTATTAGTTAACTAGTCATGTGTGAGGGGCTATGTCATATAACATTAATAAAACCGGCCCACATAACTGTTATAGGCTGGAGCGTTTTTCGTCTTTTACAGCAAACGCTCGTTAATTTACCCGGTTTAGCACTATTCACTAACCAGGCCCGTTTTCCGGAATTTTCTCGTTTATTTAATTTTAATGGTTATTATAGTCCCATTAATGTTTATTTATAGTTATATGATCAACTATAATTTTTTACGGGGTCATTCGACTGTTTAAAGTCACGTTTTCGGGTTTTCTCGAAAAACGCGCTTTAAGACTCCGTTAGCGTTTTAACGCATTATTTGAATCCGTTTTCTTCCGGAATTTTTCTCACATGTTCTTAATGTGTAATTAAGGTATAAAAATATATTTATAACCCTATTGGAGGTTATATATCTCCTAAAATAATTAAATACGCGTTTTCACGCTTTGTGACTTTTACGTATTTTCTTTTTCTTTTTGGTTTTCATTTCTTCACCAATGATCTTAAGGATTTAATTAGCCTTAGAAATTATAATTACATAATTAATTAACACATTAAGGTTTGGGGTATTTCAGTGAGCCACAAAATTTTGACAATCCTTATGCAGTGTGGGCCAATAGAATCCGGATTCCAAAACCTTGGCTGCTGTCCTATGAGATCCATGATGGCCTCCAGCTTCCCTTGAATGACAAAACTCCAGTACGCTGTTCACCTCATCATCGGGAAGACACCTGCGAATTAAACCATCTGCACACACTCGAAACAAGTGAGGGTCTTCCCAAATATAATGACGAGAATCAGAAAGGAATTTCTTTTTCTGAGCATAGGAGAAATCATGAGGAACAACACTAGAAACGAGAAAATTAGCCAGATCAGCATACCAAGGCTCTTGCAGTTTGGAAATACTGAAAACGGTTTCATCAGGAAAGAATTCATTAATAGGAATACCATCATCAGGAGTTACCATCATAGAGAGATGGTCAACAACCATTGAGTTTCCCACTCTTATCCCTCACCTCTATGTCGAATTCCTGTAGAAGAAGAATCCAACGTAGCAAGCGAGGCTTGACCTCTTTCTTAGCAAACAAATATTTAAGAGAGAGTGGTCAGTATGAATAATCACTTTACTTCCCCATAAATAAGATCTGAACTTATCTAAGGAGAAAACCACTGCCAGAAGCTCTTTCTCAGTGGTAGTGTAATTTCTCTGAGCATCATTAAGAGTTTTACTCACATAAGCAATAACTCTCAAAACTTTGTCTTTCATTTGGCACAGGGCTGCACCTACTGCAAGTCACTAGCATCACACATAATCTCAAATGACAATGACCAGTCAGGAGAAACAACAATAGGGGCAGCAACCAACTTTTGCTTAATTAAATTGAAGGAAGAAAGACATTCTTCAGAAAACAGAAATGGGGCATCTTTCAGAAGCAGATCAGTCAACGGTTTAGCAATTTTTGAAAAATCCTGAATAAACCGACAATAGAATCCTGCATGCCCAAGAAAAGCTCTTACCTCCTTAACACAGGTAGGTGCTGGAAGCTTCTCGATAACTTCCACTTTAGCTCTATCCACCTCTATCCCTTTAGCATACACCTTGTGGCCCAACACAATCCCATCATTTACCATAAAATGGCATTTCTTTCAATTGAGAACCAGATTTGTCTCCTCACATCGGCCTAGGATAAGATCAAGCTGCGCTAAACAAACATCAAAGTCAGAACCATAAACAGAAAAATCATCCATAAATACCTCTATGCTCTGCTCAATGAAGTCTGCAAAAATAGCCTGCATGCAACGCTGAAAAGTGTCTGGGGCATTGCACAACCCAAATGGCATCCGTCGATAAGCAAAGGTTCCATAGGGGCAAGTGAAAGTAGTCTTGTCCTGGTCCTCAGGTGTAATGGGGATTTGGAAATACCCTGAAAATCCATCTAGGAAACAGTAATATTCCTGACCAGCCAATCTTTCTAGCATTTGATCAATAAAAGGAAGAGGGAAATGATCTTTCCTTGTGGCAGAATTTAAACGTCTGTAATCAATACACATACGCCAACTAGTAATTTTCCTCTGAGGAATAGACTCACCTTGATCACTGATAACAACCTCAAACCCACCTTTCTTAGGCACAACTTGTACAGGACTTACCCAAGTGCTGTCAGAAATGGGGTAGATGATCCCAGCGTCCAGAAGCTTCAACACCTCCTTCTTTACAACTTATTTCATATTGGGGTTGAGGCGACGCTGGGGCTGTTGGATAGGCTTATAGTCTTCCTCCATATAAATGTGATGAGTGCAAGGCTGGATCAATTCCCTTGATATCAGCCAAGGTCCATCCAATGGCTCTCTTATGCCTCCTGAGCACCTCTAGTAACCTAGTTTCCTGCCCAGAGGTCAAAGTAGAAGAGACAATGACAGACAAAGAATTGTTATCAGCAAAAAGACATATTTCAGATTAGAGGGGAGCTCCTTAAGCTCAAGAATTGGAGGCTGCTCCACAGAAGGAACAGGTCGCTGAATATCTCTATCAAGCCTATTCAATGGAGGGTGATAAGCTTGAAAACCTGCCTTCCGTCTCTCAACGTGAGCTAGAGCTGCATTAACCTCAACGTCATAAGTCTTATCTTCAACAGAAGAGACAAGAACATGTTCCAAAGGTTTAGAGTCAGTAAAAGAAGAAGAAGAAGAAGATAGAGAATAAACCTCGTCATCAGCAGAAAGTTCACATACCTCCCCTTCCTCATCAACGAGACTTACCGACATAACTGAATGAGCGGAAGTGGAACTGAACTTCATCATCTTTTTCATATCAAATTCAATCTTTTCGTCCTCGTACCGCAAGGTGATTTTACCATCATGGACATCTATGACAGCCTTGGCAATACTCAGAAAAGGACGTCCTAGAATGAGAGGAACCTCCACATCATCATCCATGTCTAGAACCACAAAGTCTGCTGGGAAGATGAAGCGGTCAACCCCCACCACCAGATCTCGCACAATCCCCATCGGTTTAATTTCAGATTTGTCAGCCAGTTGGAGCTTGAAAGGGACTGGGTGTAGCTCTCCTCCTCTCACCTTCAAGAAGGTGGCATAAGGCATAATGTTGATACTCGCACCTAGGTCACATAGACCACTGCCGCAGTCTACATCACCGATAAAGCAAGGCACAATGGGATTGTCCGGATCTTTCTGCTTAGGAGGAAGTGCTCGAAGAAGAAAGCAGTAGAGCACTCCTCAGTCAGGTGGACAGTCTCCTTGTCTTTCTTTTTCTTATTTTGAGTGAGGAGATCCTTCAGAAATTTTACATAATTCGGCATCTCCTGTAGAGCATCAATAAGAGGAATATCAAGAGTCAGTTTCTTAAAAATACTTAAAAATTTAGCAAACTGCTCATCTAAGTGCTTCTTCTTCATCTTATTTGGAAATGGGGAGTTCTACTTGCTTAGGAGTAGAAGAAGGCACATCAATATGAATAGTAGAAGGGGGGGAGAAGGAGGTGGAAGATTAGGAACCTGCTCATACCACGTAAAAACACCACAGGTGGAGTTGTAGACCCTGATGGTACACCGACAAGGGGAGGGTCAACCTCTTCACCAGTTTGGTCTACATCCACTTGGTCTTGATGATTATCTGCCAACTGTTTCCCACTCCTCAACTGCACTGCAGCACCAAACTCATCTACAGACTGAGCCTTAGAAGATACACCACAATTGCAGATCCTCAAGACCTTGGCCGTCTCCCTCGGGTTTTGCTGAGGTTGAGATGGAAACGAGCCAGACTGCCTTTGCTGCTGCTGATTGGCTAGTATCTGATTCATCTATTGTTCAAGATTCTTCTGACCAGTGATCAAGGATTGATTGATAACCTTTTGATCTTGCATGTGTGTGTTCTGTGTGGTAGCCATATAAGCTATCAAATCCTGGAGCTGCTCCATCTTTAAGTCAGAGGCTGATTTAGCTGGTGGCTGGTACGAGCTTTGACCCTGTTGCATCTGTCCCTGAGGACGAGCCTGAGTGTACGGCTGCCTAGAAAAACCTGGGGGACCTTGCACATTTCTCTGTAAAAGATTAGGATTAGAAACATCATTGGAATTACCATACCTGAAGTTCTGGTTTTGATTTCGATTCCATGTCTGTTGGTAATTCCCTTGTCCCAAGAAGTTTGCATTTTCAGCACACCACATTTCCTCCAGTTGAGGACATACTTCAAAAGGGCGGTCTCCACCACAATGAGAGCATAGAATATAAGAAGAAGAAGCTATTACCTTGACCTGCTGAGGGGCTTGACCATTAAGTAAAAAGTCATCAAACCTCTTAACCAAGGAACTCACTAGAGTCGATTGCTGAGCCTGATACTCTGCCATCTGCTCCATCCAAGGATCCAAATTCTTAGCTCCCTTGGCACTCACAGTCATAGTCCGACTCCCCTCAGCTCCCCACTGACAAACCTCCTCGATGTAGGTCTCCATGGCCGCCATAAAATCAGTTCCAGATCGGTTGAGGATGTCTCCACCCAAAGCTGATCTAACCTCTGCCTTATGAATGTGGTGCAACCCATGGAAGAACGTCATGGGAATACACGTGAGGTCTTGCCCATGGTGAGGACATTCAATCACCCTTGTAAACCACTGATTCATGAGTGTAAGATAGCACTGAGTTCGATTAGTGAAGCAATAGTAGTATTCGAATCCAGATCATGTAATAAGGTAACTGATAAGTTAGCTAAATTAGGCCTTGGATGGGACTTGGGCTCCCGAGAGCTGTTTTGCCCCCCAGATTGTATCATACCTCTGATTGTAGAGGATTATGTCTTCTATGATCTAATAAAATGACCCGAGGGTCCTGTTTTTTGACAACAAAAAAACCATTCAGCCAAACCAAATCACTAAGCACTTTCATAGCATTAGGCCAAATATGAGAACCTTTTCTAATGTGAATGATAAGAGAAAGATGACCACTTTTAATACAAAACTATTTTTTTCTTTATATTCAAAGCTAACTTTAGTCCCATCACCATTGCTTTTGCTTCAAAGATACAAGCATACACCTCACAACCACCGCCTTTGATTGCTGCACCAAGGACTTTTTCATCTGATCTCAAACACACCGCTTCCCACCACCCCTTCCTTTGAGCTTCGATCCACCCATATTTCCACCACCCCCTAAGGTTCCTCTTCCATTTTATCGTCTGGGAAACCACATTCAATCCCCATCGTTTGAAACAGTACCGAGGAAGCTCCAAGTTTGACTCTATCCCCACTCCATCGACTTTGTTGTTTCATGAACCACTTGACACCTAACAAATCAAATGGTCAATGTATGAGTAATAAAATCATTCACCTCATAATTTAAGGACCATATAATGAAAAAAATAATTCAGTCATAGAGCTCGTGGTCAGATAAGTTATTTTGAGTACACTCCCCCCTTAATTCCTTTCAAAGCGATTTAACCTGCCCACACTTGAGTATAACATGTTTTAGGATATCCTAGCCCCCGCACTAAGGGCACCTATCATCATTTCCCCCACACCGCCTTGTGTTCTCCACTTTGTAGGGAAAAGCTTTATTAATCACTCTACATGCAAATAAATCCAACCTTGGGTAAAAGATTGTATTTCCTAATTTTGCTCATCACCAACTTCATCTTACCCGTCGATGAGGCCCTAGGCTCTAAAGCCTTTTTCTGCTAAAAAGGGGTAAATTGATTTGAGCAAGAATATGCCATTTTCTTCACACCCCAATACCATCCATTTGGTTTGGACGACTACGCCAATGGTATTCGCAATATCATATCGGCATCATCTTTGGGAATAAAAGCTCTGGCTTTATTTTCATCCCAAATTGCTTCATTTTGGAGAGCTCACTGACTTTAATTTTTCCTCGACTTGGCCACTAGTGTTCCAACCCTAAGGGTTACCATTAGGCTTCTAAGGGATCCATCTATCAAAAATATAAGTCATGTTTCTGTCACCAATGTACCTTCCTACACTTGCCTTAAGGTACCCTCAAGGCACCATGGATAGACCTCCATATTGGACTTGAACCGATCCCATCTAAGCCTCCAATTAAGAGGTTGCACTCTGAAAAATACCACGTCTTCATCCGCCTTGCCAAAAGAGAGCCTGGGTCATTCAGAATTTACCATCCCTGTTTTGCAAGAAGAGCAAGATTAAAACTTTCAAGATTTTTGAACCCCATCCCACCTTCGGACTTATTTCCACATAAATGATCCCAACCTTTCCAATCAAAGAATCTCATTCACTTTGAACCCTTCCAGCAGTACGTCCTAATAAGACATTCCAATTCATTAACAAAGCATTTGGGAAACCGAATAATAGTCATCACATAACTGGGGATAGCTTGGAGCACACTTTATTGAGAACTAAGCACCCCGCTTGAGGAATTTTGTCTGCTGTGAGTCCCGGGTTTTGAACCTTATCCTCTATTGATTAGGATTTACTCAGGCTCTAGGTCCACTTATAACTTAAGTCTAAAAACTATGGTATAAAACAAAAGTCCTTATGACCTAAGGTTAGCCCACTGGAACCTATTTAGAGTTGCCACCTAATTTTTACCTATAGTAAACTAGGAAAGGTTGAGATCGGGTTTGGGGGCTTGATATATAGCTTTTCAGGTTCAATTTATTTTCATTACCCTTCAAACCTATACTTATGTCATAAATGGCTTATTATAAAATTGATTTAACCTAAGTGTGCAAGCTTCTATATTTTGGGGGTTTAACATTTTTTTACAGGAATTGGAAGTGAAATTGAAACTACCTAAACTGGGTCTCTACTACCGAATTAGGTCAAAATTCTTTTTATTTTGTGACCATGGACCCTAATCTATCTACTTAAATAGAAAGTTCAAACTTTTAAAAGATTAAAAGTTTTAGATGTTCAGGGTAGGCCCGGACTTACCTAATTTTTACAAGTTCTTGTCTCATACCTCAAAATTTAGGGTTAGGTAGCTTAGGAGATCCTACAGCTATTGGTGATTGAAAGTTTTATTTTGACACCGAATTAATGATGAAAATTTGTGAACAAATTTGTAACACCCCAACCGTTAATCTCGTCATTACCTCTTAAACTGTTACTAATTACTCCTACTCACGCAGCGGAACTCTAATTACAACGAGGGGTGAAACAACGCCGTTAGCCACCATGTGGCTAACCAGGCCTTTCTTACATACCGTAACGGTCTGATGAACTGGAACAACCGAGTACTTCATACAAATACAATACTCAATTCACTTCTTTACTATACCGAGTCTACATATACGGATGCCGATAACATACTCGGACTTACACCTCATTTAAATGCATAAGTAATTACGATCTAACTACCCACGCTTCATAGCTGTCCCCGTCCTACTCTCTCGAACGGTGGTCAGCTTCAAGTACCTGCACACTAAAAACGTTCCCCCTAGGGGGTCAGCTTACGCTGCGCATGAAATTCGCATATACCGCGTGCTAACCGCGGTACGCCGACTACTTTGGGTCGGATATACATGGAGTTCATTTTAAACAAACAACATGCATCATGGCAATACAATATATATGTATCACACAAGGAATCTACATCCAATCACGGAACACGATTCCTAACTAACATAACAATGTTGTTAGTGGTAACTGGTTACTCTTAGGCATTGAGGGTTATTCCTCACTATGCCTTGTTTACGTATTCAATGCCTCACCCGCTCTCTCGGGTTACTTATTCGTATACACACCCATTCTCTTGGGCTTCTCATTCATATACTTACCCATTCTCTCGGGTTACACATTCATATACTCACCCCTTTCTCTCGGGTTACACATTCATATACTCACCCCTTTCTCTCGGGTTATTTATACTCATTATCTCACCCACACTCTTGGGTTATTTATAACTCACCCACACTCTTGGGTCATTCATACTCAAGCTCTTGAAGATTCTCGAGACACTACAGGTCTCCTACGTCACGCTTGTTACTCTTATTACATACTTAAGCCAAAACTCATGGCTCTCTAGCATAGTCTTACTTCCCCGGTTTCGACCCTACTCTGGGTCTAGCATGGTGGGAAGGTTCAACTAGCTCACGGAACTCTCTCTTAGTTCCTATCTCTTTACTTAGGTCCGACTACTCTCGGACTACTCTCGTTCCCATACACTCCTCTCTCGGAGTTATAGTAATATCATGTATATTAGTCTAGAAGCATCATTCACGATGTTTCTAATGACTTGGGAACTTTACTTAAATCGGGTAATCTTAGGTTTAAGTGTTACCCTCACAATCATATGCTTGTACATTCGGATATTTTCTTATACCGGGTAAAATCCTCATATAAGAGGTCGACCGTATCTCAAGGGAGTCACATAGTCCCTTAGGTCTCTTTACCTTTCTTACATGTTTACATTATTGGACTAACTTCAATCCTCTCGATGGAGGTCATTTATCTCTCCACTCATATTTATCTCGTGGATTGTTTCAATAAGGTTCTCTAACCGTTATCGGGTATATACTCAACCCGTACATCTCCTCACATTTTAGGGAGTTCATATGTTTGTGTTATCGTTATTCTTTAATCGATAGCTTGTGTGTGTTTGCATAATACCATTGGTTATGTGACTACCCGTTCAACGGGTTTCTAGTCAATCAGTACTCACTAAGAGTCGGTCTATGCACTAAGTTAGACCACACCGGCATACAAGTATGTTAGCTCATTCAACATACATCAAGGCATACATAATCAAACAAGGGATTATTTTCATGCTTTAATCTTGATTAAGCCGGCACACAAACACACAAATCAGAGTAACTCGGTTAGCATACGGGGCATGAGAAAATCATACCTTTCACCGGGGTTTTTACTTTTACCGTGTCATCTCACCAAGCTCGGGTCACGCATGGTTCTCTGATAATGTTTCAACATTATTATTAATACTAATATCATACGGAACATAATAAAATGTTACTCCCGTAGTTACCCCGTTATCCCGTTATCTTGGTTTCACTCTTGTTCGTTTGAGTTCTCACTTCTCAAACACTTCTAACACTTTATCACACTTCCTAGGACCTTTACATGTCACCAAACACAAAGGCCTTAACATCTTATAACATCATTAACATTCAAACCCCCATCATTTACAATCTTTAAAACACTCACGGCATGATTCTGGGGGTGGTCCGGGACTTGGTCCTTACCCTAAGTCCGGACCAATACTCGTCACTACTCTCGGGTGGAATTTCAACACTGGTCCGGGACCTTGTCCCTATCCCAAGTCCCGGACCAAACACAGCCTGCACTCTCGGCCTAAATAATGGGTGGTCCGGGTCCTTGTCCATGGACTAGGTCCCGGACCCTGCTAAAACCTGCAACATACATCATTTTTCAAACCCCAATTCAATCCTTAATCCACACCCAATCTTTGCCTAATCTTTCCACAAGATTCCTACATGATTAATCACCTTAAAAACATGCTCTAAACCTCTTCAAATCATGGGTTAAACCCTTACACAATTTCTTGCTCCAAGTCACAATTTCTTTCATTCTCATTTCTACACTAATGCACACTTGTGCATTCTCAAACCTCTCTTGGCACTTGCATCTGTTCTCTCTTAATTTGACCAACCCAAACTTCCAAGATAATGCACACCTCATACCAAGTTCCAAGACTCACTCTTAAAACCTAATATCTTCTCTGTTTTCTAAAAACTCCTAAGGCACTCACACCACCTCTTTTGCTACAGATTTTTGCACATCTCACCACAATCATCCTCTCATATTATTGGGTGATCATTTCCCAATTAAAACTCCAACAACACCTAGCTAACCCTAGGTTATTCTCCACACAACACATCACTTAAACCACTCAAATTTCTACACAAATTTTGCCATAACTTGGCCACTTTTCTAACTTTGCCCAAAACTCATTTCTTCACATAATCATCCTAAAACTACCAAACCCACAGGGTTCTACCAGCATACATACAAAACATAAAATTCATCACTTCCACAAATGCATCACAATGCATAATCCAGAAAGTTCATAGCTCATTAACAAACACTTATTTCACAAATGTTTTCTCACTTGTATTATTTCTTTACAAGCACAATATCATCACAATTATCCTATCTCAACAAATCACATTCCCCACACTGTTGGGTTCATTCCTTTATTTATTTTCCCTTCCCAATGCTAAAACATTAAGTTAGGCGACAAGGTAAATTGTTTACCTTACTTCAAAGCCTTACTCTTTTCACTCATCTTCTTTCTCTTCTCTTTTATCTTGATTGGAAATCGCCAAAGGCTGCCAAGAAATTGCCCATCTCCCATTCAATGTTCAAGGCAAGAAATGAGTTTAAGTAAAAACACTTAACCTCATTAATTTAAAATGCTTAAAGCTCTAAAATTGTGATTACCTTGAAACCCTAAGATGGGGTTTTGATCAAGAATCAAAGAGTAACTCCCTCCAAGCTCTTATGGATTGAAACAATGCTCATAAAAGATAATAAACAAAGCTCCATTAGAGACCAAAATCGGCCAAGGCATAAAATGGAGAAAACAAGACTTTTTCATGGGATTTTACCTTGATAAAGAGGGAGCTTCAAGCTACCTAATGGTGTGCTTTTCTCCTCAAATGGGCAACACCCACGAAAATGAAACTCACCATTTTCGAGTTTTGAAAAGAGAGGATGGTAGAGGGTGATGAGAGGATCACAAATATGTACTTATTTTTGAATTCGGAGCAAGGATGAAGCTTGGGCATGAAGGAGAAGGTGGAGAAGCTTGCTTGGCTCCAATGGCGTACAGCACCCAGAGGGAGAGGGAGAAATCGTGAAGAAGGAAAGAGAGAAAAAGAAAAGAGAATGGGAGGAAAAGAGAGAGAGGAAATTATTTATGTTTTTGCTTTTACTTTTCTCTCTCCTCCTTTTCTTTCTTTCTTACTTATTTACTAGCTTAGAGTGTGTGGTGAGTGGGTGACTCACCAATAAAACCGGCCCCACTATATTAGTAAACTGGAGCGTTTTCGTTTCTTACAGAAAAGCTCGTTATTTTACCCGGTTTGGCACTATTCACTAACCGGGCCGTTTTTCGGATTTTCTCGTTTTTTATTTTTAATGGCTATTAAGCTTCCATTAATACTTAATTATAGTTATATAATCAACTATAATTTTTACGGGTCCATTTGACACTTAAAGTCACTTTTCGGGTTTCTCGAAAAACGTGCTTTAAAACTCCGTTGGCGTTTAATCCATTATTTGGATCTGTTTTCTTCGGGAATCATTCCCGTATAATAATTAGGCCTAACTAAGCCTAGGAATCCATCTCGGACCCTCTCGAGATCATATATCTCTTATACTTATTTAACGCGCATTTTAGCGTTTTCGCTTTTTCAAGCGTTTCTCTTTTCTTTTGGTTTTATTCTTTTTACCAATACTCTTTAGGCACCATTAGGCCCTTAATAATTTATATTAGTAATTAAATCACCATTTTTAGATCCGGGGTATTAAAATCTACCCCCTTAGGAACTTTGTCCTCAAAGTTGGTGAATCTAGATGGTTACTCTCATGGCGTACTATGCCAAGGTTATAAGACGTATAACCTTACAGACTCCACAAGTCTGTCTCATTTCATACTACACATACACACACATATCACAGCATGTATAGCAATCAAAAATACTCTTTTACTCTCTCCATGGAATCGGTCCGAAGACAAGAAGGCACTACAGTCCTCGAATCCATATTGAGTAATATACTACTGATCCCTCAGGTACCGGTCACGTTGAACACTTACTCTTTCTGGTTCACGGCCGTTTCATGACAAATGGGCACTTACTCTTCTGGCCCACGGTCCCTTCGGTTCTGATCAAAACGTTACACATATACATATCCTCAGGCACTCTGGTTGACTCACTCAACACAGGAACTCAGGGTACTCTCCCGTCCCGTTGCCTTTGGAAAAATCACACAGACACAAGCCCCCCCAACGGTCACTTAGGACCGCCGCACGTACGTGCGCAATGGTTTCAAAACTAATACACGCCCACCGTTCTACCGGTCATCAAGACTTAAGGCTCAGCCATCGGCGGGTGATAGCGGTTTCAAAACCAGTTTCATTTCCATCTTCATACTTGAAGGAAATTCTTTTTCAAAAGTTTGAAAATTCTTTTTAAACATCACAAACTCCAAATCAGATTTATGGTAGCTGTATTCTTTCTTGGCGTGATTACTTGTGACCACTATAGGGAGCTTCAGGAATCATCTAACCCTGATGTGATCAGCATCAGTGTTGAACTATCCTTCCACCCCAATTTGTGTTCGGTTTCCCTGATCGCTAGCAGATCAAGTTCCACCTCCCACGTCAGTTTCAAACAATCAGATAGTCAAACATTTTTGTTTTCTATCTTTTACTCTTTCTAGTCATATTCACGAAACAATTCGTTCAATTAATCTCTAGTTCCTAGTACTTAGGTCATTTGTCATTCTCATTGCTTCACTACTTTACCTAGGTATTCCATACTTATGGCTTCATTTACTCAAACTGTTGCACAATTTAAAACACATAACATACAACTCCAAAGGATGGAACTCACCATCTATCATTCTCCAATAAAATCACCTAGGGAACTCACTCCCTCTTAGGTTACACATCGGTTTCATGCCGATTCATCCTCGTTATGTCTCATGTCTAATCTCACTAGACATATACTATAGGGATTCTCATTCCCCAGGAGTTTCTCTACTCCTCTTTTCATATTATTACATACACATTACTCGCATCTCTCATGCATAATACTCATACTTACACGATGAATGGGTAGACATGTTTATGTAACATGAGTTCCAATCATCAAAATAATTTCTTTTGTGCTATGCACAAAGTAGTTTACGCACCAATACGTAAAAACATACTCTAAGCGGTTTCTCGCCCTACCCCCCTTAAAAGGGGTTACGCCCGCGTAACCAACCATATGTTATCACTGAACATTGGTTCATTAATTCGAGTATTATGAAGTGTTTAAACTCAGTACGGTTAATTAACTCATAACCGGGTTCGGTTCTAGCCTCTAAGGCTTCAAGGGGTTATGACATAGGTATATTAACCCTGAATCACGGTCCACAAGCTTCTGCTGCGTGACCTGATAAACTAGAGCTTATTCGCTTTGGTATTCTCAATGTATATCAATCGTCGTTGATAACTCTGTATACCTTCGTGGTTATTCGCTTACTTTTCCGACTTATTGTCGGTGAGTCACGCTTACTACTTAGCATGTAGTGCTTCCTCGTTTAATAGTGGCTCATGGATTATGTGTTCCTTGGTTCGGTGCCAGAGTTCTTCATTCATACTACTCTGCGTTTTTCCACATATCGATCCTGGGCCCTGTGGGTTACTGCCCACGTTCTTTGTGCATCTTTGGCCAATGGGCCGCACGGTTATCTCTCTAGATTCTCACCCAACAGACTTCGTCGACATTCCTCAATTCCTGGCTCTCCCACTCGATCATCACCGCACAAGTGCAATACCAAAACACTCAGTCATACAGAGTGCAGAAGCGTAAACCTTGCAGTAAATCTCTCATGGGATAGGAATGATCATGTCTCCATTACCACATTTTCTCATCAACTTCTGATCACTAGCTGAATATACTCTCACAATGGTCGCTCACTGCGTACCTTGGTTTTTCTCATTTTCATGGCATCCGCTACTACTTAGCTTCCGCCTAGGTGTTCACGCCATTTACACTGTGGCTCAACAACATACACTACTCTTTAAATCTCTCTGCGCACTTGCACACTGCTTACTCTGCAGTTCATATGGTACACATACAGTGTTCACTACTATCCGATTACTCTATCAGTTCCCTTTGTACTGCCATCAAGGTTCCTCTTTACACACTACTATAGTTCATATCCTCCTTGGCAATATACACATGCTCAAGTTTTGCTACACCGCTCTAGCGGTTCACATTACATACTTAGGTGTAGCCTTTCTGGAGGATTCACGCAAATGCCGCTCCATAGGCCCCATAATCACAAGTGGTATCCCCACTCTAAGGTAGTGGTTCATTCACCACTGTTCCTCTTATGCCTTTATGCATAGGTTTTACTACGTTTGGATCTACAAGTTGTAGTTGGTTCTATCGGCTTACAAGCCACCTTTCCTCGAGTCATGCTCCATGCGGGCTGTTTATACAGGTTTTCGCTTCTCCGTATACCATTAAATGGTTGGAGGTATTTCTGGGCTCTTGATATGGTAGTTTCATCACTCTTCCATACATGGAAGGCCCTTTAAGTAACTTGATATTTGTTGATGCCCTCTGGCAATCTAGGGTGTCCCGTGTTACGTGGGATCCCTTCGGGTTCTACCCGAGTGTTCGATTTAACACTTGTGTTTTCAACACGATGTTTCGTTCAACTACTGTTGACTCCGGCACCCTTCACGGATTGCTCCTGGGTGTTACCGAGTTTCGCCATTACTTCTGGCTTGAACTCATGGTTATGTTCAGTTGTGACTTCGCCTTGCGGCTATGTCCTTGACTATCCCGTTTAGGGTTGTAGTGTCTCTCTTTATTGAGTAGATCCTTGGTACCTTCTAATACCTTCTAGGTCTGGTCATTATTCTCTTCAGTGAGGTATAAAGTGGGAATTCTATCCCGTTTATCGTACATTAATAAGTTCATTTAGGCATTCGCCGTATTATTTACACTGGTATTCACCCAGTTATTAGGTATTTCCTGAGACATATCCAATGTGTGTTTAATACTCTGTGCCTCTCGCGTTTATTAACGCTATGTTCTTAGATCCATCATCTTACTGGATTCTTGACTCCCTTAACTTGGTAAGCTTTGTATTCTTCGATCATTCGAGATATCCAACTGTCTTGGTTCGAATTGGCTCTTTCGTCCGTAGTATGGAGTGGCCACTTCCCGTGCTCCGTACTCTACTTGTATACATACATGGAGTATCTTATTGATACGTTACCACCTACCCGACTAACTCATAATTGGTCTGTCAGGCCGCAAGCTCCTTTGGAGTGCGGTCGTTCCATGTCTCGTTTGTGTACACTTGTAGTGTCGGTCACGCCTAAGTGAAGTATTCTGTTGCCAACTCCTCTTGTATCGTCCTATGATAACTTACCGTGGTTCATGGTTTGGTTTTAAAAACTTTGGGGGTTTTTGGAAAAATTCATGTTTGAAAGAAAATTGGGTTTTAAAAGTAAGCTCTTCATGGCATTTCAATGCCGGCTGATTCTTATCCAGTCCAGCTTCTTGCTGGCCGGTATGTTCTTTATACAGTGGTCAGGCCTTTAGGCCTTTCCAAGGTTTCGTTTCAGAATTTTAGGGTTTGTGGTGCTATATTGGCTTCATTCTTGCCATCCTGGTACTTTGCAAGAAGTACTGATAGCTTGTCAAGGTCTTTTATTGGGTACCACTTGCCGTGGATTCGGCATTGCGCTGGGTACTGGCGGTTTTTGGGGTAACTCATACCGGTCACGGTATTGTTCACATTATATTTGGTAGCCTCGTTGGCTCTTCTTGATCCCCTGGTTGGATAACTGCTCCTTGGAGCTGCTTCTCATTCCTCTTGACATGACTGTCATTCATTTAGGTGCTCCTCCACTCTCGGAGTTCCTTAATTACTTTAATTCTATGCTTTACCTCGTTGCTCGTTCCCACGTCTTTACTGTGGTTACCGAGGTTTAGCTTATTTAGGTACTACTTTTGTAGTCCTATTCGGGTATATCCCGTAGTTATGCTCGTAGCTGTCTAAGCTGTATCAGTTAAGTATTGCAACCTTTGGGTGTGGCAGGGTGGGTGCATCTACCCTTTGACTATACCTTCGTCAGTCAAATGTATACCATGGATGGTATTAGTTAACTATGGCGGTCCGTAGACATGTGTCCCGGTTTTGTTATTATCATTGAGTCCGCCTTGTTGCACGGTTGGTGCTTTCTTTTTGCTGTTGCTCAGCCAGCTAGGTTCTCGCGACTGCTGCATGTCGCCCCAAGTTGCCACAGATTTCGGTCTCCTTGGATTAGGATTCTCGATCTTCGCCATTATGTGCGGTTATTGTCATTCCAGCGGGATCCGTCTCCGGGCTTTTGCCGGTTCTGGACTTACCGCATGACAGGTTCTGGTTCATATTGAGATATTTATTAACTGCCAGATTGGGTTTCCCATCTCTCTGGCGTTCTTTCCCAAGCTTTTAATGCGGGGGTGTGGAGGGCGGGTCTGGTATTGTAGGTATCCAGATCATACTGGAAGTTCCTATCTAGCGCATCTCTCACGCTACCACTCAACCCTTAGCCCTAAGTCTCTATTCCTAACTCGGTATTTCCTAAGCTCGGTATTTCCAGTCATCAGAGCGATACTTCGCTCTGATACCATTTTTGTAACACCCCAACCGTTAATCTCGTCATTACCTCTTAAACTGTTACTAATTACTCCTACTCACGCAGCGGAACTCTAATTACAACGAGGGGGTGAAACAACGCCGTTAGCCACCCATGTGGCTAACCAGGCCTTTCTTACATACCGTAACGGTCTGATGAACTGGAACAACCGAGTACTTCATACAAATACAATACTCAATTCACTTCTTTACTATTACCGAGTCTACAATATACGGATGTCGATAACATACTCGGACTTACACCTCATTTAAATGCATAAGTAATTACGATCTAACTACCCACGCTTCATAGCTGTCCCCGTCCTACTCTCTCGAACGGTGGTCAGCTTCAAGTACCTGCACACTAAAAACGTTCCCCCTAGGGGGTCAGCTTACGCTGCGCATGAAATTCGCATATACCGCGTGCTAACCGCGGTACGCCGACTACTTTGGGTCGGATATACATGGAGTTCATTTTAAACAAACAACATGCATCATGGCAATACAATATATGTATGTCACACAAGGAATCTACATCCAATCACGGAACACGATTCCTAACTAACATAACAATGTTGTTAGTGGTAACTGGTTACTCTTAGGCATTGAGGGTTATTCCTCACTATGCCTTGTTTACGTATTCAATGCCTCACCCGCTCTCTCGGGTTACTTATTCGTATACACACCCATTCTCTTGGGCTTCTCATTCATATACTTACCCATTCTCTCGGGTTACACATTCATATACTCACCCCTTTCTCTCGGGTTACACATTCATATACTCACCCCTTTCTCTCGGGTTATTATACTCATTATCTCACCCACACTCTTGGGTTTTTATAACTCACCCACACTCTTGGTCATTCATACTCAAGCTCTTGAAGATTCTCGAGACACTACAGGTCTCCTACGTCACGCTTGTTACTCTTATTACATACTTAAGCCAAAACTCATGGCTCTCTAGCATAGTCTTACTTCCCGGTTTCGACCCTACTCTGGGTCTAGCATGGTGGGAAGGTTCAAACTAGCTCACGGAACTCTCTCTTAGTTCCTATCTCTTTTACTTAGGTCCGACTACTCTCGGACTACTCTCGTTCCCATACATCCTCTCTCGGAGTTATAGTAATATCATGTATATTAGTCTAGAAGCATCATTCACGATGTTTCTAATGACTTTGGGAACTTTACTTAAATTCGGGTAATCTTAGGTTTAAGTGTTACCCTCACAATCATATGCTTGTACATTCGGATATTTTCTTATACCGGGTAAAATCCTCATATAAGAGGTCGACCGTATCTCAAGGGAGTCACATAGTCCCTTAGGTCTCTTTTACCTTTCTTACATGTTTACATTATTGGACTAACTTCAATCCTCTCGATGGAGGTCATTTATCTCTCCACTCATATTTATCTCGTGGATTGTTTCAAAAGGTTCTCTAACCGTTATCGGGTATATACTCAACCCGTACATCTCCTCACATTTTAGGGAGTTCATATGTTTGTGTTATCGTTATTCTTTAATCGATAGCTTGTGTGTGTTTGCATAATACCATTGGTTATGTGACTACCCGTTCAACGGGTTTCTAGTCAATCAGTACTCACTAAGAGTCGGTCTATGCACTAAGTTAGACCACACCGGCATACAAGTATGTTAGCTCATTCAACATACATCAAGGCATACATAATCAAACAAGGGATTATTTTCATGCTTTAATCTTGATTAAGCGGCACACAAACACACAAATCAGAGTAACTCGGTTAGCATACGGGGCATGAGAAAATCATACCTTTCACCGGGGTTTTTACTTTTACCGTGTCATCTCACCAAGCTCGGGTCACGCATGGTTCTCTGATAATGTTTCAACATTATTATTAATACTAATATCATACGGAACATAATAAAATGTTACTCCCGTAGTTACCCCGTTATCCCGTTATCTTGGTTTCACTCTTGTTCGTTTGAGTTCTCACTTCTCAAACACTTCTAACACTTTATCACACTTCCTAGGACTTTACATGTCACCAAACAAGGCCTTAACATCTTATAACATCATAACATTCAAACCCCATCATTTACAATCTTTAAAACACTCACGCATGATTCTGGGGGTGGTCGGGACTTGGTCCTTACCCTAAGTCCCGGACCAATACTCGTCACTACTCTCGGGTGGAATTTCAACACTGGTCCGGGACCTTGTCCCTATCCCAAGTCCCGGACCAAACACAGCCTGCACTCTCGGCCTAAATAAATGGGGTGGTCCGGGTCCTTGTCCATGGACTAGGTCCCGGACCCTGCTAAAACCTGCAACATACATCATTTTTCAACCCCAATTCAATCCTTAATCCACACCCAATCTTTGCCTAATCTTTCCACAAGATTCCTACATGATTAATCACCTTAAAACATGCTCTAAACCTCTTCAAATCATGGGTTAAACCCTTACACAATTTCTTGCTCCAAGTCACAATTTCTTTCATTCTCATTTCTACACTAATGCACACTTGTGCATTCTCAAACCTCTCTTGGCACTTGCATCTTGTTCTCTCTTAATTTGACCAACCCAAACTTCCAAGATAATGCACACCTCATACCAAGTTCCAAGACTCACTCTTAAAACCTAATATCTTCTCTGTTTTCTAAAAACTCCTAAGGCACTCACACCACCTCTTTTGCTACAGATTTTTTGCACATCTCACCACAATCATCCTCATATTATTGGGTGATCATTTTCCCAATTCAAACTCCAACAACACCTAGCTAACCCTAGGTTATTCTCCACACAACACATCACTTAAACCACTCAAATTTCTACACAAATTTTGCCATAACTTGGCCACTTTTCTAACTTTGCCCAAAACTCATTTCTTCACATAAATCATCCTAAAACTACCAAACCCACAAGGGTTCTACCAGCATACATACAAAACATAAAATTCATCACTTCCACAAATGCATCACAATGCATAATCCAGAAAGTTCATAGCTCATTAACAAACACTTTATTTCACAAATGTTTTCTCACTTGTATTATTTCTTTACAAGCACATTATCATCACAATTATCCTCATCTCAACAAATCACATTCCCACACATGTTTGGGTTCATTCCTTTATTTATTTTCCCTTCCCAATGCTAAAACATTAAGTTAGGCTCCAAGGTAAATTTGTTTACCTTACTTCACAAGCCTTTACTCTTTTCACTCATCTTCTTTCTCTTCTCTTTTATCTTGCTTGGAAATCGCCAAAGGCCAAGAAATTGCCCATCTCCCATTCAATGTTCAAGGCAAGAAATGAGTTTAAGTAAAAACACTTAACCTCATTAATTTAAAATGCTTAAAGCTCTAAAATTAGTGATTACCTTGAAACCCTAAGATGGGGTTTTGATCAAGAATCAAAGAGTAACTCCCTCCAAGCTCTTATGGATTGAAACAATGCTCATAAAAGATAATAAACAAAGCTCCATTAGAGACCAAAATCGGCCAAGGCATAAAATGGAGAAAACAAGACTTTTTCATGGGTATTTTTACCTTGATAGAAAGAGGGAGCTTCAAGCTACCTAATGGTGTGCTTTTCTCCTCAAATGGGCAACACCCACGAAAATGAAACTCACCATTTTCGAGTTTTGAAAAGAGAGGATGGTAGAGGGTGATGAGAGGATCACAAATATGTACTTATTTTTGAATTCGGAGCAAGGATGAAGCTTGGGCATGAAGGAGAAGGTGGAGAAGCTTGCTTGGCTCCAATGGCGTACAGCACCCAGAGGGAGAGGGAGAAATCGTGAAGAAGGGGAAAGAGAGAAAGAAGAAAAGAGAATGAGGAGGAAAGAGAGAGAGAGGAAATTATTTTATGCTTTTTGCTTTTACTTTTCTCTCTCCTCCTTTTCTTTCTTTCTTACTTATTTACTAGCTTAGAGTGTGTGTGTGAGTGGGTGACTCACCAATAAAACCGGCCCCACTATATTAGTAAACTGGAGCGTTTTCGTTTTCTTACAGAAAACGCTCGTTATTTTACCCGGTTTGGCACTATTCACTAACCGGGCCCGTTTTTCGGATTTTTCTCGTTTCTTTATTTTTAATGGCTATTAAGCTTCCATTAATACTTAATTATAGTTATATAATCAACTATAATTTTTACGGGTCCATTTGACCACTTAAAGTCACGTTTTCGGGTTTTCTCGAAAAACGTGCTTTAAAACTCCGTTGGCGTTTTAATCCATTAGTTGGATCTGTTTTCTTCGGGAATCATTCCCGTATAATAATTAGGCCTAACTAAGCCTCAGGAATCCATCTCGGACCCTCTCGAGATCAATATCTCTTATACTTATTTAACGCGCATTTTAGTGTTTTTCGCTTTTCAAGCGTTCCTCTTTTCTTTTGGTTTTATTCTTTTTACCAATACTCTTTAGGCACCATTAGGCCCTTAATAATTTATTAGAGTAATTAAATCACCATTTTTAGATCCGGGGTATTAAATAGTGTGATACCCAGAGTAGGGGTCACCTCCCACATCGACCGGGAGAGCGCACGAACCACACCTTATAGGTGTGGGGATACTCTCCCCTTGTGAGAGGCCTTTTGAGTGGTGTGAGTACATCACCCTCAGAAACAAAACCGTGCGGGCTGCGGCCCAAAGCGGACAATATCTCACATGTGGGTTAAGACTGGGCTGTTACATATGGTATCAGAGCCAGGCCCAGGTCGGTGTGCCAGCGAGGACGCTGGGCTCCCAAGGGGGGTAGAGTGTGATACCCAGAGTAGGGGTCACCTCCCACATCGACCGGGAGAGCGCACGAACCACACCTTATAGGTGTGGGGATACTCTCCCCTTGTGAGAGGCCTTTTGAGTGGTGTGAGTACATCACCCTCAGAAACAAAACCGTGCGGGCTGCGGCCCAAAGCGGACAATATCTCACATGTGGGTTAAGACTGGGCTGTTACAAAATTAAACATATAGAAAGTCGTAAAACTTGAATAAACATCACAAAAAAAACCTAGAATCAATTTGGAATTCAAATAGAAGGTAAGTGAAGATCTAAATGTAAAGAAATTTAGGTTTCTAACCTATTTTGATGGCTACGACATATCGTTTCTTCACAATGGGATTCTTTGATTGCTTCATCGGGAGTCGATTAGGTGGGACTTCGGCTTCGGATTCTGGATAACCTTCTATGATAGTGTTTATCATGTTTTGGTTCCCGTTTGACGATGTTTTGATGCTTGGAAGTTTGATGGGGGAGAAAATATTGTGTTTTTTAGGGGTTCGGGATGATTTAGGCAAAGTTTCGGTATCAGGATTTGTAGAAAATGTGGGAGGCAAGAGTTTCTGACCTTGGGAGAGTTCTGAATCATGTCTAGGTTGTTTGGGGAGGGTTCTTTTTTATATAAAAAGGGTTTATCAAGAGATAAAAGATTTTTTATCGAAAACCTAAAAAAAAATCTGAATTCATTAAATATGTTATATGTCAATAAAATTATGAAATTTAACTATATATAAAGGAATATTTTTATGAATCTTGAGAGTTGGAATCGAGTCATTTTGATAAATAACCGATTTAATAAAAATGTACAATCTAGCATCTTCCATAATTCATAACTTATCTTTGGAAATTCAAAATTTTGATATTTGATAAGTGGTGAATAATGCTTTTTAAGGTCTTTATTCACCTTCATTTACTTGGTGTCATAACCTATTTCACCACTATAATGAGTCTTTTTGTGATTACAAGAGAACTTTATATAGTTTGATCTATTGATAGGTAAAATATCATTTTGAGCATACTTTTGTGTTCTTTTAGAGCTACTAGAGTGCATCAAACATATCCCCCATCTTTCAATCTTTCCAACGCCGCAAACGGGGAGTAATTTCGAGCCAGAAGGAAGATTCTAGGCCCCGCACAAGTTGGAGAAAATCACTACTGGTCCCGACCGACCCTACGACCGACCTTGGGAGGGTCGGTCGGAAGTTCCGAAGGCCGGAATTGCAAATTTCAAGGGCTGAAAGCTACTGGAATCGACCGACCTTAAGACCGACCTTGCCAAGGTCGGTCGAGCTTAAAAATGTCACGTGCTTCCCTCACCAGAGAGTCCGACCGACCCACGAGACTGACCTTGGCAAGGTCGGTCGGACGGGAAAAATTGTCCAGTTTTATGTTTTAAAAAGATAGATTTGGGCATCTATCATCATCACTTATTCCACACGACTCCAGCCAGAAAGAGAGGAGAGAGAGGCGATCAAGAAGGAGAAAAGAAGAGGAGAAAAAGAAGAGAGAAGAGAAGAAGAAGAAGAAAGTGAAGAAATCTACCTTCATTGAAGCTCCAAAGCTCCTGTAATGGCTAAATCCCTCTTTTCCCTTCTCTTTTCTTTTCCAATGGTTGAGTAGTTCCATTTTGTATCCTATGATGGGGTTTGACCATAATATTGCACATTAAATGCTTGTGACCTAACTCATTGAATGCTCTTGTTTTATCTCATTCAATATCAATTAATGCTTTTATTTGATCAACTATGACATTTATGGTGGTTTCATTCAACATTTGAGCTTGAGTTTGGAACTAGACCAAAAGGAGGGATAGACCCTAATTTTTGCTCTCTTGATTTTGGGGTAAAATCTTAGGGCTATTATTTAAGAGTTTTTGCTTAATGCTACTTAGTGACTTAAACCTCCTTTAGTTAAGGGTTTGGCTAATTAGGTAAGAATGGGGTTTCCCATGATTTGGGGATTCATGAATTGAGCTTTAATAGACAATGAGATAATGAGTTATGGTTATAAGATTCTTTGTGTGATTTAGGTGATTTCCCACTATTCTAGGGTACTTTTCCACCCATTCCATCAAACAAACAATTTACTGTTTTATTGCTTTTCCATTGACAAACAATCAAGCTTGCCTCGGCTACTAAACCCCCGTTTACTGTTTTTATTCACATTTACTAAAGTACCGAAGCTTGGGATTTAGAAACCAATTTTCTTGTGGATACGACACTTGTTATATTGCAACAAATGGGTGCACTTGCACGTTTAGCTAGGTTTAATTACTTATGTTAGTAATTTCCCAACAATATTCCAACGGGGTTATTCTCTAAAAAAATCATCCTCTATCATGTGTTAAATTTCATGACATTTTTATATGATTTGGGTATTTTCCAGAGAGAAAAAATTACAATAATGTTTGAATTTCTCTTTAAAATTTTAGGCTAAGGTTTAAGATGAAATTTGTCAACTTTATGGTTGTGTGTAGTCATGTCAAAACATGTGACAATTTTATTATAATGTTTGAAGACCTTTTCTTTCTAATTTGAGGTTATTTCATGTGTTAAATATTAAAAAATTAGCTTATAATATAAATTAGAAGCTACACTTCCAAAATAAAAACTATGTGAAGATTATGAAATGCCTTTCATAATGAATATGGTGTTTGGAAGTGTTTTGAGATGGTGGACAAGTCATGTGAAAATAGAAACTCCCAAGAAAGTCAGAAAATCCAACTTGGTGCATTTTGACCATTTTACCCTTGCATTAAATTGTGTACTATGGCACTTCCCGAATGTCAAAATTTTAGGTATAACATCTGACCAAGCTTGAATTTTTTTTATGGATTCTCTCTTTTATACCTAAACATTTGCTTACAATTTCTTCCCACTTTAGAAGGGAATCCCTGGTTTTCTCCAATATTGAACTTCATAATCCCTAAGGAATCTGCAATATCTCTTATAGTTCTTCCTAAAGCACCTTTCGAGAAATTAGACTAGTTTTCTCTATTAATTACCTGCCGCATGCCTCTTGAAAATAATCAAGAATGTTTTAAAACACATGTATTCTCCTTTGTGACCGCACCAAAAATAACGCAATCATCAGCAAGACAAAGGCATGCCCCCTCAGAAGTCGACCTTCCAAAACTCACCCCTTTAAAAACCCCAGCATGATAAGCATTGCCAAGATTGCCATCATAGCTTCCATCACAAACAAAAACAAAATACGGAGAGAGAGAGAGGATCACCTTGTCTCAGACCCTAAGTTGGGTAAAAACATCTACTAGAAACCATTAACACGAACTGCCATTGTTGCCGATGCCGCCATTTTTACAACTTCAAACCACCTTCCCTGGAAGCCCATTGATTGCATGGCATCAAATAAAAAAATCCATTCCACACTATTGTACACCTTTGCCATGTCCACTTTAACACCAAAGACACCCTGTTACACCGCCTTCGACTTATTCATTCTATGAATAATCTTATGGGCAATTATAATATTATCATGTATTTGTCTACCCGAAACAAAATTTGCTTGCTCTAGAGAGATTATATCTTCCATGAATCCCTTTAGCCTGTTGACCAAAACTTTTGCTGCCACTCTATAAATGGTATTACACATGAAATAGGTCCGAAATCTTTAATGTTAGTGGGGGACTTTTTCTTGGGGATAAGAGTCACACTACTAAAAGTAGCGGTTTAGAGACAGAAAAATCCGTCTCTATCAGGTTTTAGCGATGGAATAGAGTCAGAATGTGTCCAACTCATAAAGCCTTGTCGCTAAGCAAAAAGAGTTGAAATTAGCATTCCGACGCAAATGGCAATGGATTGAGTCAGAAATATATGTCTCTACCTTAAATTTTGTGACAGAATATAGTCAAAAATATTCCAACTCTATCTAGTGACAGATTTTTGAAATTTAGAGTCGGGACGCTCTTACTCTATTTCGAGTAAAAATTATTTATGTCTCTAGTTCTGCAAACTAATCCTTTATTAGAGTTCGATTTCCGTCTCTATTTTGTCTCCATAAATATTTTTATTAATAGTTGCTTTAAAATTATATTTTCAAACTATATTAATGAGCCTGCAGTTGGCATTAACTGTGTAAGCGATGGGATTCAACATAAAGATTGGTACTCTTTAGTTATAGTATACAATGATGCATAGTTGGTCTTTGTTTCTTTCTATTTTGGTGCTGGATTCGGTTTTGGGAGATTTGAATTATTCATCTGTTATAAGCATGACTTGCTAGTTTATATACTATTTGAAATTTATGTATTAGTCGTGTCTTGTTTACTAGCTAGTTAGGTGGATAGCATGAGCTTTAGACATTAACTAGCTCATTATAGCTATTTCAAATTTGGACTTATTTCTTCAATTTTATGATTAAAGCAGCTTGCAAATATTTGGGTTCATAAGACCTGCTGAAATTAAAAATTTCTCAAACTTGTATTACTATCAATGGAGACACCGTGGTCTCAGCCTTATGCCTTATGTAGACGGGTATAACGTTGTATGCTTTTACAATGTCTAGGCCTTGTTTATCATCTTAAATAAAAGCTATTGATGGCCAGTCTATAATTTTGTGACATTGACATTTACAATAGAGAATATCTTGCTACTGTTTTTTCTTACTGGTTGCCTAGTCACCTTCCCAAGATATGTAGAAAATACTAAAGCCAAAGGAAGATATAACCCTTACCAATTGGCTATTGCTATAAATGAAGAGGAAGTTACAACTCTATGAAGGTGTAGATGTTATATCAACATAGTGTAGCAGATGTGATAGGAAAGTAGAAACTTGGATATTGTACTTGTTTTTTATATTTCAAGATTCTAGAACTTGTAACTAGATTGGTAGTGTAAATACTTGCTTTTCAATTGTTAAGTTATGAATATTGTAAAATTTGTGATAACATATCGTGTGAATGAGATTGATTTGTGGTGTATTAATTAAGTATTACGTATAAATCTCATAATACGTGTCAAATGTTACAAAAATGAGTTATAAAATGACAAAAGAGTTCAAAATCTAATCAATGACAAACACATAACTTTAAATACCAGTTGTTTAAATCATACTAAATACACTTTTTATAATGATTAAAGACAACTGTTATTGACGGTTCTTAAATCATAGCAAAACAGGTTCTAAAAGTGCAATAGGTAACTGTTCATAACAATTGTATCATGACATTAACGGTAGTTATAAGTAAGTATAGAGAATTGTTAATCACAATAGTATAAATGAGAGCCTATTATAGAGAACTCCAACAACTAGACTTGTTTTTAACAGTTGTGTAAAGCCTTTTTACGATTTGTGTAAAGCATTTTTTGTAGTAGTGTATATAACTAAGGTTGCTCCGACTTCCGCACTTGTACATGGCCCCGACTCTTCGTTATAGCTTCGATTTGAGATCCGTTCGTGACCACGCGTTGCTCTCTTTGTTTATTTTGCTCCTAGCTATGCTATTCCGTATGTTTAAACAAGAATTGTGTAAGAACGTCAATAAAACACACAACTTGAGGAAATATAGTTAAATGAAGAAAATGAACATGATAATCATTGATAAATCATATGAATTGTACACCAAAAACATGCTAATTTATGCACTCATCAGTATATATGTGATAAAAGGTCAGTTCATGTCCCTATTCATATTTGTTTTTTGATGTAGGAAGTGGTATGACTATCAAAGATAAAACGGTCTATTAATTTTTGTTCTGCAATCAGATCTTGGTCTTGAACTTGAGTGTAAAAAATGTTTGGAAGCCATTAAAGATGCAAGGGAGAGTATTTTAAAGCTTGAGCACATAATAGAGGTTTTTATTCAGGCAAATGAGATAAACTATTGTAGGGTTGTCAATTTGGGTTTCGGGTCGGGTTGACTTCAACCCGAACCTGACCTGCTCATGTTTCACCTCAACCCAAAACCGACCCGAACCCGAGACGGTTTATGTTATGTCAACCCGAAACTGACCCGATGACCCGAAATCAACTCGAAATTGACTATACACCCGAAATCGACCAAAAATTGATCAAAAATCGACCCAAAATCAACCCGAAATTGATCCAAAATTAACCTGAAATCGACCAAAATCAACCAAATTATAAAAAAAAATTGTACTATTAATACAAATTCTACAAAAAATCACCAAGACAATATAACATAACACATAAAACCATTAATTGTAAATGGTAACATGATGAATATTTAAGGTTATGTCACATAACTATAAGAATATGTTTCTTTTCTTTTTCAACAATGTTTTCGGGTTGTGGGTTGAAATTGGGTTGATAGCTCAAACCCAAAATCGACCCGGGTTTTTAGCAACCCAACCCAAACCTGACCCAAAATGTTTTCGGGTTAAAAATTGTAACCCAAACCCGCGTTTTAGCGTGTTGGTTTAGGCTCAGATTTCGGGTTCGTGTCAAGATTGGCAACACTAAACTATTGATATGTTTCTCATTTGAAGATTCAAAATCTGGTATGTAATTGCTTCTTGGAAGTTAAATAAACATCCCTTTTTTTCATTTTTTTTGTAATTTTTGGTTTTATTACTCCTAAATGATTTAATTTTTGCTGCAAACAAATTAATTTACGATTTCATTAAGTTTTTTGTCACACAATTAATCTTTTCTAATAAGGTTTTTCCCTTTTCAATCACGATAGACGTTACTATTGCTGGTTGATGAGGTTGCCATTTTATTTTTTCAGTTTTTAATAATTCTTATTTTTTTCAACTAAAGCTGAAGATGATGCTGCAAAAACAAGCTCTCGATAGTTGGTCATATCAAATACAGTGACAGTGACAAATGCGGACAAAGCTGATGTGAGCGACAAGCCTTCCGATGAAGATGATGGATGTATAGGACATGGAACATTAAAAATCCTATTATCAAAAATTTATTGTTCCAAATGTAACTGATCGTAAGGTTATGCACACTATCAACTCGTGCTCGATAAAAGACTTGTCATATGACGTATGTCTCGATTTGGTTTTTTGTCTTGAACTTGAAGTATGATTGTGTGACATCTTTTTGATGACAATTTTTTATTGTTAATCTCCAAGTGTGAGTATTTAGATGCCTGTTTAATGGTAATCATCAATGGTTGGTGGTATATCTCTCTATTGACCATATTGGAAAAAATCTACGTTGTATTCAATCTTTTAAACAATATTTTTTATCTGCTAATTTTACATAAAAAACACATACTTGCACATAAATATCAAAGATCTTGCATTCTCACAAACCCTGTATCTCGAGTAGTCCCTCCTTTATGTGAGGGATTTTGTAACGGTTGATTCCGTTTAATTTTATAGTTTCCTTCATGCAACATTGTAGTGCACACGATTAAGTTTATAAGTTGAATAATCATCCTTTTAAACCTCATGAACAAGCTCCCCGATCGTTGATAAGCGTTTCTTCTATTGCAAGTATTGTATAGCCCTGAAAAAACCAAGATCTAGAATATTGAAATCAAGAGCATTTGGTGGTTGACAAATTAGTCTAATATCAAATCCATCTTGTGAAGTCACCCTTGAAAAATCTGGATCAGTTGTACATGTGTCCTTGCATTATCCTGTTGAATGTAAATGATTTCTTGTGCATCCAGTATGGGCCACTTCTCTTTGATTGTTAGAATAACTTTATCTATAAAAAAATCCTTTGACGATTTCTCTTGTAATTGATGTAATAGTCTACACCTCTAAAACATGACTTTATTCCCTTGATCTTCAAATCTTGGACTAACTATTGCAGCTAAAAACATGACTTTCCCAATATAATTCTTACTTTGATATGTCCGTAACGACTCTTCTTCACCCGCGAGTAAGTATTACGTTTCGTCCTTCTTTGTCAAGTAAAACCACTTCTCATCAATATGTACATAGTTGTACATACTCTTAAACTTAGGACATTGATCCAAGGAGCTTTCATCTAGCACAGATAAACAAAACTCCAAGCGGCTTATTTTACTTCCTTCTCGTAAGTGTGGTTTGATAGCGTTCTTATGACGATGAATCAACCTTCTATTAAACAGTGAAACATCATTGAATAACTGACAACTATAGTTTCAACAAGAGATGTGAGTGTGTAGTTCGTTGTTGCCATGGAATGTTAAGAATCCTAGTAAGGTAGCTTTGTATGTATCGTTTTCTACCACAATTTCTAGTCCTTCTATAATAAACATCAGCAGTTCCACCATCAGTAATTTGTCTTTCTTGTTTACATATTCGTTATATTGTTCGTATGTGTAGATTGAACAAATGGGAAACCTCTATTGTCGTATTTTTCTTAAATACCGAACCATTAACACTTCTCACCAACAAAGCCTCATATATTGCTTGCGTCTTTATTCCTTCAAAAACAAATGTACCAATATTTCAATATCAACATATAATATTGAGAAATTCATTTTAAATTTCATTTTAAAAAATGTTCACAATATTTCAAATCGTCCACATTTTGATTGTCTGCACTTATTAGTTCATACGAGTTTAACTTTCCCTTAATTTTTCAACAAACATCTATTACTCCACTCACAAGAAAATTGATTAATAAATATTTTCCATACAATGTGCTAACAAAATTAGTTTTCATCCATATCCTCACCTTACCAATACTTGGAAGCAAAAAAACCTACAAATTTGATTTTTTTTAGAAAAAACTTACATGCACTAGATTATGATAATTATACTCAGAATGTAACCAATTTTTTTATGGGTAAAAATGTAGAACTCAACATTCTTATAAAAAACAACTTTCTATTATGCAAAAAAAAAATTCTTTTGGGACTGAACTTGGTAGGGAGAACCACGGTTCGATCCCCACAACGGCTATTGGGAGGGGACTGGAACCTATCCACCCAGAGTTGATCCCCGATCCGGATGTAGTTCAATAGGGTGAACCGAGTGATAGACAAAAAGAAAAACATTCTATATATTTGAGACAAGCGGTAAATCTATTACCTTCCTCCACTGCTTGAAATGCATTGTCATTTGTAACTTCCACGATATTTGTGTCATTAGCATTGCCTCTTTGTTCTACAATCACTTCTTGAACGCTATCTACTCTTTCATATTCTTCATCACTATCTGTTGTAATCACTCTCCACTCAACATGGTGGCATCTCCGTGATTGTTCATCCTGATGCAACTCACTAACATCAATCTCCAACAATGGATATTAGTGCTGCAAATTTTGATGGGTAACGAGATCAATCAAACACATTTCATCTGATGGAGTGACTACCATATCCATATGTGCAGGTTCATCAGTTAGATTTGGTTCATCAATGAAGTAAGTACCAACACTGTTCCTCATTTGAATGTTCTAGAAGATTTAAATCAAACAGAAAGGTAAGTGTATATTTACTTTGGGTCTCCATTGTAAAAAAGAGGAGATTGAATAACCCTTCAAATTCAAGATGATTGCGGGACTAAAAACCGTTAATGACCGTGCATGAGCCATAAATGACTTATAATAAAAATATAAGGGAGTAGTAATTAAAAATTGATCAAACCAGTTCACAATATTTCAAATCGTCCACATTTTGATTGTCTGCACTTATTAGTTCATAAGAGTTTAACTTTCCCTTAATTTTTTCAAAAATTGATCAAACCCGAACAACATAAATAGTAGTGATCCAAAATTGTCTCAAACAGAGATAACATAAATAAATGACAAAAAAACTTAATTTAGCCTAAATATTTTCGAATGAAAATCAAAATAGACATTGTATTGACCTTTTTATAACTTACATGTAATATATTCCAATAGAAACCATGTACATATTTATTTAGTATTTTTTAAAATATTGAGCAACCTGAAATATCTGAAACCCCATTCTACATGAAACTATTATAACCCAGAAAAAAAATGATTCGAACCATAAATGATTAAAAACTTTAACAACCAAAATGGATCTTAACGAATATGACCTAAACCCGAACAAATAATATGTTTGACAGGCGGAACATGAAGTTTTTATTTGTGGTGCGTTGAATTTGTTTATCCGTTTTAAAAACAAAAATGATGTAAATTAATGATAAAATAGACAGTAATTAAGGTTTAAAAATTCAGATGATTGATAGATGAGAGTAAGGGTGTTCATGGAAAATCAGAACTGTCAAACCGGAACCGGAAACTCGATTAACCGAAGTTATTTGCCGGTGAATCGAACCGTTTAGTTTCTCAGTTCTGGTTCCGGTTACGGTTATGATTTTGATGAATCCGGTTAACTAAAAAAACCGTTTATGCGTTTAATTTTAATTTTTTAAAAATTTTGAAGTATTAGTATTAGATTTATCAAAAATAAATATACAATTATTAATTAATGGTTAGAATTATACCAAAAACCAATAAAATCTTATCAAAATTGGCGGTTAACCGGATTAATATTGTACCAAAACCAGTATAACCGCACATTATTTACTAATTATAAGAAAAAAACATAAATCTACATCATTTTGGTTAATTGTTAAATCGGTATAATCACACCGAAACTGACGGTTAAACGGTCCGATTAACAGTTTCTAAATGAACCAGTTACGGTTGTCAAATTTGATTAAGGGACGATGCGGGTCCCTAGATGAGAGTACAATAAGGGCAATCAAGGAATTCAAAATTCAGGAAAAGGTTCATGGTCGTCTTCATTCGCGATAATTTTCCAACCCTAACTGGCGACCAAGGAACATACATGCTCTGCAGACATTGGAACTGCTGCATTACTCGCACACCAGATTGAAGACGACGGGGCTGAAAACATTTCAGAATCGTAACCGGTAATATACTCGAACTTATCTCTTCACTCACGGTAATTTTGCAACCCTAACTGGCGAACAAGGAACATACATTCTCTGCCCCTTTCTTCATTCTCTTCTTGTGTCTGCGCCTCTGCAGAGATAAATAGCTGGTAGTGTGGAGCTGCTGCACTGCACCACACAGATTGAGGACCTGAAATCATTCCAGAATCGGAACCGGTAATATATTCGAACTTATCTCTTCACTCACGGTAATTTGGCAACCCTAACTGGCGAACAAAAAACATACATTCTCTGCCCCTCTCTTCATTCTCTTCTTGTGTCTGCGCCTCTGCGCCTCTGCAGAGATAAATAGCTGGTAGGAGCTGCTGCGTCACTCGCACACCAGATTGAAGACAGGCCTGAAAACATTTCAGAATTGGAACCGGTAAGATACTCGAACTTATCTCTTCACTCACGGTGATTTTGCAACCCTAACTGGCGATCAAGGAACATACATGCTCTGTCTGCCCCTTTCTTCATTCTATTCATGTGTCTGCGTCTCTGCAGAGATCAATCACTGGAACTGCTTCATCTCGGACACCATACTGAAGTCAGGGCTGTAACCGGTAAAACACTCGAAACTGTTGTTATGTTTGTGCATTCCACTAGTGATGCTGTTATGGAAACAATAGTAACACTAAGGTTGAACAAAGAAGTGCCTACGGTACAACCTTTTGATAGATGTTCAAGGTTGAATATGCCCTGAAAGTACATGGAGGTCCACGAGAAGAACTGATCATGGTTTTGTGTTGCGGCTGGTTTATTATTTTTTTTTCAAAGTTGGGGATTAATTTTTTTTTTCATTTTTCTGTGCTGGACTTGCTATGAATTTATGTTCATCTATGTTGCGAAGGGTAGCAACACAACTTATGAATGTTTTGATATAACAAGGCTTGAGATGCTTAAAGATTGAAGATGTTCAATATTATATATATTCATTTTTGAGCAATGAAAACCTATTGGATGTCTCTAAAGCTTCTATTTGTGTTTTTGGTTTCAAGATTATTGTTGGAACAACCATTTTAGATTTAGGTTTTAACAAAGCATTTGGGTGAATTTGGTTCATGGGGGTTCGGGTGTACTAAATTGCGGTTTGGTTCGGTTCAGTTGGATTGGTTTTGGGTTTCGGGTCACATTATTCGGTTTAAAATCGGGTTCGGATAGGGTTGAGTCGGATTGGTTTTTCGGGTTCGGGTCACTTTTGCTAGGTCTATGCCAAGCTATAAAATCGTCAGGTTTGAAAAATGGTGATAGGCTGACATACACAGATGGGTGATAAGGTAATTTCCTTTTCTTTATTTCCCAACCCTAGCTTGTGTTCTTGGGTGCTCTAAAAAAGTCAAGTTGTTTGCTGTGAATTTCTTGTAAATCTGCTGCGAATTGATTCTCCATATCCTTCTTTCGCCACGGTTCAATCGGTGAGAATTTTGAGTGCTACTTCTACTTCATTGCTAACCGAAGTGTAGGATGATCCCAAAATTTGGGTTTTCTTTTCTTCAATAAAACAGAATTTGGGGCTTTAATCACTACTTCAATCAACTATACATGTCATATCCAGAATTTTATTTCCTCAGCCGAACAGTGGGTACTGGGTAATAGCCCGGCCATATAATGTATGCGGAATATTTTTATAGCGAAGTTATGTGAAGTGGCAATTTGTGATGATAGCAATTCTTTTGTATCGATTATAGTTCTTTTTTCTTTCTAGAAGATAGTCGTGGCTTCTTAGAGTAACCCGAACATCAGAGCTAGAGTTGCAGTGTGCTTTATGTTTTCTTAATTTTGTGGGTTTGTAGTATCATATTAGCTAGAACCGGTGGCATTGATGTATTTCCCGCAGCACAATTGGGTGCCGTTTGACAACACTGGTCATGGGACAGTGTATCTGCATAGACTGATATTTTTTTTTCATTCTTATTCGGAGTCACAGGCTGCCCTGATCTGGAAGAATTCAAGAAATCAATGGAAGCCAAAATGTCTCTTCGCCAAAGTAATCTAAATCCTGAAAGGCCAGGTTAGCTTTCTTGTTTTGTTGGAGATTATCTGTTGATAGCCATAGCTCCATCTGTCTCTGTTGAGCTTACTATTCGTCATCAATTTTAGATCCTGCTTTTCTCCGGAGCTTGGATTCTAGCATCAAGCGCAACACAGCAGTTATCAAGAAGCTTAAACAGATCAGTGAAGATCAGCGGGAAGGGCTGATGGATGATTTGAAGGGTGTCAACCTCAGCAAATTTGTCAGTGAAGCCGTTGCAGCAATATGTGAGGCCAAGCTAAAATCGTCAGATATACAAGCAGCCGTTCAGGTAATTATGCTTTAACTGATATATAGCTTTTTAGACATGTTTACTGGAGGATATTCTGTGCTGGATTTGCTGGCCATCAATATATGGGCTCTGCAGTGGTGGTTGTATCTTGGATTAGTGTTATTTGTTGATTGGTTTCCATCGTGAATTAGCGCTCATGCTATGTTTTTTATTATATAATTGAAAAAGGTCTGTTGAAGATAAGCCTGATCTATTTTGGCCTTTGAGTAACTGAATTAGGGGCGCTGTGATATCTTACAATTGAAATTATAGGGAAGCTGTAAGATAAAGGAGAAAGTACATTATGAACTATTAGAGAAAACAAAGAAGAGCTCTGTCTCAAGTAAAGGAAATTGCACGGAAACAACAATTTTGATATTGAAGTTGGGTTCATTTGTAAGATCCATTAATGCTTTGAATGATTAGATCAGTCTCTAAAAGCCTCATTTTTTCTGTAGTTTAGTGAATGGGTTATGGTTCCCTTTTCCTGTCATTTATTTTCGTACTCATTGTCTGGCCATGGTAAACTTCTTATTTTGAGTTCCTTATTTTGTATTTTTGAAGTTTCTCATCTTGTTAATGTAAAGCCATGAAGAGTCAATTTTTAAACGTTTTTCCTATGTTCATATGAAGTTCCATGTGCCTAAATTCTGATCTCATATTTCTATGGTCATGGCCATGAGATTTGTGAATAAACTGTGCGGACACAACCAAATGCAAGTCTTGGACAACTGTTAGCATTAGGATCGAAGGAGTAAAGTGTATGTTGATGGATTAATGTCATTGTGTTGGGCTGGGGTATCTAATGCATTATTTTTCCAGATTTGTTCACTGCTTCATCAAAGATATCAAGATTTTTCTCCCAGTTTGACCCAGGGACTTCTGAAAATATTTCTTCCTGGAAAGTCGGGAGAAGATTTGGAAACTGATAAAAACGTTAAGGCCATGAAGAAACGAAGTACTCTAAAGCTCCTCATGGAATTATATTTGTTGGAGTAATAGAAGATGGAAGCATTTTCATAAATATCATCAAGGATCTTACTAGTTCTGAGCACTTGAAGGACCGAGATACAACTCAGACTAATTTGTCCCTTCTTGCCACCTTTGCTCGACAAGGAAGAGTTTTCCTTGGTCTTCCACTATCTGGTCCTGAAGGCAGTGAAGAGGTGAGTGTTGGTGTTCCCGCCTGCAGTAGCTCTTGATTGTTGTGTTATCTGAACTCTCTGAATATCTACAGGTTATTAAGTCTATGGGAGGTCCCCTACAGCTTGTGAAGTCCTTTACAGATCTTTAAATAAGTGAAAGTAAACTCAATTCACTTATAGCAAGTGAGGATGCGCGGAATAGGTTGTTGACTGCATTTTCTTGTAGTTGTTCTGATCCATTAAAGTGTATGTTGCAGTTTATCAAAAGTCTGAACGTCACACCAGAACAAAATAAATTCTTCAAGAAGGTTCTGTATTCGTATTATGATGCTGCTGTGGAAGCTCTGCAGGCTGAACATGCTGTAAGTACTGTTGGCTGTAAATATGCTTCCTTGTTGGTTCTTGTGGGATACAAGGGACATCTGAACCTGAAGTCACCTTAGTAGGTTTTTAGCTTATCTTAATGAGAAGTGTAAAAGGGGATCTTATTGAGATATTCTTATCCTTGCCATAAAGGCGCTTTGCCAGTAATTCTGTGGCGGTGTGGCCATTTTCTTCGGGTTACCAGCTCTTCATGCTACCTTAATGTATAAATGATGTCATTGGTGTCATGCTCTAAAATATAACTTGATCTTTATGTTTGTTTGGCAGTTTGTAATGTAGTATTGTTTTTGCAGTCACTCCGTCAAATGGAGTATGAGAATTCAAAAACTTTAAATGCCAAAGGAGAGTTGAGTGAAGATAATATCTCCTCCTATGAAAAGCTGCGAAAATCTTATGATCAGTTCTATAGAGGGATTTTTCGTAAGTCCCAATCCTTTGTTAATGTGTGGTTAAGGATGGCTATAGCTTGCTGTGGCATATTACTGCATATCCTTCTCGCTTTGTAGGTTGGCAGAAGTTCTTGAGATGCAGCCTCCAGTAATGCCTGAGGATGGCCATACTACTAGATTAACAAGTGGAGATGATATTTCTTCTGCTTCCACAGGCAAAGAATCTCATACCCTGAGCCAATTGGGATGATGAAGATACTAGGGCCTTTTATGAATGCCTTCCTGATCTCAGGTTTATTTAACTGCACAGCTGTTGTTTAGTTGATTCTTTTATATGTTTTTGTTTCAGTTACTTTGTATCGTATATTTCATCGCGTTTAGGGCGTTGCTTTGTTGAAGTAGATCGAATGCTTTATCATTGAGTTTGCTCAATATATCTTTAACAAAGGAGAGGAATACAATTTTTAAGATCTTGTAGCCTAGCATTCTTGGATGCTAATGAAGAATCTTGGGAAGTTGATATTAACACTATATTAAATATTTTCTTTGAGCTTCTAACTGAAATGATATGCTTTTTTAATATTGATGATTGATATTTGATTTTTAATTGGATGATTTATGTTTCATAATATTATTGAATGTTGTTTGATCTTCTAATTGAAAAGATGTGTTCTGGTATAAAGTGCTGTATTTATCTATTTCAAAATGCTAAAAGTTTTTTTCAACATTGTTTAATGCGCCATTGGCCTAGGGGCAGGGATCAGATACTAGTAACTATTTTTTTTAAATACACCTTCTGTCCATGTAGCTGCCACCGGTTCTTTTTCCCTTCTGAAGATTATGTTGATGTGTTTATTTCCAAATCTTCTAGGATTCCTCTGTTTCTCTTATTTTGTTTGTGCCCTTGCTTTTGGGTCTTCCATCTTAGTTGATGTGGAGAAAAACTTGCATGGATCGTAAGCTCTCGGACTGTGTGATTGTTTGCTTCAATTGTAGCTGTTGGTCGGTGCCTCGTCTGGTACTGCGGCCGTCTTGTTAGCCTGGGTGAAGATGACAAAAACTGTCAAATGAAATGAGAATTAGAAGAGGATACTGCACTATAGATACAAATTATGGAATACTTTTGAGGAAACATGTAGTTACTTGAGATTTTCTTTTATATGATGATGTAGAGCATTTGTTCCAGCAGTTCTATTGGGAGAAGCTGAAACCAAGGTCAATGATCAATCAACAAAGATAGCTGACCATGCATCTGTGAGGATTACTATCTGATTGTCCCATCCATTCGTAAAAGCAAGTGATCCTCTGTTTCTATCTAAATAAATTCGTTTGAAATTTCCCAGGATCTCACACTTGAGTCTGAGCCAGGCCAAACATCTACCCAGGATAATGCTGACACGTCATCCGACTCTGCATCCCTGCTGGATGAAAAAGTTTCCGAGAAGGGTAAGGAGAAAAAAACTGACAAAGAGAAAACAAAAGATGATGATAAAGATAAAGGGAAGGAAAAGGATACAGATAAGAGAGGAGGAGACATTGAAAAGGATAAACTTAAAGGTCCAGAAGGAACAAATCTGGACACTTTGGTACAGCGGCTTCCTGGTTGCGTTAGCCGTGACCTTATAGATCAGCTCACTGTAAGTGCGTGCGTTCGCTCGAACTTCCACAACTTCCACATTACAATTTGAGCATTTTGTGAAACCTCAAGTGCTGTTTGTTCTCAGGTGGAATTTTGTTACTTGAACTCAAAGTCTAGTCGTAAAAAGCTTGTGAGGACGTTGTTTAATGTACCAAGGACCTCCCTTGAGCTACTACCTATTACTCCAGTATGGTCGCCACTTTGTCTACCTGCATGAAGGATGTATCCTCGTTGCTCTTGCAGATGTTAGAGGAGGAGTTCAATTTTTTGATAAATAAGAAGGTTGGTTCTTGATTGCTCTGTTTTGTCCCAGTTTTTTTTTTTTTTTTTAGTACATGTGTTACTGACGCTCTTTGTGGTTGAATGCAGGATCAAATGAACATAGAATCGAAAATCCGAAACATCAGGTTCATTGGAGAACTATGCAAATTTAAAGTTGCACCAGCTGGCCTTGTATTCAGCTGTTTGAAGGTATATTATAGTGTGATAGATGATGAACAAGTGCGAAGTGTCGGTTCTTAATTAGCTAGAGTAGCAAGGTACTGGTTGGCAGTGTGTATGGATGCAAGTATCCATCTTTAATGTTGTTTGGCATTGTGTTGGAAATCTAGGTTTACTTTTTGTTTTAGCATCTAGCGTTGCACTTGTATCAGCAGTTTTTTTTGTTTTTCCAGGCTTGTCTGGATGATTTTACACATCATAACATTGATGTTGCTTGCAATCTTTTGGAAACTTGTGGACGTTTCCTATACCGTTCTCCAGAAACTACTATTCGGATGGCCAACATGCTGGAAATATTGATGCGCTTGAAGAACGTTAAGAATTTGGATCCTCGCCATAGCACCCTGTTGTGAAAATGCTATTATCTTTGCAAGCCTCCAGAAAGACCTGCCAGAGTTGCAAAATCCGACCACCTTTGCATCAGGTTGAAAATCCCTGATCCATCATCCATCTGTAGCCCTGGGTTCTTCATTTGATTTTGCATATGACTAATGATCTTTTCTTGAATGGTGTGTGCAGTATATTAGGAAACTGCTTTTTTCAGATCTAGACAAGTCTTCTATTGAGCATGTTCTCAGACAACTTCGTAAATTACCCTGGAGTGAATGCGAGCCCTACCTGCTCAAAAGCTTTCTGAAAGTCCACAGGGGAAAATATGGTCAGATCCATTTGCTTGCCTCACTAATAGCTGTTCTCAGTCGCTATCATGATCATTTTGCTGTTGCTGTGGTGGACGAGGTATTTTTGTTTGTTATTGGATGTAAGATGCGTCTTTTATTTTTTTATTATATTAGGGTTCCTTTCATTCTGTGCCTTAAAATTCTTTAAGTCGGTCAATGATATGTCTATTTTTACGTTCTACTTGTACTGTGATTTTCCTCTTGTTGGTAATATTTCATTACTTGTTTTTCAAGGAAAAGTTGTGTGAATGTGATCTCCACAGCTAGTATGTATCGAGTAGTAATGTAGAATGAGTAAATTTTGCTACTGTCTTCATGGCAGAAGTGTGTGAAATTGTGGGGACCTGCAATTTTGTGATATGATATCGAGTAATGTTCCATATTGTGATGCTTTAATTAGTTTAGGTATCAACGTTATGTGGGTACAAATGCAAAACTAGAGTAATAATGATCCTGAACTTAATGCATGATAGTGAGCGTTTGGCATTGATTGATTAGGCGATATTCTTATTATAATAGAGCGAAAAAGATTGTGGTAATTGTATACTATGAGAAACCAGAAAACTGTCCTTGATTGTCATTTGTGTCCTTCGTTGATGCCTTGTGGCAGAAAATGTTGTGAATGCAGGGCTCTTGCCATGATCTAGAAAATAGTCCTGAATTTTGATCCTCGTGTTATAATGAACAAAATTAAAAAATGGTTTCCGTTTTGATGACTAATGGGCATCAATTAATGAAATGAAGTCTTAGATCCGTTAAACTCTCGCAATTGTGGTTGTTACACTCAGTTACGCCCGTCATTTGCTGAATTCACTTGAACCATAATACAAAATACGTTGTACTATTTAGCTGGTCACTGTCTCCGAATATTGAACAACCCTTTGCTTGATTCTGTCTGGATGTTGAACATTTTGTGAAGACATTCGAGTTCCCATATATTTCTTGTGCTTACTCATTGGTATTTCAGTAGTTTAGCTTACCAGACAGTTTTTGGATTCTGAAGTTCATAAGTCTTAAAGCATTGCACTCTTGGACTGTAAACTGCCAGCTTTATTGTAGTCATGTTTGTCTGTGCTTTGGCAGAGTTATCTAGCTAATGTTCAAAATTGCAGGTTCTGGAGGAAATAGAGTTGGATTGGAGGGTGAATGATATAGCCTGCAACAAAGACGCCTTGCACACATGCGTTTCTTGGGGGAGCTATACAACTGTGAACATGTTGAGACTGCGGTTATTTTTGAAACACTTTACTTGATTCTTATTTTTGGCCATGGAACTGCAGAGGTATTACGTTACAAATTCTTCCCATTACTTCCACAGTCATATTATGCTGTTGCTTCAAATCCTCTCATGATGGTCCATGTACTTCATGAATTTGCATCATAGTGGCCATTCATACTGAAAAAGATAACATAACATAGGATTAAACAGCCAAACAGTGGATGGAGCGCAGTAATGATTTTGGTATTATAAATGCAATTGTTCATTTTGTATTTACATGGATTCTTTTGCATGATCACAATATCCTCACATGGATAAGGGAGAATAGGAGAGAATAGTATAGTTTGGTCCATGTTGGCAGGGGCAGACCCAAGAGGGGTCACGTGGGGTCACATGACCCCATGACTTTTGTAAAAACATTTAATTATATTAAGTTTTAATGTAATTTTTATAAAATAGTAGATATTTTATGTCTTAGTGACCCCCACAAATGTCATAAAAATTAACTATAGAAATTTTATTTGTCAGTGACCCCATAATTTTCAATCTCTGGGTCCGCCCCTGCATGTTGGTACCTGGTGTAGACTGGACAAGAATATAGGAATGACATATATCATTGACATAAACTGTGGTGTGTGTGTTGGGGGGGGGGGGGGGGGGTGATGGAATACTCTCTTATTTTCTGAAGGATAGTTTCTTCCTCGTCTTAGCTAATAGACAATTGTTTCATTGCCTGAAAGGTATTTAAGACATTCTGCTGTGGTAGCGCAACATATGTAGTACTCACCATGTTTTGTTATTGATATTCTCAGCAAGATGTGCTGGACCCTCCAGAAGACTGCTTCCGTATAAGGCTTGTTATTACTCTTCTGGAGACATGTGGTCATTACTTTGACCGAGGCTCATCAAGGAGGAAACTGGATCGATTTTTGATTCACTTCCAGAGATACATTCTGAGCAAGGCCAATTGCCCCTGGATATTGAATTTGACTTGCAGGTATCTTTTCCATCTTGTTCATGTGAACTGGGCGTATCCCGCCCATGGGTTGAGAGAGAAGAAAAATTTACTTAATCAAAATTAAAAAAGAATTAGGAGTTCTTTTGTTTATCTTATGTTTCCAAGTTGAGCGACAAGTAGAATTGCTGGCCTCACACGTTTACCATGTTTTGTTATAGTATCTTGAACTTCTTTGGTCTTCTTTCATCAGCTTATCATCTAGGTTCTGATAACATACTATTCTTTATACCATCTGTCACTGTCTAGATTGGAACAGACAATTTAACACTTGTGATTTACCAGGATTATTTGCTGATCTACGGCCCAACATGATCCGATATCATCAATTGATGAGGGCAACTCAGCTCTTGCCGAGCTGGAGGAGCATGATCACAACAGATCCACAGCATCGATAGGCACTCGGATCCTGACAAACCATAAATAGGACCCCTTCATCAAACAGTCTGGCCAATGGCCAGAGTGGAACCACCACCAATGGCAGAGCAATAGAGGAGAATGGCTCAAGAGTCTACGAAGACGCCAATGCAGATGATAGCGCAAGTGACTCAGGAAGTGGCACCACTGGTGCAGCTTATCGTCGTGATGAAGATGACTTGGATGATGAAAACCAAGACGGTGATAGCAATGATGAAGAAGATAGTGGTGGCGGTGGCCCTGCCTCAGATGAGGATGAGGAGATCCACGTGAGGCAAAAGACAGTAGTAGCAGTGGACCCACAGAAGAAGCGGAATTTGATCGTGAACTAAAAGCTTCTTGCAAGAGAGCTGGATTCTCGTAAGACAGAGCTCAGGTCACGGCCAACTCTCAACATGACCATACCAATGAATGTATTTGAAGGCCATCACGGTAGAGAGAGGGGAGAGCGGTGATGATACCCTTGATGACGATGAGGATGGAGGAGGAAGCAAGAGGTTAAAGTGAAAGTGCTGGTGAAACGTGGGCATAAGCAACAGACAAAGCAGATGTTCATTCCCCAGGATTGCTCCCTTGTCCGGACGACGAAGGAGAACGAAGCGGCAGAGCTGGAGGAGAAGCAGGACATAAAGAGGTTGGTGTTGGAGTACAATGATAGGGAAGAGGAGGAACTGAATGGAGTTGGAGGTGGTCAGACGATGGGTTGGAGTCAGAGTGGGGCTGGGAGGTCTGAACCGCAGTGGTGGGGGGTGTTCTTTGGGATGGGAGTGGAGGGGGGAGGTTTTCTGGGTCCAGGCATCGGCCATATCACTACTACCATCATTCGGGTGGTGGTGGGTCCTATTATGCTAGGAGAGAAGGTAAGCACAAACAGAATGCTGGACTAATATTTGACGGATCGAGTATAATGAAATGGGTTGGAGCTTGTCTGCATTAGTATTGCATTCGGAGTGGGAATGGTGGCCTAGGTTTTACTGCCTACTAACAACGGGTAAGTGCAACAAGTCATACGTTTTACCGCCAACAAACCACGGTAAGTGCAAGTCATACGCACGGGGGATAGTGCCGTGCTACATTAGGTGGAGTGCAACATGATATGAATGTGAATATTTTGTTACTGAAGGGATGTGCATAAGTAGTCGAAAGCGCGTTTGGTTCGGGCGCTTTTGATTTGTTAAGGTCAAGTGGTGGGAATCCTTGCCTTAGATAAACGAAAGGGGTTACTTTGTGAGTGCTTTGTATTGCGTACAGTATGATGCACATCTTCTAACTACTTTCTGGTAATTGATGTAGATGTTGCGTCTTTGATACTCTATCAAGTAAAAAACAAACTAGAGGGAAGTTTCTTTTGGAAAGTGGACTGCTATAATAAATACACTCCTATTCAAATTATATGTCGTTAGAGATATATCTAGATTTAAATCTGTTCAGATTTATCTCCAAAACGACGGAGATAAATGACATATATTTTGAATAGGAAAGGGTATATTCCCGTGTATTAGGCCTACTTAACTATGTAATGGGCCTTGGGGCCTTATTCTTTTATCATTTTCTTGTACATACTAATGAAGGGTATAGTTGTAAATTAGGCTAGTTAGCTTATTCTTTAAGCCACCTTTGCCTATAAATAAGGTTGTAATTCTCCTTGTAGATACACATCAATAGAGTATCTTCTAACTACATGGTATCAAGAGCCAATTTTTTTCAAACCACAAGCCTCCCCTTCTCAAACCCTAACCCTAGCCTCCTATTCCCTAAACTTAACCCCTAACTAGTACCGGACTGACGTCGCCGCTGACGCCGGACTGATGACCTCGAACTGATGCCGGATGACGCTGCTCTGACGCCGGACTGATGACGCCCTCTGATAACGTCGCTGACGATGGCGGACGGATGACGCGCTGACGATGCCGGTCTGACGATGCTGATCTGACGACCTCCTTTCAGGCTGCTCCTCTGTCCACTCAACCTTCGCCTCTCTTTATTGGCTGTACCGATCTCCACCATCTGTGTGAAAGCGTTTGAACGGATGTGGTTTTTCTCGTCAACCAGGTTCAACATAGGGTTTCTTTTTCCAGTCCTTATCGTTGTGTGTGAGCCTCTCCACATCGATTTCCTATCATGGAGAAAGAATCTTCTTAGCTGCTGGTGTTACTAACACCTCCACTACAAATCTCAAGTATAATCTTCCTGCTGTCACACATCATTCCGCTTTAACGGAACCAACTATCTCACATGGTCAAAAGTTGTACTTACTCTCTTGAAAGGCAAACGACTTGCTGACCATCTTACAGATCTTCCACCGACTAAACCGGCCACGCTAGTTGTTGTGGGAGCAGAATGATTCCTCAATTAAGGCTTGGCTTTGGACTCGATGAACTCTAATATGCTTGCACTTGCATTTTCCTCGAACTTCGAAGGAAGTATGAGTATGGGAATATATAAAACACTGCTATTCTTCTGCTAAAGATGGAGCCTTTGTTTTGATCTTTGGATCAAAAACTATGCTCATCAAACAAGAGACCCGTTCGTTACAGAGTATGCTACTGATCTTCAACGACGTTGGGCAGAATTGGATCAGTATCAATTCTCCTAAGTGGACTACTGTTGAAGATGCCAAGACTTTTCAGGACTATCTCAATCAACAAAGAGTTTATGTCTCTTAGCTGGGGTGAATTCCGAGTATGATCAAGTACGCGCTCAGATTTGAACAACACTTCCCTCCCTAATCTTCGATCAATTGTTGCAACAATAAAAAATGAAGAAAGCCGACGTTCTGTTATGCTGGAAAAGGCCCCTATTGACAGCACTGCTCTTGCTGCAAAAATAGCTTATACCAGCACACATAGGAGTCCAAAGGGAACAAGGAAGGCCGCCGATGTACCCACTGTAAGCGCACTAATCACAACGTTGATCACTGTTGGCAGCTTTCCCCATCTTCAGCGAGAACGCAAGGGTAAAGACAAGAAAAGTCACGGAACCGGTCAAAGCACTGGTCGTGCAAATTCTGCAAACTCCACTACTATCACTTCTGAAGTGTTTACACTTATCACTCCCGCTGAGTTAAATAAATATCGCATGATGTTGCGATCTCTTGAGGCATCTACTGAATCTGGTCATAGTTCGCTTGCTCGTCAAGGTACACTATTATTCTCTTCATACATCTCACAACCCCCCTGCTCCACAATGGATTCTGGATTCCGGAGCTACTACTAATATGACTTCTGTTTCTTCTCTCCTTACTCACTATCATCCTTGCTACACTCCTCAAACCATTACTACTGCAAATGGTGCGTCCACTAATGTCGCAGGACATGGGGATGTTGTCCTTAGCGAAAACCGTTTGAACTTAAGGACACCTTGCATGTTCCTGGGCTTGCTATGAATCTTGCTTCCATATACAAACTCACTACTGATCTTGGCTGCTTTGCTATTTTTTCCATCTTATTGTATCTTGCAGGATCTATCACGGGGAGGATGATTGGAATGCTAAGCAACGGGATGGATTGGTATTACCTCGATATATACTGCTGTCTCCGACGTTCCAAAAGCTCTTGCCACCTTCGGATACCACCAACACCATTTGGCTTTACCATAGGCGTTTTGGTCATCCATCTTTTCATTACTGAAGACAAGTTCCCAAACTATTTACTAATGTTGATGTTTCAGTTTTCAATGTGATGTGTGTGAACTTTCTAAGCACTCCGAACACAATTTTTGCCCAGTAATACAAGAAGTACTATTCCTTTTACACTTATTCATAGTGATGTGTGGGGTCCTTCTTCTGTTGCTAATATCTCGGGGGCACGATGGTTCGTTACTTTTATTGATGATTGTACTCGATTTATGTGGGTTTTCTTGATGAAAAACAAAGTGAGGTCAGCACTATTATTCCCATTTTTGTACCATGATTCAAACACAATTTTCCACCACTATAAACGTTTCCGCACTGACAATGCTACAGATTATTTCAATCAGACTGTTACTTCCTTTTTCACTCACAAGTATCATTCATGAATCTTCTTGTCCCTATACTCCCAACAAAAATGGGTTAGCTGAGCGAAAGAACCGTCATCTTCTTGAAATGAGTAGAGCCCTCTTTCCAAACCCATTGCCCAAATAGTACTGGGGGAAGCTACTAAGACCGCAAGTCATCTGATTAACAAACTACCTACTCGGGTACTTCAGAATAAATCTCCTCTGGAATGTCTTCAGACATTTTTCCTCTTCACAAGATTTCTGCTGATCTGGACTAACGGGTTGTTTGGGTGGACATGTTTTCACACATGTTCACACACCTATAGAGGAAAACTGGATCCTAGATCAACCAAGTGTCTTTTTTGGGTTATTCTCCTACTCAAAAAGGATACAAATGCTATGATCCACTACAAGAAGCATTATGTTACTGCTGATGATTACTTTCATGAACAAACACCTTTCTACTCGTCCTCCTCTACCCCTGATCCTAACCTGCTCCACATACATAACCTCTCCACCAAAAATCACTTATACTATTACTCTTCCCCCATCAGCTCCTCAAAAATGCCACCACCTCCACAACAAGATCAACCACCCTCGCCTGACACAACCCCCGAAGATTTGCCGTTGACTCCTCCGATTGTGCGGGTATATTCGAGGGATCACCAATCCACACTGTGGCTGACACAGGACCAATTGTCCACCTCAGGTAATGATCCTACTCCTGATACTTCCACTCCCCCCAGTGCCCTCCGCAAAGCTGTTCGTCAATGCACAAAGAAATCTGTTTATCCTCTGGCTAATTTTGTGACATTTGACAACTTCTCGCCATCTCATGCATTGTTTGTCAAAAATCTTACTAATATTAAGATACCAAATAATGTCTTTGAGGCATTGAACCACACTGAATGGCGCAAAGCAATGGAGGAAGAAATCAAGGCCCTGGAGAAAAATCAAACTTGGGTTATTGTTCCCAAACCTCCAGGCAAACACATTGTTGACTGCAGGTGGATCTTCAACCTCAAATACAATGCAGATGGATCTCTTGAGCGGTACAAAGCCCGGCTTGTGGCTAAGGGGTACACTCAAACTTACGGGATAGACTACCAAGAGACTTTCGCCCCAGTTGCCAAACTCAACACTGTTCATATTCTCTTATCTTTGGCTGCTCATTTTGATTGGCAACTTGCTCAGTTTGATGTAAAGAATGCGTTTCTACATGGGGAATTGCATGATGAGATATATATGCGAGTTCCAGGCGTTAATGATGCATTCGACTCTACTAAAGTTTGCCGCCTTAAAAAGGCTTTGTATGGTCTCAAACAATCTCCGAGAGCATGGTTTGAGCGCTTCACAAGCGTGGTTTGCTCTGCCGGATACCAGCAAAGTCAAGGCGATCATACACTCTTTATCAAGCACTCTCGCCTTGGGGGGGGGGGGTCACTATCTTGCTGGTTTATGTAGATGATATTATTGTCACAGGAAGTGACCCGTTAGAAAGAGAACGCTTGGAGAAACAACTCAAGTCGAAGTTTGAAATGAAATCTCTGGGCTCTCTTAAATACTTCCTTGGAATTGAAGTTGCTCGGTCATCCCAAGGTATCTTTATCAGCCAACAAAAATATATAACAGATTTGCTAATTGAGACCGGCAAAAGTGGATGCAGACCAGCTACTTCACCCATAGATCCCAATCATAAGCTACGAGATGCTCAAGATGAACCCAAAATTGATGCAGGAATGTATCAACGTCTCTGCGGGAAACTAATATACCTCTCTCATACTCGACCTGACATTGCGTATGCTGTGAGTGTATTAAGTCAGTTTATGCACGACCCTAGGAAAACTCACCTTGAGGCCGCATATAGGGTTTTACACTATCTAAAAGGAGCACCGGGACAAGGAATTCTTTTTAAAAAAGGAAACCCATTGACAGTCCAATGTTTCACTGATGCTGATTATGGTGGTTCCCTTGTTGATCGGCGATCAACTACTGGATACTGTGTGTTTCTAGGCGGTAATCTAGTGACTTGGAGGAGCAAGAAGCAGAACGTGGTTGCTAGATCATCTGCTGAATCGGAATTGAGAGCACTTGCCCATGGCTTATACGAACTCTTATGGGTCCGTATCATTCTCACTGATTTGCGAATCAAATGGACAAGACCAATGGAGTTAAGATGTGACAACAAATCTGCAATTAGCATAGCTCACAATCCAGTTCAACATGACAAGACCAAGCACATTGAGATTGATCGGTTCTTCATCAAAGAAAAGGTGGAGGGAGGCCTGATCAATCTAAACTACATTCCGTCTGAAGACCAAGTTGCTGATGTCTTCACAAAACCTCTACATAGTCCTAGGTTCCATACACTTATCTCCAAGTTCGGAATACAAGATATCTACAAACCCAACTTGAGGGGGGGGGGGGGGTGTCATTAGGCCTACTTAACTATGTAATGGGCCTTGGGCCTTATTCTTTTATCATTTCTCTTGTACATACTAATGAAGGGTATAGTTGTAAATTAGGCTAGTTAGCTTATTCTTTAAGCCACCTTTACCTATAAATAAGGTTGTAATTCTCCTTGTAGATACACATCAATAAGAAGTATCTTCTAACTACATCCCGGAGTAAGGAATCAACTGACACAACTGAACTCGTACCCCAACTAGTCACTCTAGTTGTTGATATGACTGAGAACTTTCTCCACTCCTAGAAATTTATCTCTTAGAAGTAGTTCTTTTCCTTTGCTTTACTTTTTGTGCGCTTTGATATGAGTACTTAATTTCAACACCTCTTTACTTTGTATGTTGTATAAAGTGGATTCCGTTATCACCTATTTGCCTAGAGATGTTGCTTGAGTCCAGGTGAGTGACATGCTTCTTGTGGTCTCTCAATTATCGTCAAGTAGTTGAACTCCTGTTGTGACTGCTGGGTGTTTTTATTTGAGCGTAAGGTGTTTATGGTAACTCTCTTTGGTTACTAATAGGTGATATTTTTATATTTTGGCATATTTTTTGAAAATATAAGAGGAAATTTTATGAAATGTCATTATATTTATGGTAACTCTCTTTGGTTACTAAAAAAAGTAAGTTATCAAATGCTATTATATTTTTTGAAAAGTCCATGAAATGTTACTATAGATGGAAAAAAGATAAAAATACCCTTACTAGTTAATTTTTTTTAAAGTTCACAATGTGTCCCTAAGTGTTAAAAATTAATAAAAATATCAAAATATAATAAAAACTATAAAAAATTTATAAAATTTATAAAGTTTATAAAAAATAAAAAAATAAAAAAAGTGAAAATATCATTAAATATTAAAAAAATAAATATTTCCTTTTTTAAAATTTATTCAATACCATGAGTTCCAAACAAATAATTTATACCAATTTTTCTACCAATATAGTACTATAATTTATATTAAATGAGTATCATAATTTTTATCATACATTTTTTAATTATTATTTTCTATCAATTTAGATTATTTAAAGGAAATAAATTTTTTTATATTGTTGATAAATTTTAAAAACTGAATTTTCTAAATATAATAATTTATTGGAAATAGAGCGACTGAGAATATATATATAACATATAATTTTAAATAGTAAAACTTGTTTGAAATGTGAATAAAACGTTTTCAGAATAATAATATGCAACTTATTAGGAGCAAGTAATGATAACCAAAGAAAGAATAAGTTGCATATTATTATTCTGAAAACGTTTTATTCTACATTTCAAACAAGTTTTACTATTTAATATTGTATGCTATATATATATTCTTAGTCGCTCCATCTCAAATAAATTATTATGTTTAGAATTTTAGTTTTAAACTTTTATTAGCAATATAAAAAAATTATTTAATTTAAGAAATAAATAATCTAATTGATTGCAAATAATAATTAAAAAGTGTACCATAAAAATTATGGTACTTATTTGGTACTATAAATTATGGTACTAAATTGGTAGAAAAATTGGTATAAATTATTTGTTTAGAACTTAATATTCTTCTTATGGTGTTGAATAAATTAAAAAAAATGATATTTTTAATATTTGATGATATTTTATTTTTTTTTTAATTTTTTTTAACACTTAGGGGCATATTGTGAACTTTAAAATACTTTGTTAACTAATAGGGTATTTTTGTCCTTTTTCAATCTATAGTGGTATTTTATGGACTTTTCTAAAAATATAATGACATTTCGTGACTTTTTTTTTAGTGAGATTTCATGAATTAGTAAAATTTCTCAAATATAAGATATTGGGAAAGGGGAGGGAGTAGTATATTTCAAATGATCTCATGCAGTACTTTTTTCTTGTATGTATCTATCCTAACTATTGACAACGGACGAGGCAATATATGTGTGATTCCACGACCAAATACCCTTGGTTTATCCTGCTAATTCATAAGCAATTAATAGATCAACTGCCAGAACCGTTGTTGGTTGTGGTCAGTTGATGAAATAATAACACGATGGGGGGTGTACATCAATACTATCATATCATAATGGTGTGGTAAAAATACAGGATACCCTCAGATACACCATTTGTCAACTCAAATAATCGATTATTTGTAATGAAAGTCTTTCACTCTCAGTACGTACCTACAGATAAAAAAACAAAATGTTGCCATTTTTGATGGTTCTGCTCTTCTTGAACCAAGGCATACACGCAATTAGATATAAAATGCAAAAAAAAAAAAAAAACTTAGATGTTCAACTGTTCTATAAACTCGAACAAATTGAACACCTAGAAGAAATCAAGCTAGTAAACGCAAATTAAGGTGGTTATTGAAGAATTATGTTAAAATGTGTTTGCTTGACTGTATCTGTATATATATGTATTAATTATGTATAATATATCTGTTCAGTAGAGCGATCCGAAGGGAATCAAGCCACAATTTTAGAATCCCTGTGGTTTCATCATGTAGGGAGAGAAACTTTTGTAAAGACCCATATCAAATCCACTGTAAGCAAGAGGGGCGTACATCCACATATCATCTGAGCTCAACAACTGATCATCAAACGAAAGAAAATCACTAAATTAGTCAATCATTTCAGAGTAATTAATCGAAGAAAATGATAAAAAAAGACTATTAATTAATTAATTAATTAATTAATTCTTCTTCCTCTATATTAAAAAATACCTTGATCTGAAGCTGCAAGAACTTGACATAATGAACAGCTTCTTCAAGCATGGTACTAATATCAACTTTAATTCCATTAGGTACGAGATTCTGTAGGATTCTTAATCTCTCATTGATTCTTTCCCTTCTTTTTCTAGCGTATAAGCTTTGTGGGTCTGTTGCAGCTCCTCTGTTGGCTCTGATTTTCTTCCCGTTTATTGTTTCTGATCCATCATCATTGGATTTTTCTAGTACTGACTACTGCGTTGGATTCGTTATCAGATATTATCATATCAGTAGAGTTTGAGCTCTGTTGCACATTATAATTAGTATTGGACGATTCCGTTTTCCCTGGTTTTTGATCTTCTTCGTCTTCTTCTTCAATTGTTTGTTCTTCTTTACCCTTCTCTTTTCCTCTTCCCTGAATGAGAAGAATGAATGTGAAAGAGATGTTGAGATTGTTAAATAAATTATATAGTTGTGTGTTGATTACTTACATCTTTGGAAACACGAATTCTCTTCTTGGGTGGGAGTGGGAGTGGGAGTGGGATGGAGTGACCTGCTGCTGCTGCTGCTGGGTTGGATTAATTCGAGTTCATCTGCAGCATTGTGGCTGTTTAATCCTGTAGCAGCTGATTCACCATCAATCATGGGTGGTGTTGCTTGATTGGTATTAGTAGCGGCGCCAGCACTTTTGTCGCAAACTGGTGGAAAGGTGAAGAACGAACCTCCATCATCATGGTCATCATCATCATCATCTTTAATGGTATCCATGGAAAGAAAGTCCATAAAGGGTTGGAGAGAATGAAACTGGTCGTTTTGAAAGTAGTATCCTAGATCAAGTGGAGTTTCATAAGTGGCGGTGGTGTCACCGGAGCTGGAACTCGGTTGGGAAAGATGGTTATTATTTGAGCTGCAAGGTGTCAGCTGAGTAGTAACTTCTTTTTGTATAATAGCATTGTCGAAGATGGATTGTGATTGATCAGTACTGTATTGTGCGTTCAAGAGCGGAAGTAGTCCACCGCCATTGTTGTAAGCATCTTGAGGAAGGAAGAAACTGGAAGAGAAGTCGACGGTGTCATGTTGTTCAGATGTGAAAAGGGTGCTGCATATGGATTCCCATTCTCCATCGAGAAACAGAGATCCTGTGGATTCCATTTGTTTGTTTGGTAGTTTACTTTGTTTGGTAGGCAAGAAGAAATGGGTATAAGGGAGGAGAGGTAGTGTAAGAAAAAGAAAAGAGGTCTGTTTGTGGTCTGTTTCCTTTCTCCAACAACCCGACCAGACTTCTTAGGTAGGTGGTGTATGCCTATGCAGCCTGAAAGTTCAGAATTAGCGTTGGTTTATATTTATAGGAAGTAGCTGTGCTTTTGTGATGATACAATTAGCTAAATAGAATACTCTGTACGTATGTATTTATTGACTTTTGAGATAAACAACAATACAACATACTACGTACTACTACTACTAATAGATTAGTGTATGAGAAAAGGAGAAGAGATGATGATGTGTAGGGATTAACAAAAAAAGAAAAGAAAGGAGATGGCAATGATTGAACTGGGATAAAAATAAACTCACAGACACAAACGCAAGAAAAGACCCAGTTCTCTGTAACTAGAGATCCTCAATCCAAACGACAGGCAGAGAGAGAAGTTACTTTGATTTTCTTGTGGCATCATAAGAAACACCGTGCAAGAAACACGGCTGAAACGTTGAATCTTCACTTCCCAAAGTTCATCTATTATTCATTATGCCGTTTTTAAACTGGGAATAGAATGAAAGAGTATAGTAGTATTACAAGTACCTAAGTAGTATTTTTTTAAGTAAGATGACATAAAAAAGTAGCTATATATGAGATTTCAAAACAGTTATGGTACCAGGTGCATGTACTGTTCTTACATTAATTATCATTAAGTGTAGTTAAATCATGGTTGGATTATTTACCTACCCAATTATGATGAGAAAGGCATGAACTGTCAAAGTTTTTGAAATCGTACTTTGATACTACCATATTATTATAAAACTAACTTGTCTAGGATTAAATTAGGTAGAGTAACCGTACGGTGGATGTCATTTATATCCAGTAGACTTTTTTTTAGTTATTACTTATTATGTCAATGAGATTATCCTATTTTGTTACTATTGAATGTATTAATTATATACGCATTTAGTTCTTAAGCTGCATGTTCAACCTCAATGTTGAAAGGAGTAATAATTTACGTTGATTCTCTAGGTGATTGTCCTTTGGCAAAAAAAAAAAAAAAAAAAGAGGGGGCACTTTGGAATTATTAGAGTCGGAATTCATTAATTGGCCACAATAGTGTGTTTTGTGGGATATTAACCTTCAGTGTTGTCCGCGGTAGTCTCTTGTGTGTGGAGGAGCAAACCAAACTTTTCAAGAAACATTTCCAAAAACCCAATTTCTGTTTTGGTCGAACAAGAAACCCAATTTCTTTGCTACGTCCAAATGTAGTTATAGATGACTATATACATATATATCTAGTCTATAAAAACTGTACATTTAACATATAAAATTGTATAAAATACATATTAAGATACACATTGAATTATGGTGTTACTAGAACTGTATTATATGTACACACGGATTATTTAAACTGTACAATAAACTTATAAAACATGTACATTTAGTGTATAAAAATTGTACATCTATAATATAGCTAAAGATAGCTTAGTTTAGAATATTTGTTCCAAAAATGTCTTGTGTCTATAAGGCGATGTTAGTTCTCTTCTATCAAAGTGGCCCAAATTCTTGGATTATTTTTAGTTCTCAGGTGTTAGGAAGAGGTGCTCCTCTTCTATGTTTGGCCCTTGGTTGTGGGTTACTAATCTATTCCAGTGCTGGATTAAGTGGTATGAGTTTCGATTTGTGTTTATATCTCATATTCTGTCATTCACTGGTGGAACGCGAGCCTTTAATGACGGTGGTTTAATCACGGCTTTAACAGACACCGTGATTAATAGGAAGACCGGAATTAATAATTAGACGATGATTGAATTAACCATAATCAATAATCGATCGGAGGTAGGCGCGCCTTTTTAGGACGGACTTTAGATGACGGTTATTAGTGAAACCGTAATCTAAAGTCCCGTGTTGACGCGCGCTTTACGGTCAACGGACTTTAGATTACGGTTTCACTAATAACCGTCATCTAAAGTCCGTCCTAAAAAAGGCGCGCCTACCTCCAACTGATGGTCAATGACGTCGTTTTGACCTGACGCCAAATATTTCCCGTATTATTTGATTTTTTTGACTCCGCGCGTAATCTAAATTACAGTTAACGACGTCGTTTTACCAGTGTATTTTAGATTAATAAAACTTTATATTAATGTGTTACCTATGTTTGAAACCCAACATATGCCAAATAATTATCGCGCTATTTTTTTAATTTCGTTACACTTTAGATTACGGTTAACGACGTCGTTTTACCAGTGTATTTTAGATTAATAAAACTTTATATTAATGTGTTACCTATGTTTGAAACCCAACATATGCCAAATAATTATCGCGTTTTTTTTTTTATTTCGTTACACTTTAGATTACGGTTTTTTTAGGAACCGTCATGTAAGTGTGACTTTAGTTTACGGTTTACATGTAAGCTGTAATCTAAAGTCCATTTAAACATTTACCTACACTCTGCACACTCTACTCACAGTAACTCTTCTTCTCTTTCGCGCTATCTTCCTCACTGAAATCGCCTCCTCTCTCCCGTCACCTTGCTAACGGCCATCGCCGCCGTCGCTCCCACCACCTTTGTCACTCCCATCGCCGCCGGTCACCACCCATCTACCACTGGTCTCACCGTCGACGTCTCTATCGCGTATTGGGTATGCGATCGATTGATTGTCGTTTTTTTCTAACTTTGTTCATATACATGCATTTCGATTGCAAGTTCTAACCTCGTTTGTATCGAATCCTGAGAGTGTAATGGCAAATGTTCTAACCTTGTTCATATATTTGTGCCCAGATTCACAGTTAATTGCGACCTAGTTCGTGGGCTGATTTCTACATTACTTGCCCACTTCGGTGCTTAGTTATGGTAACTTTGCAAACCAATCTGTAAACTGTTGTATTTATTTATTCTTAGCATTTAGTATTACAATTAATACATAATAGTGTTTTTTAAAAATGCTACTACTTAAAACTGCCACAGGAAAGAAAGTAAGTTCAAGTATTAATTACCGATTCCTGAAAAATGAATGGAACAGAACTGTAGCATATCTCAGTTTCATGAATGGAACAGAACTGTAACAAGTTGTTTGAGTTTTGGTCTGGATTTAAAAGCTTAATGGAATATTTAAGTAACTGGGTAAGGAGTTAGGAGAAGTATAATCAGTTGGAAGAAAAAAAAACAGACAGGGAAGAAGCAAGAACACAACTCAGTTTCTGTTTTGATTTCAGTTTGGATTTCAGCTTCAGTTTCCTATCAGATCAGGTTCTGACTAATTCTGCATCTGTAACAAAGTTGCCTTAGGTTTAGTTGAGTTAGAAACTTTATAACACACCCAATTGACAGGATCGACAGTTTAGAAAGGTTTGAGAATTCAAACACGTGAACAAACAGAGAGGAGTCATACACCATCTCTATCTGTCTGTTTCTTTTTCTTTCAGTTTCTATTTATGTTTGAGTTTTGTGTGAATCTGTTCAGTAGAGGCAACAGAAAGATGTTGGGCTGTTTAGAGAAGTGAAAAACTATTGAACCTAATAGCTCAGACATAAACACATTGAGAAGGGCTAGCCAATATAACAGATTGAATTAAATAACAGAAGGAAGGAACATCGACCTCAGTTTCAGTTTTAAAACTTAGACTTCTGTTTCTGTAAACTAAATACATCAGTGAAGATAAGTTTATGTATGTTACCAGTTCTAGATGGTGCGTGTGAATTTGACTTTGATAAAACTGATTTGGAGACGTTAGAAATATAGGGGAGATGCTGTCGATTTTTTTCCGCGGTTTAGCTAGCATTTAACCTTGATTTTTTGATGAATTCTAATGTTGTCGTTTTTCATTTATGCATCAGGACTACGACTTTATTTAGGCTTCCGACCTCAACCGTCTTAGCATCGGCTAATCGTCTACCAGAGGTAAGATTTATATATATACATATAATATTTGACAAACTACCAAACATAGTTATCCGCCCAAGATATACCTAATAGAGGTATATCTTCAGCAGTCCCTGTCGGGACTGTCCACGATTGTTAAATCACACACCTAGGGTGTGAATGTGCTTTTAATATGTACTTTATTGATTATTTCAGCAGTATCTCTTTATTGTTCTTCGAATGCATATAATATTGATTAATATCATAATATCGTGCATTTGAAGAACTGTAGGGAGATGCTGCCGAAATTTTCAATAAATTACATATTAAAAACACGTTCACCGGTGGGTTGAGAGATAATGGTGTATGTAAGTTTTACTATAAAAATTTATATGAAATTAACACTCTTTTATTTATTGCTTGTTTATGACCATTATGAAATGCTTAATTTAATTCAAATTGTATTTCAATCCTTGCAGGCATGGCTGATCCAGACATGGCTGATGAAGAGTTCGATTTATTTTGTGTCGTCAGGAGGAGGAAAATGAGCAGCAAATGGTACCGGTCCCATCTACATCTGCCGCTGCTGCTGTTGCCCCATCTACATCTTCCGCTGCTGCTGTTGGCCCTTCCATGAGTGCACCTTCTACGAGTGCTACTCAGAGACCTAGAGGTAGAGGTCCGACCCGTGGGTTGAAACTGCAGAAACCGGATCAGATTAGTCTTCTGTGGGACAAGTATGAGAGATATGGTGGGGGCAGCAGGTCAGAGTTCGCTAGTGTGCTAGGGACTCTGGCCAGATCACATTGCTGCATCAACCACACATGGAAACAAGTCCCGGAAGAAGTTAAGGAGACCATCTGGAAGAAGTGCAAGAACGATACAAGATCCCAGAAGAAGTGAAGAAGACCGTTCTTTCTTTGGTGTCCGGCAAAGCTAAATCATTCCGCCACTACTTGGTTGAGCATTGGATCAACAGGGTGCCCCCACGTGAGCCTCCGCCGTTGTTGTGTACAATGGCATGATCACTGAAGAGGAGTGGAAGGAGTTTCGTTGAGCGGCACACCACCCCCGAGTTCAGGTATGTTTGTGTGTACTCTTTTCTTAATTATGCTCATAATGCTTTATCCCTGATTTTCTAATTAATTTCCTGTTGTACTTTCTTAACAGCAAATACAAGAACAAGCACGGCAAAACCGTGAAGCTAATCTCTACCCCCACACCATGGGACGAAGGGGATATGTGGGCAGCCTCGAGGGATGGAAAGAAGCTGGTTTACTGACACGGAGGAACGAGGATGGAAGTGAATGCCCGATCGAGGATGTCTCTGAGGCGAGGAGGGTGTAGATGTACATACTGGGACGCCAGAAAACGACCAGCGAAGGTCAGAGGATATTTCTAATGCTGCTGCTATGGCAACCAATGGCTATTAACCCCCTCCAACAATAATTACATAATAACAGTTGCAAGCAGCGTAAACCAACTCAAATCACTACTTATCCAATGGTGTTACACGCCGTTTACCACCTACTGCTAACAAGGCTAACACATGTACATTTGTATCGGTCTGATGGACTAGATTCCCGAGCACTACCAATCAATCCTCATTCCATAATCAACATTTATTATATCATACACTTCCCCTGTACCGAGTATTTACGCCACTACTGCCGTAACAATTTCGGTCTTACTACGAGAACGCCTATCATATTCATGCCATTTAAATGGCTACCCATGTATAACTTCTCCCGTCCTACTCTCGAACGGCTTCCCGCTCTTCGTACCTGACATTGGAAAAGAAAGAAATGGTGGCCCCAAGGGGCTCAGCACCTTGCTGGTATTGTAATCCCCAGCCCGCATGCTACCTGGCCACGCACAAACTAATTGTCGTCTTAGCATGCAGTTGATTATATTAAATCATGCATACAAGCCATATCCATACAACACATAATATCTCGCCTCAATGGCTCAATCTATAACCCAAACATCCCCACTTAACCAACCATCCAATGATTCCTTAAACCCTAGAGTGGCTCTCTCCAAAACGGAGCTACTCTGCTTAACAACGACCTGTACCCATTAATGGGTTATCCTTAAACGCCTCTTGTCACAACTGGGATTCATTTCCATGATCCATACATTCCATATCCTACAACATATCTCATTCCACACATAACAAAACATAACAAACCTTTCTTGCTTCGATGTACACATGACAACGTTGCATTCATTAAAAAACACCCAATATATATATATATAGAATAGCAGAGCAAGGGAATTTGCATAGCACTATAACATTACATACACCATAAAATCGGTTCTCACAAGGAACCTTCCACCATAGTTAGTATACCAGTGAGCTAAGATTATTACCAATCCCATGTTAAGCGTTACCATCCTCGTTACGTCCGGTTTATAGAACGGTTAAACTTATACCCAAGGTTGTCGGATATAGTAATCCCAAGCACACCGAAATAAACATACGCATGCCCCTGTGGCCCGACGTGAGTCAGTAACTAGCTTTGGATAAGCTAAGGGAAGGTAGAAACCAAATTGGAATACACCTATACATACACCAAGAGAGCCGAACCGGATAAGATAACGACTCCCGTCCATCACACGCGTGGCCGGAAACAATCCGGACTCCTCACCCCCCAGTTAGTACATATACCATATAAAGTAGTTAGGGATCCATTAGGAGCCTACCACATCCACACACCATGCGGTATCATAACCGAGTTAAGCACACAGGGAGGTTCACACACTTGCATACAACAACAATATCCAACCAACTCACACATAGCCGTGGTTAGCACGTTCCCAAGGTTGGGCCGTCAACTCCGAAACCGATCACTCATGTGTTCCTAGTTTTAGTTAGCTAAGGTTTAACACATATTTGAGGTTAAACGGCATCGGATACCAAATTCGCCACATAAATGAATTACTATAAACTCATTACATGTTTTAATCTTACAAGGTGGCAACATTCATCAAACATATTGGCATACAAGCCGGTGTAATCCGTTAGGACACAGGTTGCAAGAAAACCATACCTGTCACCGGAGTCCACTTATCCTGTCCATTTATGTTCCTCGAGTAATTCTCGAACACTGTTAACATCACATGTGTTTTATTAACATTGGGGTAACATGTTTGTTTTAAAGTCTAACGCTTATAACTTTTCCCCCCGTTACTTGGTTAAATAACTTTACATTTTAACTTGGTTTACTTTCACATTTAATTACAACCTTTACCCCACTTATGTCATTAAAACTCACCTAACATGTCCTTAACATCCTTATAACATCATTACCTACCACCAATCCCCATCATCTCATATCATTTCACAACCTTATCAACATCTTTGGTCCGACCGACCCACCGACCGACCCACATCTGGGTCGGTCCATTACAGACCCCTTTTACTTCCTTATTAACATGCCCGTCCGACCCACGTCCGACCCACCATTCTGGGTCGGTCCATGTGCGAACATTTTCCACCTTTGAAACTTGACGACCGACCCATGTCCGACCCAACCTTCTGGGTCGGTCCATTACCGAACATATTCTTAACATTTTACAGAGGCTCGACCGACCCACAAACTGGGTCGGCCCCTGGGTCGGTCGCCTCCTAAATTTACCCAAACTTGTCAAATCTTTACCAAACTTCTCCTAAGACCTCTTAATGTGTTCTAACATCATTTGGCACTTCAAACACACACTCAAGATATCTTAAGCACTCACAAAACTATGTTTCCTAATTCCTTAAACCTTTACTTATATCTCCACAATTTCCTAACACTTACAATGTTTTCTCCTTATAATTTCTAGGTGGCATTTCACCTATCATAACTACTATCCCAAAACACTTTCTCCTCATCTTAACATCATCTCTTAAAGCATCTTTTCTTACTAACTAATCTCTTATCATACCTAAACATCATTGTTCTTTGAACATTAACATCCCTAAACTTAAACAACTCAAGACTAAATTCTTACCCTTAGATTTCTAAAACTTCCAAGATACCTAAATCCTTAACTACACCTTACATGTCCTCATAAACATTCATTCTCCTTTAACCTTAGTTCACCCAACTTTTGAACTTCACCATTTTCCAAATTTGGCCATAGCTCTCTAGTATATACCCACATCCAACACTTAGGTTTTACCTTAATTCATTCAAGAACACCTAAAATCCATCAAACACATTTTATACACAAACTTCACACATAAAGCACTACATCACAATATAGTGCATAACTTAAATTGCTTGGCACTTAGGCCCTTAAATGCATGGCTCTTAGGCCCTTAAATTGCATAAACCTTAAAACACTGAATTTCCCACATAATAATGCCTTGACCTGCAAATACACCCAACAATACATATTCCTTTAATAAACTCCTTGAGAGCATTTACTAGCTCATTTACCATTTGCTCTTTAGGTAGTTTTAACAAGCATTATAAGCTTTTTCTCCTAAGGCATTAAAACCACATTGAGATAGCTTGTTTACCTCTTTTCCTCACAAATTTCTTTCTTGTTTCCTTGTAAAACCGGTAGGCATTTGGTTCCTTGCCAACACTAAAACAATATACCAACATTAAAATGAGTATAAGCTTTAAGCTTTATCTCATTGTAAACCCTAGTTACATATATTATCTTAAGGTATTAACATGATTGTTTTACCTTGGAATGGAAAGAGAGCTTGAATATATATCAAGAGAGGACTCCTCCTAGCCCTTGGAAGATTCAAATGAAGCTAAACAAGACAAGGAGAAAGACACCATTACAAGTGCATTTTCGTTATGACAAAACATGAAGGAAATGTTCATTTTTCTTTGAGTTTCCTTACCTTGAAGCAAAGGAGAACAAGAATATGTAAAAGGTGAGCTCAAGCTCCTCCCATGGTGATTCCTCTTGGCACCGAAATGGTGGTTTTGAGATTTGAAAGGACAGGTTGAAGAGCTTGCTCCAAACTAAGAGAACGGTAG